>JAGFMF010012105.1:3019990-3060438 GCA_019455555.1 Galemys pyrenaicus
CCCCTCCCTGGCCGGCGGCAGGGATCGAACTCATGCTGCAGTGGCTGCGGTTTGCTTCATAGTGTGTTGCTTAACCCACTGCGCCACCAGGGAGGCCCAGGACCTTTTTGTTCTTATTGATCTTACTGATGTATCTTCTGTTCAGAAAAGTGAGAACAGTGTCTAACCTATGGTAGACATTTAATAAATAAATACTAAATATTAGGTAAATTACACATTGCTGTTATATTTGAGATTTTTTTCCCTGGCAATCTGATCTCAATGGGAAAATAAGGCGTTTATCCCACATACGTAACTACTATAGAATCTTAAAAGTTTAGGAAGCAAATTAATGGGTAAACCAACATACAGAATTATACTGTATCAAATTTTATAAAAGACTTTGATTTGTACATTGATAGGGACTCTCAGAATTTTTTTTTATTATTAATTTATTAATCTATTTTTTTACAACATTTGCTTGCTTTTCTTGGTGCAGTCCTCTTAGGATTTCCATCACTAGTTCATACATGTACCATTACCACAGTCCCTTGCGTTCCTCCCATCCCCACCCTGATCCCAATCCCTTCCTCTTCCCCTCCCTAATGTCTGTTATTGTAGTTGTTTGTTCATTCTTGTTTTGTTTAGTTGTGGTTTTGTCGTTGTTATTGATTTTATTGTTTTCTTTTCTTTTCTTATTCACCTATATTCTTCCTTATGAATGAGATCATCTGGTATTTTCCTTTTTACTTCTGGCTTATTTTCAGTTCAGCATTTCTTACAATGACTAGCATACTAACAATCTTACTGTGAAGTACATATCCTTTGTCAACAATGCATCATGGGAGCATCCCTGGTGGCACAAGGGGTTGAACGCCGCACTGTGGGTCTTCCACAGGCACTGCACTGCAAGTTTGATCCCCAGCCAGGGAGGGGTCCCACATGGCTTAGCCGACCTCTCCTGCCTATCCCGCTGCTCCCTTCAGCAGTGTGCTTCAGTCGATCCACTTGTTCTGTTCCCCATTCTATCACTGGTAAATCCTCTCACCCCGCACCCTTGTACCCCAGCTCTTGTATGCATAAATAAAATCTTTAAAAAATAAAAATAAAAAACAAAAAAACAATGTGTCACAGGTTTCTCAGAGGATCCGCTGAGAAATATTAACTAGTAAGATTTTTCTGGCACACAGTATTAAATGGCTCAGTAAATGCCTATTCAATGAATGGGATTTTAATGTTTTCTATCTGTGTAACACAACCAAAGAAAGATCCTCTGGCTTTAAATAATTTAGAAGTATCAAAAATAAGATCAATTCTTATAAGACAACAAAAGAAAAAAACTGGAAGCTTTTATTAGTGAAACAAGTCAATTTATTATGTTTCCAACAAGGTTATTTCTCCCCCCACCCCATAATTAACACAAACCACTTTACAACAACATAACTTAGTTTTTTAAGTTATTTTCAAAAAGGAAAGATTTCTTTGGAAATTTGGGAAGGTAAATCTTTTGGGAAGGATAATTACAGAAAGTTACATTTTAATACAGTAATAGGCTAGTCTGCCAGGTGCAGTACCCAGTATTTTCCCTCTTATGGAATACATCAAGTACTAGCCAACAATTAGAAATGCAGGAGGAAAGACTTAGATTTAAATAGGAAACAAGCAATCTAAAATACCAATCACATGTCACTTTAACAAGGCAATTTACATAATTAGGTGTAAATTATTAATTTATTTATGTTAAGTAAGTTTCTAGCAAAACTCAACTGGCCTATCTCAAGTGCAGACCACAATCTAGCTATAAAGATAATATCACAACGGAAATGGGCCTGTGTGACTAAGGGGAAAAAAATGTCTTCAATATTGCACATTTTCATCCAATAGAAACAAGGATTAGCTCAGGGCCATCTTGGTTCTGAATCTCTCCATTTTTGTTGGAAGAAGACTCACCATCTCTTTACTAAGTTCCAGCTCAACTTCTATTTCTTGAGCTGCCTCAGGGTGCTTTTCACAGTAATCAACAATAAATTTGTAATGTTCTAATGATGTTGCCAAGTTTTCTAACTCTTTCTTGGGGTCTGCAGTGATGATTTTGCCATAGAGACGGGCAACTCGAAACTTAGCTAACATGGCAGGGCGAAGAACATCTTCCCCTATATGCTCAGGAAATACTTTATTTGGGTCTCTCAGGGAGTCTAAGAAGAGCTGGTAGTACTTCATTGCTGACTTATTAAGATTGTTTATTTTTTTTACAATGTGTGAATCAGGATCCCTTAGCTTGTCAGCAATAGCAACCTTCAAATCCATCATATCATAGTATGCATGTGCAATTTCAAACTGAATCTGTCTGTTGACCAACAGGTAATACTGTGGATTCAGGTCCACAATTAGGGGTTCTAGCATGGCTATTCGACGTTTATGCATTTTGCACCGTCTCTCCATGTCAGTTTCAAAGAATGCGAGCACCTTAAACAGAGCACTATGATCTTGGACAACTTCAATATGGTCAGTGACATAACCATCAATCTGAAAGAACTCTTTTGCCTCAAAAACATAGTGCTGACCCAACAAGAAAAGTTCTCGGGCTTCTTCAAAATCTAAAGGTCTCAAATACCTCACTTTCTCTTCTACTGCAGAGATGGCATCACACAGCTCACCAGTTCCAAACTGCACAGCTTTTTTCCTAACGCTCTCTTCCTCTTCTAGTTCTTTTTTCCTTAAAGTTCTAAGTTCATATTGTTTATCAAGATCAAGTTCCCCTATGTTGTCCTAAAAGGGAAAAAAAATATGGTTAAGTAGGATATTGATATTTTTGCTGTGTAACAAGATTAAAGCAAACAAGAGTAAAGAAAAGAAAACCTTACATTTCAGCCTAGTTTAGGGAGCTATTAAACTCGTAGCTTTAAAAACTTCTTTCTTCTAATTATGTTCCAAAAATATTAAAAATTTCAAGAAATTTGGAAAAGTATTTAAATAAAATAGATTAAACCATTTATATACTACTTATCATCTTTGAGGAACTAAAACTCGTGTTACTCCTTCAGCTAAGATAAACGCACTTTTAGAACTGTGAAACAATATATACATATGATACATTATTAGTAATATTTACTTTTAACATTAGAGTAGGAACATAGTTTGTATATTAAAAATATTTACTGAGAAGCCATTAAGATTAACCAAATGGTGCTTATACTATGTTCTATAGTGAAAAATAGAGGAATATTCTAGGACTAAGACACTAAAGTGAAAAGTCAAATCTTGATAGTCAAAAGTTATCCTCCCCTAACTCCAGATTTAGAGAATTATGAGATGAACAGATCCCTCAATGCTTAGCCCCAAGATCTTTTTTCCTTTTCATTTGACACTGTCTTTCTAGTCTTGCACTGTTGAAAACAGTAGCCACCAGCCATTGTGGATGGCAACTGAGCACTTAAAATGTGGAGTCCAAACTCACTACAGCCACAATTGTGGGCTACATGTATAAAATACACACCCAATTTCAAAGACTTAGTACAAAAATAAAGAATATAAAATCTCTTTAGTAATGTTTAAATACTGACATATAAAATGATATTTCTATATACTGGGTCAAATAAAATTTTACTTTTTTTCCCCTTTTCTAATGTGGCCATTAAAAGTTTTAAATTGTATCTGTGCCTGGCATATTATTTCTATTGGGCAGTACTACTCTAGGATTCCATCATATCCATGTCTGCAACTGCCATCCATAGGAGGATGACTCACAAATCTATAGTGACAGACCGCTTCTCAAGCTCCAGACTTGTAACTACAACTTTCCTATATGATATCTCCTCTCAGAAGACACAAGGCCATCCCATTCTCCACATTTCCACAAAGAAAATCCTACTCTTCTGCAGCAAACAGGTTTCCACTCTAGTGTTATTTTAGTGAAGGACAGCCCACCAATCTACTGATAGATTGCCAGCAACCTTGAGATGGTCCTCTCTTCTCCCCTTTTCCCCACACATCCAATTTTACCAACCAAATCCTTCATTTTGTTTCCTAAATACCTCTTGAATCCATTCTTTTTTTCTTCCATCTTTTCTGCCACCATCTTAGGCCAAGTAATCTTCACTGCTCATCTAGACTGTTCAAATAACATAATTTTCCTTATCCATTCTTGCTCTCCCTCAATTCATTTTCCATTCTGCTACCTAAGTAATCTTTCCAAAGCCCTTGAAAGCTTCCAATTCTAGAAAGTTCTGCTTCTTTTAGCCTTTCTAACTCTACCCTATATTACATACTCTCAGGCACTGCTCCAATCTCATTGGCCCTTTTTCTTTCCTTTCTAATACCAGGTTTTTTTAATAGAACTTTTATTTTAAATTGATTTATTTATGCATACAAGAACGGGGGTACAGGCCAGAGGTGTGGGTGAGGGGGGATAAAAGGACTCACCAGAGACAGAGTGGGGAGCAGAACAGGCAGATAACGGAAATACACTGCTGAGGGGAGCAGCAGGTAAGACCTGAGAGGTCTGCTGCTCCCTGGGTGAGCTCCTTGATCAGGGATAGAATTCAAGCTGCAGTGGCTGAGGATAGCTTCCTAGTGCTGAGATTTAACCCCTTGCACCCTCAGGAAGGCCCCTCTTTTTATAGAACTTTTAAGAATGCTGTTTCAGCTCCCTGGAATGATACTACTTTTCTCCAGTCTAGGTAGTTCCTATTCATTCCCAGAGTTTGCTTTAAATGCTTCCTCCTATTACACCTTTTCAATGACATGTACTTTACGGAACTTATAAAGAACACTTTTCACAAGGTCAATAACCAGGTCTATTTTTGTTCATTATAGGATAATGACTAGTATAGAGCCAGCACAAATACTTAATTGAACAAATCTTAAGCATAAATTGAAGAAGGCTTTTTAGGTGAGTAAACAGATAATCAAAGGATGAAGTTGAGGAAACAAAATCAGATTAAGAAGTATCTGAAAAAAAATTTTTAAAAGATATCTGAGTAATTTGGTAGCGTGGCAACCATTTGAGTTTAATAAGGCATTAAGTTCTAGTATCCACTCTGGGAAAAATATCAACTAAACTGGGGGAAAATTAAACCATAGAGCATTATATTTGATATAATTACTTCAAAAGTAGGTCATAATTCTCTAAATCTTGTTTGTTCACTTGCTTCCTGGACTTCTTACTTATTTACATGGTTCCTAGGCTGCTTTCTGGGCTGAAGAATGCGGACAGCTCTTTCCAGCTCCAACTACTCCAGACATAAAATTCCCTAGATTCTTTCCCTTCTAGGCCTGCTTCATCTTTACCCTCTATTCTGAAATGTTATTTTTAAAAAACCTACGTGTCTAGAATTTTGTGGTTAATTTTGTTGAGTAGTTTCACAAGGTTTCCTATAAAATTATTATACTTTAATACATAAAAATAGAAAAAAAAAGAGAAACAATTCAGGCATGTCTAATCTCACATTTCTTAGATCTTCATATGCATACATACGTATATATATGTTATTTTTATCTCCATCTTATTGATTGAGGCAATTGAGACATGAATAATTTACGCAGCTATGAAGTGTTGCTTTGTATGTTTACATTGCTAGGTTGTTGCTAGATCTGTTCATATAGATTCATATACTATATAAAGTATATAAAGATTATGAAAACATAAAGATTAGTAAGAATTTTTCCTATCCTCAAATGCTTATAGTCTATAGAGAGGTAAAGGAAAAAGAATATGAATCGGGATAATACAGACAGAATTTAAGTGACTTAGGAAGAGGCAAGAAAAGTTCTATGGAGTTTAAAGGAGGGAGATAATCTGTAGAAGATGCATTCAACAATTACTTATTGAGAACCTTTTGTGTCTGAGATACTATAAATATGATGCAGAAGATTCCCCACTCGTAACCTCTTAAAGGGGCTTATATTCTATCCAAATAACATTTTCAAGAAAGCAGAAATATTAAGACTTAAATAATGAGGCAGATTTTAAAAGACAGAGATGATGAGAACAAAAAGTAAACATGAGAGCATTCTGTGTACCCTGCATAATAAACATGCAGTGAGCCCAATGAACATAATTCCCCCTTTTAAAAGCTTTTACTTATATCCTACTCATTTAAAAAAGAAAAGGCAACTTTTGACTGCCTTACCTGCATGGATAGTTGAGCATTCTGCATGAGAGTCAAACAGTATTTGATCCAGCATCTTGCTATCTCCCCTTTTCTTTGATGATAAAGCTCTGGCACATCTCCTTCGGTTTCAGTAGCTAAAATTACACAGCATGTGATATGCCTAAGTTAATGGTCACAATTGTAATTGTCAATGTAAACTGCATTTTTTTATATTACTTTTTTCCTGATTATAAAATAACAGATTTTCACTGAAGCAATAGGGAAAAAACACCCAAAAATGTCTACTACCCACAGCTCTAACTGCTGTTATTTAAACATACTTCTTTCTAATGTTTCCTTGTGCATCATCTGTAGGTAAAAACTAAGATCACAATGTATGCTTAATTTTGAATATGGCTTTTTCATATTATACCAGTAGTACTTTACCCATATCATTATCAACTGTTAAATATCATTTTAAAATATGCATCATAATACAATTAAATAGATAGTCCATACTCTTGTTTTTCTAAAATCGGCATTAGTCTTCTAATTCTTCTATTATTATAAACAACTCTGAACAAAGGTCTCTGTGCATTATAAATCTGTCTACATTTTGAATTATTTCCTTATGATTCCTGATTCCTTGAAGTGGAATTTACTGGGTTAGAATTTAAACCATTCTTAACATTCTTGATATATCCTGCCAATTTTATTTTCAACATGTACTTAAACCAACAATATATGACACTGCTCAATGAAAACATTTTGAAAACACTAGACACTGTCATTTTAACTTTCTATTTTTTTTTTTTGAAGAGTTAAAAACAAAATATCTCACTGATGGTTCTTACTAATTTTTTGGGGGGACAAGTGCCTTCTAGACTTCAACCAATTTAAAATTGATTCAATAAAGTAAATTAAGAGGAAAAAACTATATAACTTGCTAACTTTTCATAGTCTCTATATTCCTCTGATCTAGAATGATAAAGAAAATTGTGACATTATTACAAAACCTGTTAAGTGACTCAAATACTTAGTTTTTAAAATTGATACTTCACAGGAATGCTCTACTTTTGGCTATCAGGGAACCTGTACTGTTTAAAATGATTATCACAATAAGTCATTAACACCTATCCACATAATTACAATTTTTTTCTTGTAATGAGAAATTTTAAGATCTATTTCTTAGCAACTTTCAAATACGCAATATTTGCTCTCTTAAGCTGACTAACATGCTAGATTATGGCCATTGGACTTAACTTATAACTGGAAGGTTATAGCTTTTGATCCCTCACCCATTTCATCCACCCTCTGCCCTGGCACCAATCTGTTCTCTCTATTTAGGAGCAATTTTTTTGTTTTGTTTTTAAGATACTACATATATGTGTGTTGATGAACAGTATTTGTCTTTCTGACTTCTCATACTGAGCATAATGCATCTAGTTCCAATCACACTGTCACAAATCAAAAGATTTTTTTTAACGGTTTAATAATAAACAATTGATTATTGTGATTTGTAGTGTAAACATAGTGTAAAAAAATGTTCTGGGAATAACATGTCTCCTTTCCAGCAGACGAGAGCAAGCTATCTGCATAGATCTGAAGTTTGTGAAGCAATGATGTGAAAATGTACTCTCCATAGATAACTCACCCTTTACAATCTCCACTGAAGACTGAGAAGCTGGATAAAGAAGGTTTGAACATGTACCTAGACTTTGCACCTTCACATGCATTCTTTAGAAAGGAAGAGATTAAACTGTAACATTACCTTCCTCTACCCACAGATAGCATCAACAAACTCCCCTGTCAAGAATAATTACATTTTTCATGTCAATGACTCACTATTTTAATCTATATAAACTACATCCAACCTTGTGATTACTGAACAGTTTTCACAGAGAAATCTGTCAGACTGTTTCCCAAGTTCAACTTCTCACTTTATCTAAAGGCTAAGCTATTCATAAGGGTAGTTTTTTGGTTTTTACATTTTAAAAGGCACGTGCATAGTCACAGGCAGGCAGGAGAGCTGCCTCATGGAGAATTTTACTCCAGTTAATAGGAAGTATATATATCTGGTAAAGTCAAATGACCAAAATATATTTTTCATACATGGTTTTGGTCTTCATCCACAGTTCATGGCTCATAGCTTCTCTTGGAATTTAAGTATACAGCCTTAAAGGTGTCTTGCTATGTTAATGAAAGTAACTTTTGGAAAATACCTCAGGATTGGTGGAGAAACCAACTTGAATAGAGGGCTGGAACTTCCATTTCCACCCCATCTAACATCAAGGGAGGAGAGAAGGGCTAGTGGTTGAATTCAATTGCCAACAAGTTAATCAAATGTGCCTGTGTAATAAAGCCTCCAAAAAGGTACGAGAGGAGGGCTTCAAGGGAACTTCAGGGTTGGTACACATGGAGATTTAGGGGAGAATGATGCAAAGAGAGCAGGAAGCTTCACTCCTTTGCCCCATACTTTGTCCTGTACATCTCTTCCATCTGGCTGTTCATTTTTATCTTTCAGTATCCTTTGTAATGAACCTTTGGGATGCAGTGAGTATAAATGGGTTTCCTGAATTCTTTGAGTCACCCTAGCAAATTAATCAAACCTGGGAACCTAAGTTATAGTCACCCTTGCCAACACTTATTTCTTGTCTTTCTGAAATGGCCATTCTAACAGGTGTGAGACGATGTCATTGTGGTTTTGATTTATTCAAATACCACATTAACTGATACTTTAAGACTAACTAAAACACTATAATTAAAAAGCTAGTTATATAGGCCTCCCTAGTGGCACAGCGGGTTAAGCAACGCACTATGAAGCAAACCGCAACCACTGCAGCATGAGTCCGATCCCTGCTGCTGGTCAGGGAGGGGACCCAAATGGCATAGCAGACCTCTCCTGCCTCGGCAGTGTGTTTCAGTCAGTCTGCCTGTTCTGCTCCCTGCTCTGTCTGGTGAATCCTCTCACCTTCTGCGACTCTGGCCTGTACCCCAGCTCTTGTATGCATAGATAGATAGATAGATAGATAGATAGATAGATAGATAGATAGACAGACAGATAGATAGATAGATAGATAGATAGATAGATAGATAGATAGATAGATAGATAGATAAAAAGCTAGTTATATGGAAGCATCATTTGTGTAGTATTTCAACCAAAACATATCTTAACATAAGGAAACATCAAATATCAACTGATAAAAATTCTATGAAATAAATGGCATGTATTTCTCAAAAATGTCTATATAATAAGAGAAAGGCTAAGGAATTGTTCCAGATTAAAGAAAACCAGAGATCTGACTAAATACAATATGCAATCTTGAACTGGACAATCTTATACTAAAAAAACCTGATATAAATGAATATCGAATGGGTCAGAATTATTGCACTATAAATGTATCAATGTTACACTTTCTCTTTTAAAAAGTATTTATTTTTATTTATTTATACATACAAGAACAAGAGTGCAGGCCAGAGGTGTGGGAAGTGATAGGATTCACTAGAGACAGAGTGGGTAACAGACAGGCGGATCCACTGAAACACACTGCTGAGGGGAGCAGCAGGCCAGGCAGGAGAGGTCTGCCTGCGCCATGTGGGTCCCCTCCCCAGCTGGCGACAGGGATCAAACTCATGTTGCAGTGGCTGCTGACAGCTTGATAGTGCTGAGACTTAAATCCATTAGCCACGAGGAAGACCCACTGCTACATTTTCTGTTTTATGATTATGTAAGAAAACATTCTTATTTCTTAGGAATACATACTTAAGTATTAAGTGGTAAAAGAGTAATTAATATATTTAGTCTTCTCACAAGTGGTTCAGAAAGAATGACTGTAAATGACGCAAGCATTAAAAATGTGGCAAATTTAGAAGGGCATATGGTAGATCTTTGTTCTGTTCTTGTAATTTCTCTAACATTAAAATGTTTCCTTTAAAAATTATATAATACTCACTGTCTTCTGTAGTTTGAATTTTTCCAGTTTGACCAAAAATGACATTAGCAGCTGACAAGCAGTGTCTGGCCTCCATAAAGCATAGCTGTTAAAAAAAGAGTGAATGCAATTATCATATAGTCTTATTTGCAATGATACTTGCATCAAGTCTTTTATATGGAAAAGCTATAAAATCAAGTAAAAACACTAGCAAGGAAACCTTGTATAGTTGCTGAACATTAAGAAGGTATATAAGACTCTTAACTGGTTAAAAAGCTACCTCACAGATTAAAGTAACAGTGCTCCAAACTCTTAATAATAAAAACAGCTGAAAGACAACTGCTGATTGAAAGTTAGCATTCCTCAGGTAAACAAAGTACGTAAGAACGGTATGTAAGAATGGTTATCCTGGACTCATTACCTCTGCTAGTCCTTTAGGTTCAATTTAAATAGCCAAAGTCCCATGCATAATAAATTCTTAGATCATTTACAATCTGTCAAAAGATTTGAAAATTTAATTTTTATTAGGTTTAGAGATCCCTTTTATATCCTACCATTCAGAAGCAAAAGGTTAAATTTTATATGAAGAGATCCAGGTCTTCTAGAATCTTTGTAACTTACATATGAGGCTTTCCATTAAGTTTTGAAGTCATTCTATTTCCACAGATGAACTTTATGGGACTGCTTTAACATATTTGAAGACTTCATAATTCAAGTCTGGGCATCATAAACTTCTCAAACACTTGGAGAAGATCTCCACACTTTGCATTTGGCATGTAAGTCACAGGACCACTCAGCAAAAGCACAAAGTCCAACTTTAAGGTGGAAACCACTCTCATTAAATATAATCTCTACTCCATATAAGTGACTTTGCTAAGATTTTTTAATGGTTGGCTATTATGACTTTGAAACATCAATATTCAGTGTAATCTCCATTATGGTGAATTCAGAAGCCATCTTGAGAACAGCTGGGGCCCATCTGTAGTACTATCCCAGCAACATATTAATTCAAGCTGGTGGTATTAAACTTCAAACTCAAAGAGATAGTCATTGTTTACATAAAGAAGCTTTAATAGTTCCTCTACAATACCTCACCCATCACATCACTTCAACTTTGCCCAGATCAGTTCCTTGTGAGCAACCACTGCTGAAACAGTGAGCATCTGTGCCCTCTAGGTGGCTGGTAATGTGGGTACTAGCACCTACCAGGTAGGGATTCACCAAGAGGCAAACCCTCATCATTGGAACCAGATGATGATATAATGACATAAATGACAATTACATTATTTAAAAATATGGTTCAAATCTCTTTGCAATATAACTTAGCTAGTTGTAACAAAGATGTATAAAATATATTGATAAAAATAAAAGTGGGGTGGGAGAAGGACTCATGAACATTATTGCATGCTCCACATAAGCAATGCTTAACAACTTTAAATTTTAAATATACTTTAAATTAATGTCTAGATAGCTTAATATCATCAAAATCCACATTTAAGTGTTAATTAAAATCACAATGAATATGTAATTTTAAAGTTGCTAAACAAAACAAGGGCCTCCAGCAGCTAGAGAAAAGGCGCCACAAGCAGAGGCACCAAATAACACTCTGATGACGACCACAATGAAATGGATTCATGATTAGATTTAACTGAATGCTCTGATATACGTAATAGCGTTACTTACACGCTTGATCTTAGCTCAAAGTCCTAGAAGCGATGCTGCAGTCACCACAGCCCTTTCTCTCCTGCTAATAGCTTTTCTGAATGAAATTCTGTGGGACAATACTTTAAACATAGGGCGCATTTACAGAACCAGCACTAACAAAAAGCTTAGAAAGGATAAAGGCCCAGTAAGGATAAGGCAGCAGATAACTAGAGACATCTATGAAGGAACTCTGATAAGCAAAGAATTACCAAAATTTCAGAAAGACTTGTGAATTAGAAATATACATAAAAGTATGGACTACAAATGATGTCAAATATAACTAATAAAAAAAAAAGAAATATACATAAAAGTAATTTCTGTTGCTAAGCTATCTTACTGAGGATTAACAGAAAGCCTGTGTAGGAAAGATATCCTTATAAACATTCAGCATTAAAAACTACTAAGGGCTAAAAGAAAAAATATGCTGAGTATATCAAAATGATTCTGAATAATTCTGATAAACAACTGAGAAGTTCAAATTTGTCCGTGTGTAACAGTCCAGAAGAAGCATAGCATAAAGACCTGGAACTCTGACACTGGGCAGAGATATTTCCAACACAGAAAATTTATTATGAAAGAGTTAATTCTGAAGCATAACTGAAATGTATCACATGCTTTTATCAAAGCCCACATTTAACAGTCAACTTCCTCAGACAAATTCTCAGATACCAGATTACCATTACAAAAAGATAAAGATATATCTACATCTTCAATTTAAAAGCAACCTCACTGTAATGAACTGAGATAGGATACCAAATTGAAGAAAAAAACTGGTCTTAACTAACAGGTAAGACAATGTTAAAACTTAGCATTTTAAGATTCAAAAGAATGAAATAAAAAGCTATACAATTTTAGGACACTGGCAAAATGGGTTATGTTTTTCTTTATGTTATAAAACATAAATTTTTTAAAAGATGGTATTTCCAAGGTACTACCGATTCTATTTTTATATGCATTACCAATAACTTTGATGAGGTGACTACTTCGAGAAGCTTACCTTATTGATATAAAATTGTGACAAGGTCGCAGCATTAATAGCCCACTCTATAGGATGGTAGGCACTGTGCTCAAGCTGGCGTTTTAGTGTACTGTGGCAATAATGAGCAGCCTTCTCAAACATTTCCATATGCTGGTAGACTTGAGCCAGGTAATACAAGTTATGAGTATAAACCTTCTCAAATCTATGAAAAGAAAAATATGTATAAAAGTTAAAATTTTAAGGCACTCTCATATTTATTTTGATCCTACCACCAATCCTTTGAGTTAAGATATTTGACAAAGCTATTTGACAAAGAAGGAACCTGAGCCTCAGATTTGAACGGGTCACATAGGTACTTACGTGGCAAACGCAGGGTATTTAGTCCATATCAGAATCCATATTCTATTACCTTTTTAAAGTGTCTTGAAGGAGAAAAACACAGTGGTTTTTTTGAACAATCACCTATATTATGTGGAAATACTGATGAAGGCTGATTTCTGTACCCACTTACCTTTTTGATCTCTCTTGTGCAGTAAGTTTTTCTTCTTCAGGAAGAAAATGCTCAGGAGGATCAAGAGGAGGACTCCCAATCTAAAATCAAAGGAAACAAAATTTTAAAGTGTTAGCACCAAGCGCCCCCCTCTGGAGGGGGAACTAGAGAAATCAAATTTTAAAAGCCCATTTCATTTTTTACCAATTCCCTTTCATGTTACCCAAGAAATAATTTTCTTAACCATAAAAGAATCTAACAGATAAAATATTACCCATAAGCTCACACTTGACAAGACTTTAACTGAGTTGCTGGTGAACTTAAAATACACTAAAAAAACCCTAGAAATTTGCTTTTATTTTATTTTATTTTTAAAGATTTATTTATCTATGCATACAAGCACTGGGGTACAGGCCAGAGGTGTAGGGGGGTGAGAGGATTCACCACAGACAGAGCGGGGAGAAGAACAGGCAGATCAACCGAAATACACTGCTGAGGGGAGCAGCGGGCGAGGCAAGAGAGGTCTGTTGCGCCATGTGGGTCCCTTCCCTGGCCAGCAGCAGGGATCGAACTCGTGCTGTAGTGGCTGCGGTTTGCTTCATAGTGCACTGCTTAACCCACTGCGCCACCAGGGAGGCCCGAAATATGCTTTTAGAGATATATAATTCTTTAGGTATTTTAAGTCTTAGTTTTGCCTTCCAAAAAAAGTTCTTTTAAAAACATACAATGGGCCTCCCTGGTGGCGCAGTGGGTTAAGCAACGCACTATAAATCAAACCGCAGCCACTGCATCATGAGTTCGATCCCTGCTGCCAACTGGGGAGGGACCCACATGGTGCAGCAGACCTCTCCTGTTGTGCCCGCTGCTCCCCTCAGCAGTGTACTTCCATCGATCTGCCTGTTCTGCTCCCCACTCTCTGTGGTGAATCCTCTCACCACCCCCCCAATGCCTCTGACCTGTACCCCAGTGCTTGTATGCATAAATAAATAAATAAATCTTAAAAAAAAAATAAAAACATACAATGGTGGGCCTCCCTCATGGTGCAGTGGTATATGCACCACGAAGGAGCAACGCACTTACACAACACACTATGAAGCAAAACCACAGCCACTGCAGCACAGGTTCAATCCCTGCTGCCGGCCAGGGAGGGGACCCACATGGCGCAGGCAGACCTCTCCTGCCTCGCCCGCTGCTCCCCTCAGCAGTGTGTTTCAGTCAGTCTGCCTGTTCTGCTCCCCAATCTGGTGAATCCTCTCATCTCCCTGGACTCTGGCCTATACCCCAGCTCTGTACGCATAAATAAATCTTTAAAAAATAAATAAAAACATACAATGGGGCCTCCCTGGTGGCACAGGGGTTAAGCCTCAACCCTATCAAACTGTGGCCAGCCCTTGCAGCATGAGTTTGAACCCCCAGCAGTGTATTTCAACAGATCTGCCTGTTCTGCTCCCCATTCTCTTTCATCCCCAGCATCTCTGACCTAGACCCGCATAAATCTTAAAAAAAAAAACTGTTAAGAAAATATGTAAGATGATGAATAAGAGGTATACATCCTTAAAGTAATATTATTCTAAACTGACCTTTAATAAAAAATCAAAGTTTTGAATATTCTAATATTTCTTTCTCAAGGAAACAAGTACATAAATTATCCCTTTTAATGCAGGAATACTAAAAACAATGATTCCATTGTTTTTGCCTTCGAAAAGTCATCCATTCTCTTATACTTCTGTTTCCTCATCTATAAAATAAGGAAAATAATAATATCTACATCTCAAAAGGTTATTAGGATTAAATGAGTTAATATTTCTGTCATTTGGGCCTTCCCTGGTGACACAGTGGGTTAAGCAATGCACTATGAAGCAATCAACAGCCACTGCAGCACGAGTTCAATCCCTGCCACCAGCTGGAGAGGTGACCCACATGGCGCAGGCAGACCTCTCCTGCCTGGCCCGCTCCTCCCCTCAGCAGTGTGTTTCAGTCCATCTGCCTGTTCTGCCTCCTGCTCTGTCTGGTAGATTCTCGCACCTTCCCGCACCTCTGGCTTGTACCCCAGCTCTTGTATGCATAAATAAATAAATCTTTAAAAAAAAAATTTCTGTCATTTATAATCCCATCCCATACCAAGTTTTCCAAAAGAAATGAACTACTTTTAAGTTCTGCCTCATTCTTCTATGAGGACAGTCCCATTACAAATTCACACTTGGTTAAGCTGAACTCATTTGACTCTTAACCGCAGCAATACTTTCCAATTTTAAAAAAAAAAGGATCTTAAGTCCTAAACACAAATAGCAAAAACATCACAACTTGAGCTGCTAGAATTCACAGGGAATAAAAATGTTAAAAAGGAAGCAAAGTCCAGGCAACACAATAGGTCTTCAGAGAACTTCCCAACAATTTTGAGGATGTTTAAAATATAATCAGTCTTGATGAGAGAAACTAAGCAATGTTTTGGTTTTTTTTTTTAAAGATTTATTTATTTACACACGCAAGAAGTAGGGTACAGGCCAGAGGTATGGGGCAGAGGGTGTGAGAGGATCACCAGAGACAGAGTGAGGACCAGAATAGGCAGAAAGACTGAAACACACTGCTGAGGGGAGCAGTGGGTGAGGCAGCAGAGGTCTGCCGCACCATACAGGTCACCCCCCTGGCCAGGGATTGAGCTCATGCTGCAGTGGCTACGAACACTTCATAGTGCAATGCTTAACCCCTTGTGCATCCAGGGAGGCCCAATGTATTGTTTTTTGGTACACACTTCACTGTTAAAACTACTATATTTTATTTGTAATACTAACAGTCAAATCAGTTTCTTAACTAAAACAATGGCATAGTTAAGTATAAAGACTTAGTGTATGTTTTATGTATCATATTAATACTCTCTCTTAATGAAATACTATAGGTGTTTAGTAGCTGTACATTTTAAATTAACAATTCATGTACAGGAAGTGTGAACCTAAAATGATGAAAGAGGACTAATATCTCAATTTGGTATTGTGGTTGCTTTGTTCTTGGTATTTTAAGAAGACAGTTAGGGCCTCCCTGGTGGCACAGTGGGTTAAGCAACGCACTATGAAGCAAACCACAGCCACTGCAGCACAAGTTCAATCCCTGTCACCGACAAGGGAGGGGACCCACATGGTGTAGCAGACCTCTCCTCACTCGCCCACTGCTGCCCTCAGCAGTGTATTTCGGTTGATCTGCCTGTTCTGCTCCCCACTCTGTCTGGTGAATCCTCTTACCACCCTGGACTCTGGCCTGTACCCCAGCTCTTGTATGCATAAATAAATAAATCTTAAAAAAAAAAAAGAAGAAGACAAACGGCAATGTAGAAGTCACAACACTACATTCTCCAGTTTGGGGATATGGTCTTCAGCTGACATACATTGCTGAAGGGACAGCTTCATAGTGTTGCAACTTAACCCCTTGTGCCACCAGGGAGGCAGTGTTGGCAGTGTTAAGGGCCTTTAAAATATATTCTTGGGGCCTCCCTGGTGGCACAATGGTTTAAGCAATGCACTATGAAGCAAACTGCAGCCACTATACCACAAGTTCGATACTTGCTGCTGGCAGGGGAGGGGACCCACATGGCGCAGCAGACCTCCCCTGCCTCGCCCACTGCTCCCCTCAGCAGTGTGTTTCAGTCAGTCTGCCTGTTCTGCTCCCCACTCTGTCTCTGGTGGATACGCTTACCGCCCACACCTCTGGCCTGTACCCCAATGCTTGTATGCATAATAAATTTTTTAAAAATATACATATATATATTCTTAGGGTCCTCCCTAAGGTGCGAGAGGTTAAGGCACAGCACTATGAAGCTGTCTGCAGCCACCTGTCTGCAGCCACCTGTCTGCAGCCACCACAGCATGAGTTTGATCTCCAGCCAGAGAGATGTCCCACATGGCACAGCAGACCACTCCTGCCTCGCCCACTGCTACTCTCAGCAGTGTATTTCAGTCTATCTGCCTGATCTGCTCCACACTCTTTCTCTGGTGAATCTTCTCACTCCCTGCACCTCTGGCCTGTACCTCAGTTCTTGTATGCATAAATAAATAGATCTTTAAAAATATATTCTTAAATTCCTTGTGGGTTAAGTTAACATACAGATCTGCTCTAATCTTTATCCTCATAGGAAAGCTGCTATAGGTAGGGATATTTGATTATTCATATTTGATTCCATAGATTTTGCACTGTACTCAGCAATATATATAAATACATAAATGTGAAATCTTTTCACATTTATAGTGAAAACAATAAATATCTTGTGAATTAAACTGACAAAGCAAACAAGAATGTTCATTTTGTGCATATAGTTCTCAGCCCTCTTATCTTCCATCGGAATCTTGGTATTGATATGGGGAGTCCTTTCCATACAATTCTTTAAGGTACATTTCATACTTGGGCTTTAGACTAAGTATAACTATTAAGTGAAACAGCAGCACACAGTGATTAAAATATGAATTCTTGAGACAATGGGCTCCAAATAATGACACTGTATACATGTTAATTATAGCTCAGTAAAGCTGAGAAAATAAATAAAATATCCTGACTTGTAAGGTTGTTGTCTCCAAACCACTCCTCCCAAAGCCTACTAATGAATAATTCTATAGAATGAAGACATTTTCTTTTATTATTCTTATTTGAACAATGGGGAAAGAAGGGAGAATTCCTTTATCTTAATACATTAACTAACTATATTACCTTGAAAGGCAGCATCACAGAGTAGGAAGGATAAGAGTTTGGGATCAGATAAACCAGATTTAAGTCTTGATTCTATCAAATACTATATGTTAACCACACTGAGTCATAAACTCTATCTATAAATATAAGGAATAACAGCACCTCCTTATAGAGTCATGAGAATAAAATTCAATCTGTTTCAGTACTCAATAAATATAGTTTTAGGGGTTAAGCACTGCACTGAGTTCAATCCCTGGCCAGGGAGGGGACCCACATGGTGCAGAAGACCTGTCCTGCCTGCCCGCTGCTCCCCTCGGCAGTGTATTTCAATCAATCTGCCTGTTCTGTTCCACACTTAGTCTCTGGTGAATCCTCTCACCCACACACACACACCTCTAGCCTGTACCCCAGTTCTTATATGCATAAATAAATAAATCTTAACATCTTCTAAAATTAAATGTTAGTTTAATTAGTTATATCTCCTAGTTCATCTTTGCAAGAACTTAACATGGAGAAATGGGTCCCCCTGGCGGCGCAAGGGGTTAAGCACCACACTGTGAAGCATCCACAACCCACGAGTTCTATCTCCAGCCGGGGAGGTGACCCACAGGTATAGCAGACCTCTCCTGCCACGCCCTCTGCTCCCCTCAGCAGTGTATTTGTCAGTCTGCCTGTTCTGCTCCCCACTCTGACTGTGGTGAGAGGATTCTCACCTCTGGCCTAGAACATATGCTCTGGCTAGAGCATAATGAATCAGTTCTAATACCCCAGTTCTTATACGCATAAATAAATCTTAAAAAAAAATATGGAGAAATGTTCATATAGTTGTAATCAAAGTACACATATGTGTACATGTTCTGTGTTTTGACAATCCAACTATTTATCATCTTAACAGTTATATCCCTTTTTCAGTGTACCACAGGTCACTTAACCATTGACTCATATTTTCAAAAATACGCAGCATATTTTTAGTGACTTTGAATTAACAACATTATCTGATTCCCACATTTCTGTATTATTGAGAGAAGAAGGTTATCTCCATTTTAAAGATGAGGAATGGACAACATAGAAAAAGTTTCAGTTCCCTAAGTCAAGTTGTTTGTTATGACCACAAGTCAAACCAGAATCTCAGGTCTCGTCTTCAAATCCAGTGATTCCTCACACTCCCTGCCCTCCTCCCACACACTTTGCTTAGAATTCTCCTTTACCTGGAACTATATTTTTATCTATATATTTTTAAACGATATTCTTACTCCTGCCACTATTAAGTCAATAATTTTATAAATATTAAAAATATTTTTATTCAAAATTGCTAGTTACTGATTTGTACTAAACAAGTTGAAAACTATATAAGCAATTAACCTTCTCCAACTAAACACTATTTTATATTTTTTTAACTGAAACCCTCCATTAAATTAACTCAAGCATTCACACAGTAGTAATACTGTTTTCTTTTTGGTTAATAATAAGGTGGACAATATGGAATATAATTTGTTACTTCAAGAAACTGTGTGTTTGGGCCTGCTTAGTGGTGTACAGGTTAAGTCTCAGTGCTTCAAAGCCTAAATTCAATCCCCGCCCAGGCCAGGGAGCTGACTCACATGGCACAGCAGACCTCTCTCCTGTCTTACTGCTGCTCCCCTCAGCAGTGCGTTTCAGTCTATCCGCCTGTTCTGTTCCCCACTCTGTCTCTGGTGAATTCTCTCACCACTACACCTTGGCCTGTACCCCAGTTCTTGTATGCAAAGATAAATATTTTAAAAAAGAATAGCAAGAAGGCCAATGTAGCTAGAGCATAATGAATCAGGGAGGACAGTAGTCGATGAAATTAGAAAGGGAATGGTAGCCAGATCAGATAAGGGACAGATAGTCTTCAAAAGGTCTTTAGGTGTACTCTGAGATGGGAAAGCTATTAGGGGTTTTTTAAAGAGTTATATGATCTGATATACCAAGATTGAAAATAGACTGAAGGAGGCATGAGAGCAAGAAGACCAGTTGGGAAACTGCTGCAACAATTTCAGCAGGAAATGATGGTGATCTGGCTCAGATATCAGCAGCGATCTGATGGTAGATATATTTAAAGGTGAAGAATTTACTGCTAGATTAGACAGAGAATGTGAGGAGAATATGCGGCACTGATTTATTAACTCTGAATTTAAGAAACCTCAGAATATCTGATTGCTTAAAGAACTGCCTCCTAAACGGCGCCTCAAATCAACAAACTAAAATCCATTTTAATTTTAGAAAAGTCTACTAACCTTTTTTTTTTAATTCAACTATTTTTAGAGTAGTTCTAGTTTCATGGAAAAATTGAGAAGAAGGTAAGGAGATTGCCTCTATACCCCATAACCCCACAAATGCATAGTTTCCTCCAGGGTGCCAACTTTTAGTAGTTAAAATTTATTGAAGAAACACACGGTTTGTTTTCAATCTAGGCTCCCGAGACTCAGGAGTTCTATGACACCTCTGTTATATTACCAGTGAGGAGGGAGGTAGGGGTCTATAGTGAATTGAGCTGAGGGTCTTTTTAACCTCCTTAACCCGAGAAGCTCAGTCAGTTTTACATGATTTCAGAATTTTATGGGTTTAAAAAATAAATCAGGGCCTCCCTGGTGGCCCAAGGGGTTGAGCGCCACATTGTGGAGCTTCTGCAGCCATTGCAGCACATGCTCTATCCCTGGCCAGGGAGGGGACCCACGGCTCAGCAGACCTCGCCTGCCTTGCCCGCTGCTCCACTCGGCAGTGTATTTCAGTCAATCTGCCTCTTCTGTTCCCCACTCTGTCTCTGGTGAAGCCTCTCATCCCCCACACCTCTAGCCTATACCCTGGTTATTGTTGTATAAATAAATAAATAATCTTTTAAATAAATAAATAACTGAAAAACCATTACCCTGAAGAACTAGTTCACAAGTGCAATCCTAGACCAGCAATATGAGAATTACCTGCTACCTTACTAAAAATGAAAATTCCAGATTTATTGAATCTGAATCTGAGAAGGAACGTTCTCAGATTCTGTTTTTTGAACATGTCTTTCAGATGAAAGCTGAAATTTGAGAACTGCTGCCTCAAAGATTTCTGACATTTTGCTTAAATAGTTACTTGGGTTTTTTTAAGCACTGCTATTCTCAGTGGAAATCAAAACAGAATTTTTAGATTATAAGTAAAAATATGCAAGTATCAGTATTTTGGGATAACATAAGAATATTTTTATATAATTAAATTATATTTAGATTAAAATTATCATTAGACCCTATCCAAGGATTATTTTTAAGAACACTAAAATTTTTAATATAAAATAATTTCAGCAATTAGGTGACCACTTAGACCAAACTATAGAAAGATCATGAGTATTATGAACAAATTGTCACCATCAATTCTTAACTGTTTCAATCAAAACTTAAAATTTATCTGGATAGACATCATACCTCTTTCATATACTGATTGTATAGTGCTTCTGATGATTCTAGATAAGTTTGTGCAGTTTCAATTTCTTCTCTTTCAGACCACAAGATACCAAGGTTATTCTGGAAAATAAAGAAAAGAGAAATAAATGAAGACAATATAAATTTTCCTTCAAAAATTCCTTAGATACTTCCAAACCTTTTCCGATACATACACACATACACACAAAGGTGTATCTTATACCAAAAAAACAATCATCCCATGTAACTCCAAACATGTGTCCCTCTCTTAATAGCAATATTTTCGGTTAACATACATAAATTGTTATTTTTAATGGCTGCATACTCTTATGTATGGATGTACCAATATTTATTTTACCATACACTTACCAATGGCTATTTACACTATTTCTTTTTATAAAAAGTTGATACTATGATGAATATTTGTGTTCACATACCTTTTCATAACTATCTTCAGTAATTTTAAGCTACTGATGTAGAATTTCTACATCAAAGGCCTGACTCAAGAGTTTTGAAACTGACCCTATAAAGGATCTATAATGCTTACATTTCTACTAGCAATAATATGCTAATGGATAGTATACAATTTCTTTAGTCTCTCCAGAATGTAATCAATCTCTCTAATAATTTCTGCCAATCTAGTATAATTTTTCTTTATTTTTCTTTATGATTAGTAAGGGCAAATATCTCATATATAGTAAATATTAAGTGCAATATGATAACATGTAGTATGGTAATGCCACTGAAATAAATAGATCAACTAAACAGAAGAGTTCAGGAAGACTGGCATAATCTATATCACCACTGCAGTACTGTTTTAGTACATTTCTCTTTATATTTTTATAATCACTTCATTTGTTCAGATAAACATTCATTTAGCCAAGTTCTGAGATTTCAGCAGTAACTGCATCAGATCTATAAAAAAGTATCAGGGTGATACCATTATGTTTAATCTTGCCACTCAGGAATACGGTATAGCTCTCCCTTTAAGTTTATTAGTTTTAGTATCCCTAATGCTGCAATTTCCAAAAATAGTATTTTAACCCCTTATTGCTTATATATGAGAGTACTACTGCTATTACAGATTTACCTTATATCCTCCTGCTTTACTAAACTGATAATTCGGGCCTCCCCTGGTGGCGCAGTGGGTTAAGCAACGCACTACGAAGCAAATCGCAGCCACTGCAGCACAAGTTCGATCCCTGCTGCCGGCCGGGGGGACCCACATGGTGCGGCAGACCTCTCCTGCTGTGCCCGCTGCTCCCCTCAGCAGTGTACTTCTGTTGATCTGCCTGTTCTGCTCCCCGCTCTCTGTGGTGAATCCTCTCACCCCCCCACACCTCTGGTCTGTGCCCCAGTGCTTGTATGCATAAATAAATAAATCTTAAAAAAAATAAAATAAAAAAAAAATAAACTGATAATTCCAATAGTTTTTCAGTTCATGTCTTTAGGTCTTTAGATATACAATGATCACATATGAAAATGATTTTATTAATATAAATTATTTTATTTTTCCAAAATATATAACTTTTTTTCTGTATTATTAGAATGGTCAGAACTCCAAATCAAGATTTTGATACTAATTTTAGTAAGTAGACCCCTAATATATCACCCTCAAAAAAAGGGTAGCTATTTAAAATATTGTATTTCAGGATCTGCCTGGTGGCCTAGGAGTTAAATCTCAGTGCTAACATCTCCAAAGGCTAAGTATGATCTTGGGTCAGGGAGCTGACCCACATATAGCACAACAAACCTCTCCAGTCTTGCCCACTGCTCCCCTTAGCAGTGTATTTTAGTAGATCTGCCTGTTTTACTCCACACTCTGTCTCTGGTGAATCCTCTTAAACTCCTCCCACTCCTCCCACCCCAACACCGCACCCCGCACTCTGGCCTACACCTCAATTCTTCTACAAATAAAAAATCTTTAAAAAGATAAATATTGCATTTCACTGAATGTGAGATGTCACAATTTGTAAGGCAATTATTTTATGTATCAATAAAAACAATGGCAAGTAAAATATATATAATAAATCGACTATGATTTTAGATATCAGAGTATGAAAGAATACATATATTAAATAATTTGAAGTGCATATTAAGAAGAATACATGTATTAAATAATTTGAAGTGCATATAATATACAGAAGGACCTCTCTGGTGGTGCAGGGGTTAAGTAAGGTCTCAGCACTATCAAGCTATGGCCAGCCACTGCTGCTTGAGTTCTATCCAGCCACATGGCTCAGAAGGCAGCAGGCAGCAGACCTCTCCTGTCTCACCTGCTGCTTCCGTCAGCAGTGTATTTCAGCAGATCTGTTCTGCTCCCCACTATCTCTGGTGAATCCTCTCATCCCCCATACCCCTGGCCTATACCCCAGTTCTTGTATGCATAAATAAAATCTTTTAAAAATAGTAATAATATACAGTAAATACTGGAGCCCATAATACATTTAGGACAGTTCCTAATTGTATCTTTAAAACAGTGAGATACTTTTTAAAATGTTTTTTAGAATCATAGGCAGTTTCTTAACATTAAAGAAAATTTTAAATGAAGTTTCAATATCTTATGAGTTTTACTAAATCTCTCATACATTTCTTAAATATTAATAATGTGCCTACTATGTGATAGGTACTGAGGCCATAAATAATAAGCAAAAACAAATCAGTTCCTGTTTTTCCGTGGCTTTCACTTTTATTGGGCCAAAATAAAAGTATGTCCCATACAGTTTCCTTTTCAATGTTGAAGTTTTTCTTTGAGGTCTACTTACCATATGATCAATTTTGATAAATGTTCCCTGAATTACATATTAGGAACTGTAAGTAAGAGTTTGTGAGCTTAATTAAGCAAAGTAACTGACACATACAAAGAGTACATACTTTATCTCTATTTGTTATGTTCCCGACGCAAAGTAATCCACATACCGTCAAATGGGGAAAATAAGGATTATGAATATTTAAAGGTAGAAGGGAGAGAGCAGTTCGGACCAAAATGAGCTAAAGAGAGTTCCAAGTATGACGTGCGTTTTGGAGAATGAAGAGGAATTCCATGGAAAGCAAACAAATGAGTGTGGCAAGAACAGAAAACGAAGTCAGATTATGAACTTACTCCGGACATCCTTCGTAATTTCCTTGAGACCGCAAGTTAAAACAAATTACTCTGGACTTGTCTTTCCTAGAATGAACAGGATCTGGGCTGGTGGGAGAGTACTCACGATGACAGGGGACCTCGGGAAGCCACTAAGCTGGTAACCGACCCGGCGAGGCGGCGAGCAATGTTGCCAGAGTGGGCGAAGGGGGAGGGGAGTCTGGAAGCCGCTTATCCCCAACAAGGCTGCAAAACGTGGGAACAAATGGTGCAAGAGTGGGGGCCCCTCTCTCCATCCCCTCCCCTCTGGCCGCAGGGCCGGCACAGCGCCGCACGGAGATCCCCCTCACCTGCGCCTGAATGTAGAGAGACACGCAGCCTTGCGACAGCCGGTATTTGCGCAGCAGCCGCAGACACTTCACGAGATGCTCCTCCCCCGCCGACAGCTCCTCGGTGTCTATGTGGTTGACCCCGAGGTGGAACTCGATCACCGCCAGCCTCACTGCCCCCTGGGCGATGGGCCCCTCGGCCTCCACCACCTCGGCGGGCAGCCTCAGGGTGTGGTCGCTCGCACCCAAGCCTTCCTCGGCCTCAGGCCGCTCATCCTCCTCCTCAGGCGCGGGGCCCAGCAGCGCCTTGACCTCTTCCAGCAGCACTCGGGCGCTGTATTTGGACTTGTACGGCTCCTTCTCGGGGTTTTTATGCAATTCCACCCGCGACAGGGCCAGAGCCGCCTGGAATTTCTCACGAATCTCGGCCCACGGAACATTCGCCATAGCGGCCCCTACAGCCTGGGTTTCTTCAGAGCTTGCAATCGGGACTCGCGCCTTCCTTCTGCTTTACGACACTTCACTTACGTCTCTCCACACTGCAGAATAGTAACCAATGAAGTCCGCCGGGAGAACCGCGGTAAACTGGGCACTGGCCAATAGGAAAGCGATTTTGTCACCATAGCAACCGTTGTTATAGAAACAAATTCCCACTGGGGGTGGCCCCGCTCCTGTCCAGCCGGTACAGTGCTCTGTTCTCTAGCTTGACTCGGTGAAGTTGCAGGTATATAAAAATACTATCGCCTGGCTTGGAAAGTTCCAAGAACGTTTTTTTTTTTTTACAAACATAGCTAGCTATCTCTACTTGAGTTAATTTATGTAAGCTGAAAGGCAAAAACCTTTTGATATTAGGTCTATTACATTGACCTAATTACCTTAGCTATGAATGTATAAAGCACTCAGTATTTCACTTCAACCCAGAAATACAGATTACGAGATGTGTACCACTTCTCAATAATTAACACAAGAGTTAAGATCCAGAACTATGATAAGTCACCTCAGGCAAGGTTTTATTACATAAAACCTTAAATTGTCAAATAGTGCGTGGCAGCTCTGGTTAGGGGGCCATTGGGAAAGATGGTTCGGTTGGAGGTTTTAATCATAAAGCTCCAGCTGTGTAAAGTGCATGACGATATGCAATGGATCGCTGGTTTTGAAAACTCGTTGGTGTAAAATTTGCATCTCAAAACTGCTCCTAATAACTTTCTAAGCTTCGGGTTTCTCTGTAAAATTACTTATCTCTATAGAATTATCCCAAGGAGTAAATGAAATTAATTGTCCTTTAAATGTTAGTGTTTCTCAGGATTCCTTCCTAAATTTTATCCCAGGAAAATATTACACATTTTCAGGGCATCCACTATATGTGCTGCTCACTTCCAAACCTTGGCCTCCAGGGTAAATGGCTCTTGGAGCTCCAGACTGACTGGAATACCCATTTTTCAACAGGAATCATCACACCTCAATGTCTATCAGTACACTGACTCCTGTATTTCAGTTCAAACTGGAGCTCACGTTCCTTTTCACACCTCCTTTCCCCACTGGTTTACTTTTGTTTGTGCTGCATTCACTCTCCTCATCCTTTAAATGCAAAGCCTAGTGCTGCTCAGTCCACCTCCTAAAACGGTCTTACAATAAGTAGGCAATTTCACTCCAGAGCCCACAGTTGCATCCTGCTCTGTCACACACTCTCAGTAAGACATGATGGCACATGACTGACTCCTAAGGGTCTAACTGGAATAACAACCAAATGGAGATTCTTGAAAAACCCTTACACCTAAGGGAAAAAAACATGGAACTAGCAAAATTAGGTGAGATAATTTTGGGGCGTATAGTCTCTTCGACTTTTTTCAAATCAGAAATTTGAGGGTTTGGCATTCTTAGATCCTCGTGAGATCTTTCCTGTGTATTTGTCCAGTAAGTAACATAGCATAGGGTTCACCATAATGCAGTGATCTGAGGTGTATTTCTTGGAAGATAACGAGACAGAATATTTTAAGCTATAATGTGGTGAAGGGGTGTTAAAATATTTGATCAGAGCACAGCTAATATCTATATTATGTTCATTTCAGGAAAAAAAATTGCCTTTTACATCAGGAGCCAACTTAATGCTAATTTCATATATAAGACTGATGACTGTTAACATTTTTTTTTGGTACATAATAATGACCTGAAAGTGCCAGAAGATACATTTGGACAAAAGAACAAATTCAGAAGTAGAATGATTGGGAAGATATTCACATATGGTATACTTCTCTGAAAAAGCAAAATAAAACAGCCAAAAAATAAGAGTTCAGTATGTCGACTTGTCACATAGAAAAATCACTTTATTGGCAGAATGAAACAATGAAGAAAAAGATCATTTAACAATAGCAAAAACAGGGCCTCCCTGGTGGTGCAGCGCTGCACTGTGAAGCGGCTGCTGCATAGCAGCGAGTTTGCACCCCGGCCAGGGAGGGGACCCACATGGTGCAGCAGACCTCTCCTGCCTCGCCCGCTGCTCCCCTCAGTGGTGTATTTCAACCTGCCTGTTCTGCTCCCCACTCTGTCTCTGGTGAATCCTCTCACCTCTTGCACTCTGGCCTGTACTCCAGCTCTTCTATGCATAAATAATCTCTAATATATATATATATAGAATTTCTTTAAAAATCTAGCAAAAACTATTTCATGAGTCCAATAAAAATAATACTAAAGGACATGAAGTAAGTCTTGGTTCCCAGATTATAAGCCCTAAAAATGGCATTTCCTATTATAAACAGGGTTCCTCAGAAAAAAGTGACTGGTTCTGGGACAAGATCTGGACATCTTGTCACACCAGAAATCAAGAAACCTATCAAAAACTAAGAGGATAGGGGACTCCCTGGTGGCATAAGGGCTTAAGCTGCAGCACTATCAAGCTTATCCAGTCACTGCAGCATGAACTCTATCCCCCAGCCAGGGAGGTGACCCACATGGTGCAGCAGACCTCTCCTGTCTCACCCACTGCTCCCCTCAGCAGTGTATTTCAGTAGATTTGCCTGTTCTGCTTCCCTCTCTGTCTCTGGTAAGTCTTCTCACCCTCCCCACCTCTAGCCTGTACCCCAGTCCTTCTATGCATAAATAAATAAATCTTAAAAAAAAATAAAAATAAAAAAAACTAAGAGTCGTCGTCAGAAGAAGATGCCAATTTAAGAAGAGGCTTTTGTTAGTCAAAGATGGGCCAATTTGGGCAACTATAACTACAATAGACTGAAATATAGCAAATGTTTAAGAAATCAGTTATTTTATAATGAATCAACACTAACAATGAAAACCTTATCGGCCACCTTTGGAGGAAACTAGGGGACCAATGATAATTCTGAAAACTGGTATACAAATAAAGGGAAAGAATAAAGCACTAATCCTGCCTTTTCTGTAGGAAAGTAATCAGGGCAACCCAAGTTGCAAGTTTCCTTTTTTTAGAAACATTCCAATGAATGAAAACGAAATGATAAGACTATCACTGTTTTGCAGAATTCAATAAAGTTATGGATCTAGGCAAGGAGCATCCTTGCTACTAACACTAAAGAGCAACAACTGTGGAAATACATACCGCCACCCAAGGTTAGCTGGCTCTTTTGAAAAAAAAATAAATAAATAAACAATTGAATTTGAATCAGATCACCTTCTAGATCTAACTACAAGTTCATATTAAATGTGGGGGTTGGGGGTGGGAGGAGGGAGGAAATAGCTTGGGAAATAACAGATGGAGATGTAGCAGCAGAACTCAGGACAAATGGTCTGGCTTCTTTAAAAAATAAATTGCAAGGAAATAAAAAAGAGAGGGCTTAGAAAATAACGAATAACAAATATTTGGATCTGGATTTGGATAATGTATTAAAATGTATGACAACTTATGTTACTTGAACAGACTAATAAGGAGTTACTGTTAAATGCAACAGATGAACAATTCACAAAAAGAAATATAAAAATGTCCTCAAAATTAAAAACCACTCTTATGTAGAGAACTGTAAATTGAACCGTTTCCTTCTTTAGATGGGACTGAATCTTTGGAGATATTTGCGGTAATGCAAGTATTCCATTTCTTCACAAATTTTCACTCACTGGCTTGAGCGTTCATCAGTGGGTCCTGCCTTCAAGTTATTGACATAAAATGTCAGTCATGAAAAGAAAACTGAGACACTCTCAAACTGGAAAAAGAGTTAAACAGACATGATGGCTAAATGTAATGTTAGATCCTGGATTATACTGTGACACTAAAAAGAAAGCAGTGGAAAAACTACAGCTCAATTAATAGCACTGTACCAACAGTAATATCCTGGTTTAGATAATTGCACTGTGGTTATAAAAATGTTAACATTAATGGAAACTGGGTGGAGTATACAAGAATTCTCTATTTTTATAATATTGTTTTAAGTCTGAAATTACTCAAAACTAAAAAATGTTTAAAAAATTATAAACAACATGTTCTTGGTGAAGATCCCAATTCTATGCAATTAAATGAAAAAAAAAAAAAAATGCTTTCAAAAGTTACCTTTAAAAATACTTGTCCTCAGGCCTCCCTGGTGGCGCAGCGGGTTAAGCAACGCACTGTGAAGCAAACCTCAGTCACTGCAGCACAAGTTCGATCCCTGCCACTGGCCAGGGAGGGGACCCACAAGGCACAGACCTCTCCTGCCTCACCCGCTGCTCTCCTCCACAGTGTGTTTCAGTCAGTCTGCCTGTTCTGCTTCCCACTGTCTCTGGTGGATCCTCTTACTGCCCACACCTCTGGCCTGTACCCCAGCTCTTGTATGCATAAATAAAAAAATTTAAAAATAAATAAAAAGACTCAATTAAGGTATACAGCAAAAACAGCATCTTACATATCAGTAAGAAAAAAATGTATTATTCAATAGCGTAGAATTACAAGTCACTTGTCAGGGCAGGGGAATAAAGCTAGATTCCTGCTTGATCCTCACAATTAAAGACTGAAATATAATCAGCACTTATAGGAAAAAATATATGAGTGAATATCTTTATGAACTTGGAAGCAGGGAATACTTTCCTGCTAGCATAAGACAGCCAGAAATAAGACTGATCGCTAAAAGCACATAAAATAAATCCAAAACTTTCATATGTTAAAACACAAATGAAAACGTGATTAAAGTATTTGCTACATGACAATGTTACTAATAAAGATAACTCATCAATAAAAGAGAAAGACCCCAATAGGACAAATGTATAATCTTTCTTAATAAGCAACCAATAAATGTGATATTCCACTCAATTAAAAACATATAAATAAAAACAACAATTATTTTGCAGCTGAAAAAACTGATAAAAAATTAAGTCAAAATTTAGTGTTGCAATGCTGGGGTAAAAACAGCAGAAAAAAGATCCTCACCTTTTATAGGCTGGGAATGTAAAATGACATTGCTTTGGCAAGTAGCTTGCAACAAAATTTAAAATACATTCACTTTGACCCTGCAATTCTACTCAGGAAATTTATCCTAGAGTTAGGTAAAAGATTTATACAAAGATACTCATTTTTAAGTTGTTTTCTAACAGTGAAAAATTACAAATAACCTATATAAGGCATCTGAAGTCCTGGCTATCTATTCACTGGCACACCCATTCTATGAGGTACAAGTCATCAAAAATACAGATTTGTACTTACAGAAAGATGTGTACATGTTGAGAAGAAAGCAATTCATAAAACTGAATGACTGATTCCTGGAGCAGCTGCTCACAATCTTGAAATGGGGGTGATTACTACTTGCTTGTTTCTTCTTCAGTGTTTGGAGTTTTATTTATTTATTTTTTTAAAGATTTATTTATTTATGCATACAAGAGCTGGGGTACAGGCCAGAGGTGTGGGGTTGGTGAGAGAATCCACCTGACAGAGCAGGATGCAGAACAGGCAGATGGACTGAAACACACTGCTGAGGAGAGGAGCGGGCCAGGCAGGAGAGGTCTGCCTGCGCCATGTGGGTCCCCTCCCTGGCTGGAGGCAGGGATCGAACTCGTGCTGCAGTGGCTGTGGTCTGCTTCATAGCACGTTGCTTAACCCACTGCGCCACCAGGGCGGGCCCAGTGTTTGGAGTTTTATACCCACTATCATTTTAAAACACTTTTCTCAATATTAGGAAAAACGCCACCAAAAACAAATGTTAAGTACTAATATCTTTATTATGGCATAAAGCATTATTTTATACATTAACTCAATTTTACAGTAAAAACACTTTATGTACAACTGTAAATAAAACAGCTGCACATATAGCTACAACATAAAAATGGATTGTATTTTAAAAGTTAATTGAGTTGATACATAAATTGGAAAATACTTTCTCTGTAGAAAATAGTAAAAATGGTAACATTTCCCAGGTTTAGCCCAACAAGACCATTTAGACCAAGTGGTAGCTGAATTACACATTTACAAATGTGGTTTGAATTCTGGGATTCAGGAGAAACTTTAGCTTCACTTATTCCAACAGTGATGTTTTCCATAGAATTAAGTTACATAAAGCAGAATTCCTTTTAATCCTCCCCCTTACTCTTGATTTATGTCTGATTTTTATTTAGGCTATTCCACATCAAAGTTTTAGAAGTTCCTTCCCAAAGGATGTATCCTTTTATTCTTAATAAGATACCCATTCCTATTCAAATCTTGGAATGTTTTGGTTGTTATTATGCTATGCTCAGTACTTGAGCAAAACCAGAACCTAATAAATTATAATTCACAAGACACAGGTGTTGACTGCCATCAAGCACCCCTCCTAAATCCCTGTGGCTTGAAAGGAAGCTATGAAGAAGAGAAAAAGTGATGAAAGTGACAAGGCCAAGAAATAAAAATCAAGAGAATTTCTGAGAACAGAGAAACTTTTCAGTCAGATTCAAGGACAGAACTGAAGTACAAATAGAAAAAGAATCAAGAGTTGAGTCAGCTATTTGAGCCCCATACTGCATGATGATTAAGTAGGAGGCAGTTAGATATACAAAGACCCACTGAATAGAGGGAAACCAGAGTAAAGAAAGAACTTAGTTTAAAATAATTAAATGAATACAACACAGGCCATGTATTTTAACTTCTCCTATCAAAATTTATTCCCTGAGATTCTCATTACAGAAATTCTAGGAATTAAGGCGAGAAGACAATGCTATTCTTAAGCTCCTGCACCATGGAAAAAAGTTTCTCAGAGAAATATTTGAGAAATCAGAGAAGTTATCTAGTCAGGGCCTGTAGTAAGTTCTTCAATTTCCTCAAAGCAATAACTTAAAAAAAAAACCATGTAAAGCTTGTCTTAAAAGGAAGCAACTAAAGCTTTCAGTGGAGTAGCAATCTAATAGATCCTTCTACCTAAAAAAAACAAAACAAAAAAACCCCAGTGTGCCCATTAGAAGTTAGCCTTTAAAACATTAATTAACCCATTACATTTTCACCATCAAGCAAATGCTTTATTGTCATCTTCATTTGTTCCTCTATTTGCTCTCAGTGTTTTTCCTCTTCAAATGCAAAAAATATTTTCAGTGAGCTTTTAACACACTCTTAAGCATTGAAAATCTGTGCCCTTGACTACCTTAGTTCCTTCATGGTAAATGTTGACCTTCCAATAGGAAATAGAGTACATTTTTACCAAGCACAACTTATCCAATTTCCTTACTTGGGCCATCTTATAGTTCTAGAATTCCTAACAAATGTTTGCTTTCTGTTAAAGCACGTGTGTGTACATATAAATATGCATATATACACATATGTAAAACATGTGAACTCACTGAAGCCTGACTCACCTTATGAGAAGCTAAAAATATATCAAAATGTACTTAAAATGGCTAACCTGTATTTGTCAATCAAATGTATCACCATCCTCCTAGTAGGACATACGCTGGCATAAACTGTATTACATCCCAGTTGTTTGAAATCTTGTTTCAAAACATTGCTCAGTATTAATTTTCAGATAACTGAGGACCATATGAATCATTGTTAGGCAGGTGGCCAAGAAATGCCACTTAAAGAACAAAGTCTTGATCGCTCACAGTGTTTCTCCAGAGACAGTTGCATTCCCCATATGTATTCTGGGGAGGACACTATTAAGAAACTCCTAAGTACAAAGACAAATCAATTTACAAAGTACAGGCTAATTCGTGCTTTTTACCTTGTAATCTAGACAATACTTTAGCATAAAAATGTAATGAATTCATAAGCCCCTCTCAAAAGGGATACTTGATATAGATGTAGCATTAGAGTTCCAAGTGATAATGAGGAGATGAAATTTGTCTTTTTGGAAGAGATGGGGACTGGGCAAGTGGTTAGGAAGAAAGACTTTTTTTACCTTAAAATGAAAAAATAATGTTCAGTTCCACATTCGCCAGATAAATCCTCTATTTCAAATCACTAACCGAATGCTTTATTAAAACTCCTCTTCTGGCCTTTGTTTTGAAATCTGTTGTTTCTGTTGCCGCCTCCTGATCGCTGTCCTCTGAAGCCCCTGTTTCTGCTTCCTTCCCGTCCTCTGAAGCCTCGACTGCCATCCCGCTGTCCCCTAAAGCCTCGATATCCTTCCCGTGGTCCTTCCAGCTCTGGTTGCTCCGTGGCCACAGAGAGCTGCCAGCGCCGTGAATCATGCCATTTTTCCTGTTGAAAAACAGCTGTTTTTACCTGCCATGATTTTTATTGAATGATTTAAAAGTCGTGAGAAAGACATCATTGCCCTTCCCTAAAGAAAAACCAGAATGATAACTCAATTGCTTAAAAGAGTTACTGGTCCAAAATTATACTAACCTTCATGGCCCAAAATTCAGAATCACTCAAGTGTAGGAAAACAGTTTCACTATGAGAAGTACCCATATCATTCATTCAATTCAGCTAGTATAAAATATCCAGTGGTCAGAAGTAGTGAAACATGTAAATATACTATGTACACATTTTTCATAGTGGTACTAAATAAAGACATAGGAATAAAAAATATTATAAAAATCCTGTATAACATATACAGGGGGAAACTTGGATGTTGTTCACAACTCACAAATAAATATTGGTCAAACAAGAAAAATATCAGAATGAAAAACTTTAGGAAAAAACACTAGAATTTTAACTGTATCCTAGTAAAGGTGGTTCTATTTCTGTATGTCAGTAGTTTACAATTAAATATGTTTACTCAAAAAATGCAAAAAAAAAAAAAAAAAAGAATACCTGCACTTGTGTTACTGCTGCAGTACGGACATCAAAACAAACACCCTAAAAATCAGAGTAAATGCAAGTTAGTTAATTCAGACTTTGATAAGCATTACAAAATACACAATGATATTCCTAAAGATTAGATATTATGTTGAAATAAGGTCAGGTATTAATTTTAGATGCATATTATACCCTCCAAAAACACAACAGCAAAAAGCAAGGGACTTTAAAAATTTTTTAAAATTCAAAGTGACTGAAACCTGACTAGAGATCATTCCTGGCTACTTACTACACTGTGCAGATCCTCAAGTGGTTATTAGATATATTTTATAGCTGAGAAAACAGGCTTAGAGACTGAGTTGCTAGGACCCCATAGCTGCTAAGTAGGATAGGATTTTAAAATACGCCAATACGACTCCAAAGACATGAAAACATAACACTGCTTTCCCTCAGAAAGAGTATCATATATTCAGAGTGGTCAAATTCAAAGTAGAATAAGAAGCGATAATCTACTGCTGACTTTCCAGGTTTTCATAATCCACTCTCCTGTGATAAAGTTTTTTAAGAAGTTACTTTACAGAATGCTATCTTTGATAATAAGCAGAGCCATCATATCTGATTAAGAACGTCCTCCTGCTTCTAGAAGTCTCTGCAAATACAAAAGACTCTTGCAACTGACACAGGTATTCTCTCCTTGGTGTCTTAACTGCAACATTATATAAGGAACACCCTTCTATCCAACAACTACCCAAAATCCATCAAGTAACATCATATTGGTGGGTTTTGCCATTTGTGAGAATCTTCATTCACTTATTTAACTACTAAGCACTCATTAAGAGTATAGTGATACTAGAACAGGTTTTGCCCTTGGGCAACTGAGAGTATCCTTGAAACTCTCAGTCAATAAGCAAGCACAGAATAAAGACATGCTCTAAGAAATCTCAAATACAGATAAAGATAATCCCAACTCTGCTGTAAGGTCAGAGAAAGTTTCAGAGGGAGATTTAAGGTCAAGTCATGTCATAAAGGATACCATAGAAGGAAAAAAATATAGAATGGGCTGTGCATGCAATTAGAATGAAAGAAAGCAAGATGTACTTGGCATTGCTGGAGAGGATGCAGAAATGAAGTTGGTCAAGGAAGGGGGTGTCAACTCATAAATGATCTTATCCTTCATGAGAAAGTTGGGACTTTATCTGTGTAGTTGTTTAAGGAGGTAAAAAACATGGTCAGATACGCAATGAGCTGAGAGAAATCTGATTTGGTTCCCTACACCAGTGGTTGCTAAGTGTATCCCAGGAAACCCTAGCACTCTAAGACCTTCCAGAGGTTCCACAAAGTCAAAATTATTTTCAAAATACAAAGACTACTACTAAGATGTTCTCATGCTTTCTCTCTTAAGGGTACACTGGAATTTCCAGGGTGCTACGTTACAAGTGATGATACTTGTGTAATGGGATATGCTATTTGTATGTTTCTGAGTTACAGTTTTGGTTTTTTGGGTTTTTTTTTAAAAGATTTAGATTTGTTTATTTTGTGTATACAAGAGCTCTGTAGGTCAGAGGTACAGGGGGTGAGAGTATTCACCAGAGACAGAGAAGGGGGTAGAACAAACCAATCTACTGAAATACACTGCTGAAGGGAATAGCGGGCTTGACAGGAGAGGTCTGCTGCACCATGTGGGTCAGCTCCCTGGTCGGGAATCGAACTCCTGCTGCAGTGGCTGCCCATAGCTTCGTAGTACAGATTTAACCCTTTGCACCACCAGGGAGACTCCCTTTTGAGCTACAGTTTCAATTTCTAATAGTAAAAATATCAACAGATTAACCATACCTATATGTAAAACAAAAGCTTCTTGGGACATCTGTTAAGAATGTAAAGGGATCACGAATTCAAATGTTTTGAGAATGATTACATTTGTCTATGCCACCACAGTAGGACTCAAAAAAAGAACACCAGGTTTGGTAGGCAAGATAATCAATTTTAAATGTCAATTACAAGATTTTGAACAAAATTTTGAATAAATTTGGTTTAAGAATCTTAAGAAGCCCCATCTGGGTGGAAATGTCAGAGACACACAGTTGGATCTTCAAGTCTGGTGTTGTATGCAGATGGTTCAGGCAGGAGATACAGACACACAGTTGTCAGCAGCTAAGTGAAAACGGAGGAGTACAGCTACTATTGCTCAAGACAAGAGTATACGGAGAGTGAAAAGATACAGCATCCCCACAGAACTGGGAAGAACCACCGCACGATGTTTTCCTGCCCATGTAGAACTACTAAATCAAAGCTCAGTACAGCCTTACCTGCTTCCCTTTGAGAAAGACCATTCCTTTCACTTTGGAATCAATACCTTCACCCAGTTGCTCTTTAAGTTCTTTCCATGCATAACTAATGTTTGGCATTTCAATTGAACACCGCAAGACCATGGTCACAAAGCCCTGTGGAAGAGGAACAGAAGTATAAAATTTCAAAACAAACCTAATTAATAAGTACTTGCCTTGTTTCTGAACTACCTCTATAAAACCTCCTAAAAATATATACCCCTCTCCCCTTACATACATGTCACCACTTAAATATATAACTTAGAGCTTTTTAGTACCTTCACAAAATATATAACCATTGACACCTTCTCCAATTCATTAATCTCCAAAAGAAACCACATGCCCATTAGCAACCATTACCCCTTCTACCAAACCACTGACAATCTGTAAATCTATTTTCTGTCTCCATGGACTTGTTTACCTATATCTACTTTTACAGATAAGTTAAAAGTGGGAAGTTTAATTGAAGCCTTTGAATCCTTTCAAAGTCTAAATTTTTAAGTGTCATAAATTTGAGAGGGATCCATACCGCCTCTGAGTTGATCAAGGAGCGCTGGTCTACGGATGTGGCACCTGAAATATGTGCCAGTGCAGCTGCCAACGCTTCCACAGCTCCCTTCTCCTCTATCAGTTTCTCAGCTGACTGCTTGAAGTGACTAATTGCAGTGGGAGGCACAGAATCCAAAAGCCTAGTTTGGTTAAATATATGTTAGTAGAAAGAACAGAAATAGGTTTCATTTTCAAGACAACAGTATCTCAAGATAAATCAGTAACTTTCTAATCAAAATCCTTCATGTATCAAACACATCATTTTGATACAATACAGTCATTACATCTCTTTAATAATAAATGCATTCCTTTGTACCTAATTCTATTTTAACTGTAAAATCAAAAAACCAAAATCTTACCTCAGGGAAGTAATAAAACAAATATTAAGATCTTCAGCAGTGTTATTTAAAGAATTTTAAAATGTACATCAACAGGGACTGGTTAAATAAACCATGAAACATACAATTCAAGGCCATACTGCCCTTAAAAGTCGTGATACTGAATAATGAACAGTTTTATAACATACACATGTTACTTTGAGAATCAGCATCTTTGTCTCTTTCTTCCTTGCTGGCCATAGAAACCCAAATTTCCTTAACTGGTATCATAGGAAATTTTGTTTTCAGGATATTTCAAATCATACCAAAATAAATTAAGTTCCGAATTAAATTCATTTTCAGAATTTTCCTGAACTACAAATATGCTAATATCCAGCATTTCCTTTAATCATGGACCCTCCGCCACCAAACTCCATTTCACATATTTTAACTATTGTTATGTGGTGGAAAGCACTCTGAAAATGACGCTCAGACTCACTGATTCCTCTAGCAGGGGATGTAGCTCACACAAGGAGACATGCTGAAACATCATAATGCCAACTCCACTCATGCCCAGAAGTATACTGCATAGATATGGATGCTAAACAGCTGAATATAATTCGATTTATAGGGCAGCCTGACACAATAAATGCCTTGCTCTCAATGCCATTAGCAACTCCACTGACAAAGAATCTTATCTCCACCATCTGAATATTGTAACTTAAAGAGGTAATTTACTCTCATTCCTATGAGGTCAGTGATTGGTTTGGAAAAAACTTGAAATATAAGCTGTGATCCTATCTACTTAATCTCCAGATGGGAAGCACCCACACCATTACCTCTGATACAGTTCCTTGAAATGCTGGGGACAAACCAAGCTATTAGTAATGTCTACTTCCAGTGAGCAGAAATGAGGTCATATCTAATTACTGCACAAAAATAAGCAGTATATGGGACAAGCATTAGAACAGACCACAGCAGTGCGAAAAAACATACCTGATGGCATCTTTGCTGGAAGCTTTTATTATCTCTGTTGCAGAAGGAACGCCTATTCGTTTAAATTTAATTCCCTGCAAGAAAATGAACCAGTTTATACACAATGTTGTCATCTTTTATTTCCACTGATATTAGAAATTCTCCAATTGTTTTACATTTACCAAATGTATTATATATATTTAAAAGATGGAACTTTTCACTGAAGAGTATTTTAGATGTCCTGTATACCATGCACCAAGTTTTCCTACTGTTAGAACTAGAGTATATTTTTTGCAACCAAGAAACCAGCAGTTACATTATCAACTGAACTCAAATTCCTTCCAATGTCACTAATTTTTCTAATATACAATGCACACTACCTCTCATCATCATGTCTTCTTTGTATCATGTGACTTGTGACAGTTTCTTTCTTATTCATGATCTCAATAGCTTCAAGGATTGCTAGGTCAAGTATTCTGTAAAATGTCCCTTAATTTGGGGATGCCTGATGTTCTCAAATGCTTACTAGGGGGTTCTGGAGGAAAAGACCAGCAGTGACTGTCCATCTCACAATATTTCATCAGGGACACAGGCTCGTCATTGCTGTTTAACATGATCACCTGGCAGGTAGCACTCTTCTGTTATCCTCACTATAAAGACTTCACCCCACTCTCCTCTAGTTTATGTAAGCAAGTCATTAAGTGCTATTCAGTCAAGGGAAGAGGGAGAATGACCTCTACCTCTCAGACGAGGAATTCTGACCCACACAAGAATTTCCTCACAAAATAATTCTGTAAGGAAATTTAGTTTCTTCTCTCCTGTTTTTAAACTTATCCTTTTGAGGCCTTCCTGGTGGCACAAGGGGTTAAGTCACAGCACTATGAAGTTATCCACAGCAACTGCTGCATGAGTTCAAGTCCCAGCATGGGAGGTGACCCACATGGCATAGCAGACCTCTCGTCTCACCGGCTGCTCCCCTCAGCAGTGTGATTCAGTAGATCCATCCATTCTGCTTCCCACTGTTTCTGGTGAATGCTCTTACCACTTCCCCCAACCTGTACCTCTGGACTACACCCCAGCTCTTGTATGCATAAATAAATAAATCTAAAAAATAAATAAATTTATTCTTTTTACCTATTGATGTCCTTTTGGTTTTTGCCTGCCTCTGATAACCACCTAATCTATGCACAAAATATTCCTGCTGTGTTCATTTACATTGCCTGAAAACTGCCTTTCAAACCTAAAACACTCACTGTAACTGTAAAACCACTGCTTTCAATAAAAAGCCCTGGGTTTTATGTCACAGGACATTATATAAAACAACATGTATCTAACAAAACAAGCTTTTTTACTCATGGCCAAATGACAGTAATAAAAGTAAATAAAAACGGAATTCAAAAACTAAAGACTAGTTTAGAACTCAACTAAGTGAAGGCTAAGAAAACTGTTTTACCGCTTTTTGCTCCACTTGTGTTAACTGATACTCTTCTTTGTTCTGATAAAAACAGATGCAAATGCCTGTCCTTCCAGCTCTCCCCGTTCGCCCAGAACGATGAATATAAGACTCCACATCCTATTAAAGTAAAAATACATGAGTGATGCAGTGGTACAAAAGAGACAAAAACCTGAGCAGTCTACGAAGAAGCTAAATGAGAGGGTCACATATAGGGTGTGCTCCTTAGCATTTCAATTTATTTTCAGAACTTTTCAACCTCCCACTTTCTAATAACCAGCTAAGTTAATTTGAAAAATCTATTTTAACTCAATACCTAAAAGTTATCATTTCAGCCAGCTATCCATATAACACAAATTATCAGAGGCATCTTGCATTCTTTTTAAAGCCTTTAAAATCCAGTTTCCATAATAAATTTTTAAAAAATAAGTCCCACGTATATTTTACACTTACAGCACACATGTCAAATCAGGGAAGCTGCACTTCAAGTGCTCAATAGCCGCATGAGGCTGTTGCTATCATACTGTACAGCACTAGCTACAGGCTCATTTAAACAATGCTATCACACTGATGGGACTTCCTTTATAAGAATTGGTTACTTCACAGTAATCAGGTCTTTTCCCTATCCTTGTAAAGTCTTTAATGCTGAGGAATTTACTATTTGGGAGATAAAGTTACGGGGTCTCTTTAATGGCAATAGGCTTCCTTCGGGCCAACTTTTATTTGCCTGAAAGTACTGTCCATAACACATAAACTATGGCTTGGAGTTCTTCCTGAGAGGTTCCTTCGCCAAGCAATTTTAACCACAGAAACTGTTAACTACAGACCTTTTTCCTCCTTCAGCTCATGAGTTCACATAACCTATACCATCTGACTTTTACCCATCTTCAAAGTTGAGTTAAAAATTGTACTATCTCGGGCCTCCCCTGGTGGCGCAGTGGGTTAAGCGGCGCACTATGAAGCAAACCGCAGCCACTTGCGGCATGAGTTCGATCCCTGCTGCCGGCCAGGGAGGGG
>JAGFMF010012105.1:3060477-3079226 GCA_019455555.1 Galemys pyrenaicus
CTGCTCCCCTCAGCAGTGTACTTCTGTTATCTGCCTGTTCTGCTCCCCGCTCTCTGTGGTGAATCCTCTCGCCCCCCGACACATCTGGTCTGTGCCCCAGTGCTTGTATGCATAAATAAATAAATCTTTAAAAAAAAAAAAATTTGTACTATCTCCATGAAAATTCCCAGGATGCTCCTCTATCCAGAAACCATTTTCCTTATCTCTGGATACCTACCACATCTCCACTCAATTATGAGTTCTGAGGGAAGGGCTTCATGACAGGCTAATTTAAAAATCACTACTCAGCATTCTAGCACTAGAGATAGCTACTATCAATTACATGAAAACAACCAACTCAACCTCCAATTTGTTTTAGTACCCAAGAAACAACAAAATAAAAGTAAACTATGAAACACTTTACCTTTGGTGGAGAACTCTGTATAACCAGGTCAACCTCAGGGATATCTAATCCACGTGCAGCAACATTGGTTGCCACCAAAACGCCAAAATCACCATTTCTAAAACCTTTCAGGGTGATTTCTCTTTGCTTCTGTGGAATGTCTCCATGTAATGACTGGGCATCCTGCCAAAGAAACAAACTGGCCTAAGAATACCAGATCCAACATGAAGTACTTTTAAACTTACCAATGAGACCCCTAGAAGATACTCAGGTTTTAGTGGCACTTCTGGTGAAAATAATACAAAGACAAAAACGTGCTTTGCATAGATTAGCCTCAAAATTACTTCCAGCCCCCAATCATTAAACCGTACCCAACAGGGCCTCGATGGTGGCACAGCAGGTTGAGCGCCACGCTGTAAGCATCTGCTGCACAGCAGTGCGAGTTCAATCCCGGGCCAGGGAAGGGACCCACATGGCACTGTGGACCTCTCCTGCCTCGCCCCGCTGCTCCCCTCAGCAGTGTATTTCAGTTCATCTGCCTGTTCTGCTCCCCGCTCTGCCTCTGATGAATCCTCTCACCTGCCACAACTCTGGCTTGTACCCCAGCTCGTGTATGCATAAAAATAAAATTTAAAAATCTTTAAAATAAAAAAAATAAATAAATAAACTGTACCCAACAATACTTACAAGATAAAGAATACCAGGTAAGACTTACCAGGTCTACATTGTTAGTATAATCCTGGGGTTGAGCAACCTCCCCTCATCTATGAGATGAGACTAACAGATTAGGTCTAACATGTATATTCCACTAGCTGAAAGATACTTCCTCCCTAAAGGAAAAGAAGAAGGCCCAACCTGCTTTATGGATGCATTCTGTGACAATTCCTGGGCTTCCTTCTTGGTTTCACTGAACACGATTGTGCGTCCATTAAAACCACTATACACTCGGATCACGTCCCCAATAACTGCTGCCCTTTGAGTCCAGTGGCACTTGATAGCCAAATGCTTATGAGAGAGAAAAAAAGATTAGTAAAGTCTCACTGGAAACAAATCACTAGCACAATCCTAGTTGTAGTTTTGGAAGCAAATGTTTAAGCCTGACAAGAACAGACTATTGCCACCACGTTTTAGAGAAAACTAAATTATTAAAGCATAAAGCGTTTCCCCTTTCTCCAAAGAACATTTTGGCTTCTTTATATATTTTCTGACTTAATCAGGAAAATGTAAGAAAAAATTGTCATTGCCTAGATTCTTATAGGAAACCAAATAACTGCCAGACAAGATTCTACATGTTCAAGTCTACTGTCCACTTAAAAATGCAACCAGTTTTGGCCAGTTACTGTACAGGTCCATTCCCTGGGTGAAATTAATTCACTAGGTACCATACACTAAGCTGAAAATAAATTCAGCACAAATACTGGATTTCTCTGCTGCCCTCTAGGGTTTAAAAATCTAGGCGTATGTTCTGTTCTTCATTCTGTCTCCAGTGAATCTTCGCATCCCCTATACCTCTGGCCTGTACTCCAATTCTTGTATGCATAAATAAACAAATCTTAAATAAATAAAATCTAGGCATAATTTCTGTTGTGACATAATTCACACAGATTTAGACCTTAAAGATTCTGAAATCAGGTTACCAGAAAATACAACTTAGAAAACATATACCATATTATTATTCATACAGAAATATATCTTTATTTTTCACATGGATCTAACATTACTCAAAAAAGAAGTCTGTGCCAGTCTTAATACTTTCCAAAGGTAAAAAATGACACACAAATTTATTACTAATGCCAGCAACTAAATGAATCATTTACCTCCACTGTTATTGCCGCTTTCTGAGTCTTTTTACCAATCAGGTCCACCTGCTCATATGTAGATTTCATGTATTTCTTAGCAACATTATATACCCAATGAGGGCAAGTTGCAGAAAACAGCAATGTTTGGGGATTATCTTCCGAATCTTTGGGGGGAGAAAAAGTCAGTATGAATAACCCAACCAAGACTGCACAGTATTCTACTTCACTGAGTTCTTCCAGGCTCCATCAACATTCTACAGCAACCACCTACAGCAATCAAGCCAGGCATTGATGAAATACACAGAGGGTCCCAACAAAGAAATACTGCTGAAATAAGTTATGAAAAGAATTCTAGAAATAGCGGAATTATTTTAAACTTATTTTGCTTCTTGACCACTGGTCTTTTATGTACCATGAGGGAAATCTGGCCATTATAAGACCTACCAACTGGAAAACATCAAATTATCCAATCCAGTAACCAACCAGATTACAACTGATAGTAAAAACCAGGACAGACTATACTCATTTATACTCTCTAGCATTTACTCAATATTTAAAGTTTAGAATTGCAGTCCATTCATTCTTTGCGGTTAGGTATTAAGGTTTCCCAACCCTGATTTTTAATTTTTGGTTTGCTTATCAAATACTATTTATTGGCAGTTCAACTGGTAGTGTCAGCAATCTACTCTGAAAAATTCCAAATAATGAGGTGAGAAGAAAGTTATCTGCATAAAAATGCAAGGACAGAAATTTCTTTTATGTAAAAATTAAGTTATACAGATGGAATTATTAGCATGGAATACTAAGCCAAACTTTCATATGTACAGTGAGATTAGTTAGTGCGTACACACACAGTAGCATGAAGATAGCAAGAAAAAAAGCCAAAACCCAAAAGCCAACTACACCAAGCCAGTAGAAAATGAAAATTTTTTTATTTTCTCAAAATTTCCCCAATGTAGTTAAATGGTAAATCATGTCCTTTTTCTTTTTCTTTCAGAACTTAATTCAAACTCTAAACAAAATAAGACACCTCCCACTTGCACATGGCTTTATTTAACTTCTAGAACACCAGTAAATCACTACCCTTTCCACATTCCCTTTTATCAGTTCCCTGAATTTGGAGTTTACCTTTTTTATATGCCACACACAAAATCTCTTCCACTTGGTCAGCAAATCCCATATCCAACATCTGGTCAACTTCATCCAGGACAACATGCTTAAGTTTGGTGAGATCTAGCTTGCCATTCTGCAGGTGGTCTTTGATACGACCGGGAGTCCCGACGAGGATATCAATCCCATTCCGCATGCGCTCAACTATAAAGGATACCAATAAAATACGCTGGATTGTTAATTCATTTTAACAGCTGGGATAACCAACTATAGTTTTACTCTAAAATATTTATTAACTATAAATACCAGGAAATGTGCAACATACTGAAGGTAAAAAGCACCCCTTTAAGAATTAACAATCAAATGTTTTTTTTTTTTAAAGATTTATTTTTTTATTGATATAAGAACTGGGGTACAGGCCAGAAATGCGAGGATCCACGAGACAGAGTGGGGAACAGAACAGGCAGATCGACCGAAACACACTGCTGAGGGTAGCAGCAGGCAAGGCAGGAGAGGTCTGCTGCACCATGTAGGTCACCTCTCTGGCCGGCGGCAGGGATCGAACTTGTGCTGCAGTGTCTGCGTTCTGCTTCATAGTGCGTTGCTTAACCCACTGCGCCACCATGGGAGGCCCCAGAATTAACAATCAAATGTTTTATATAACAGAAAGATGAACCAATGGGGGGATGCTAGCACCAAGAGAGAAACGATTTCTTGGCTGGTGGAAAGTGTCATGGTATCACAGACCAATGAGAATCAGAATCTTAAATAATAGTAACTTCCTTTAAGGGAGAATGAGATAAAAGGTTAATAAGCATTCCAAGGCATAGAAGTGTTCAGAAAAGCGGAGTTAAATATAACTAAGATGGTAATAATGCAGTTTGTTAGTGAGTTGCTACTGTAGTGTGGGAATCATACTTACTTACATTACCTAATTATTTCCTCACAACATACCTACAGGTCAATTTAGAACCCCAAATTGAACTTTTATACATGAGTAACTGAAGTGCAGAAAAATTAAGCAGTTTGAACTTAAAATCACTCCGCTACTAAGTCTAGACTTAAACCCATGTCGTTCTGATGTCAAAGCCTACGTATGTTCCACCGCAGCTGGAAATAATCACATGCCTTGTGTACCAATGCTAAAACATTGTCAATGTCTTAAATCTCTTCCTGTGTTGCTCTGCATGATAAAACTTAAATATCTTGAACTGTGAAGTAATGGAATAACTCTATAGCTGGGAAGCAACACATGGCCCTTAGGGAAGACTTTCTGCAGCAAGAAAGCAGGGATGCCAAGAGAGGTAGAGTCAAGGTCTTTGACATATGAGAAGCATAACCTTGAATTCTGACTTTATAGTTCCAAGGGTCCAACTGGACTTTGTCCTCTGGGCTCCATAGGATATCTTTGCACTGTTTACACAGAGACAACACAAAAGTCCTAAGAAATGTATAGAAGCTGTGACACATTTTGCAGGACCATGTTTTGATCATATTTAAGCAATAAATGACAGAAAAAAACCACCATAAATGACTAAACCAAATGATAGATCAGATGAAATCCAATCAGGACATTCAACAATGGATGCCATTTTCCTTCCCCGAAGTTTGGATTTACTTACTTTGACCTCCATAGGGAGTTCCACCATAAAAACAAGCCACTGCCAACTTTTTTGTGATGTCACTAAAGTCTCTGCTTACTTGATTTGCCAACTCCCTTGTGGGTGCAAGAACCAGTACCTGAAAAGAAAAAACTAATAATTAAATTGAATGTATTATGCAACACCTGTTTCTTAACAAAACCAAATCTAAAAGGTTCAACTCATCCTACCAAGTACTTTCAAACAATCTATGATGTGCTTTGCATAGTATTTTATGTGAGAATACTACAAAATATGGTTCCTGAAAATCTCCAGCAAAGCACGTGATCCTTACCAATAAGAACAGAAGCAGGTGCCAAATATACGGTGCTCTAGGAGGTTTTGTGAAGCAAGGTGAGGAACAGGGAAAGTTCATGTAACTATTTACTAGTCCTAAAAGAACAGCATTCCAGGAAAGAAACAACTAGAACAAGAAGGGCATTGCTGGTGATAATATTAGTATTTGAGCTTTTACTGTATCTTAGGTTCTACTAAATGCTTAATATGTAACCTTTTGAGATAAGTACTAGAAAATGAATAAAGTAATACCTACAATTGTGCTGTCAGCCCTACAAGAGCACATGATAAATTTCTAAAACCAAAAGGCTAAGAGGCAAAATCCAGACTTAAATTCAGATAGTTGGGCTCCAAATCCTGTCTGAACCTCTACACTACGGTCAGTGAAATACAAAGGCAAGACAAAATGGTTAGGGGCTTTGAATCCTAGAACAGTCTAAGTTTGAGCCAAGAGGACATACCAACAGGATACTAAACATCCTCAGGTAAAGTAGCAACATGAAGCAAATTAGGTTTAGGAGCAACCACTGGCTAATCAATCCATTCGACAAAGATATTTTACTGATCAGCCAATACGTGCCAGGCATTATTCCATGTATTAGAATTATTGATTTGTTTACTGCTGTATTTATGAGAGGGAGAATGGCCAGTAAACAAGGTGTGACTAGAAAGTCAAATGTAAGAACCCACAGCCAAGGTGACAACATGGACATGTTAGTGAGGTAAGATTCTCCAACTATTGCCCAATGGGTACCATTTTAGTAAGGGGCTTCATCTCTTCTGGATGCCTCCCCTTCTTTTTATGCATCTTTACTAAAAATGTTTTCCTCATCTATGCATAAGTAGTCAAACTGACGAAACCAGTGGAGTCCCAGAGATGTGTAAGTTTGAAGGACTGTGATGATCATTAATACAAGTGGTCACAAAATTGAGACAGATAATATTTAAACATACACAGTCTGTGGCCAACAGTCTTATGAGAATTATCCTGGCTACCTTTGGATAAGCAGCTAGAGTAAAAAACAAATTTTTAAGGAGAACCAAATAAAGGATAGAGCATGTAAACAATGCCCAAGAGGTATTTTTTTTCCTATGTGGACTTGGAGCCCAATGTCACAGGTGCTTAAGATTGTTACCTGAGGGGCACGACCTCTCTTCCGGTCTTGCACTTCTCCTAGAAGTCTCTCAATCAAAGGGATGGCAAAGGAGAATGTCTTCCCAGTTCCTGTCCGTGCCTGTGCAATTAAGTCCTTCCCACTGTAGACATGGTGAAATGTCTTTGCTTGTATAGGAAACAGGTAAGTCACCCCACGGACTGTGAAAAAATTAACCATGTTACCTGACGTTGCAGTTCATAAAATACCAGCCAGGACTAAAGCAAACCTACACTTCAAGTCCTGAACAATTAAGGAATTCTTACTTCTAGTCAACATCTACAAAGTCAGGTTTATTTTTTTTAAAGATTTATTTATTTATGCATACAAGAGAAGGGGTACAGGCCAGAGTCGTGGGAGGTGAGAGGATTCACCAGACAGAGTGGAGAGCAGAACAGGCAGACTGACTGAAGTACACTGCCAAGGGCAGCAGTGGGCGAGACAGGAGAGGTCTGCTACGCCACGTGGGTCCCCTCCCTGGCCGGCAGCAGGGATCGAACTCGTGCTGCAGTGGCTGCAGTCTACTTCATAGTGCGTTGCTCAACCCACTGTGCCACCAGGGAGGTCCCAAAGTCAGGTTTAAATATACTCTACCAGCGAAGATTTTCTCAACTAAATGATTATAATATATAAAACACCAAATTCTAGTAAATACTTATTTTTTTTAAGGATTAAGTCACTTGTCATGAAATCTTACTCACAGGCTGGGTATATCAAGTGCTTTGCAGTCCAAATGTGGTGCATCTGATTCAGCAACACCTATTAAGCTTCTGTGAGCATTTGTGATTCTCTAGGTTTGTTCACAGGCACACTGCTAAAATGAGTTCTGACTCGGGCTAATATCACATTAATCTAAAAATGACTCAAGAAGTAAGAGATGAAAAAGAAAATACTGGGGCTTCCCTGGTGGCACAATGGGTTAAGTCTCAGCACTACGAAGCTATATGTAGCCACTGCAGCAAGAGTTCAATTCCCAGCCAGAAAGTTGACCCACATGACACAGCAGACCTCTCCTGAGTCCCCACTGTTTCCCTCAGCAGTGAATTTCAGCACACCTGCCAGTTCTGTTCCCCACTGTCTCTAATGACTCCTCTCACCCCCTGCACCTCTGGTCTATATACCAGTTCTTGTATGAATAAGTAAATCTCTAAAAAATAAATAAGAAAATACGAACATGGCATCAAATATTCAATTTCACTATCAGTCATTATACTTATGAATATTCACATTGTACTGAATAAATTTTAATCCCTTGTTTAAGAGAGAACAAAGGCTATCACAAGGATAGTGCTATACTAAACTTAAATCTACTTCATTATACAGGTATATCAATTGTCATCCCACAAGAACATGCTCTAGTTCATCCTAACAAAAATAGCAGTGTTTTCAAGTAAAGTTTTACCGTTATACAGTATTTCCAAGAATATTACCTTTGAGAAGCTTAATAGTCTCTTCAGATATGGGAAAATTAGAAAATGCTCCTTCTTTTTGCTCCACAGATACTTCCTATCAAGTAAAGGGCCACAGAAAGAAATCAGTAATTGTTCCTACAGGTTAATAAAGAGAAGACTCGTGTATTCCTAAAACATCTCAAACAAACAAAAGCACACAAAAACCCTGGCAGGTGAAAATCAAGATCATCTAAAACGGAAATAAATCATGATAATCTAGAAATTCCTAATGCAATAAAAATGTGTAGCAAATATATACTGCATACATACTGTGTACGTCCTCCATGTGGCTAATGAAGCAGATCCAATCTCAACTAAAAACTATACCAAAGCCTTTTCATATTAACAATAAATGTCAAATGGGTCATTAACCCTCTTCCATAGCCACATCTCTCACATTCATCCAAAAAGAACTAAAGATGTATGACAAAGTGGTCACAGTGGCTTTATTTGACAACAAAAAAGCTGAATGCCCAACAAAGGAAAAAGTAAGGAGATTTCAAAACACTGATATGATGGATTATATAGTCATTATAAATATCTAATATTTGAAAGTGCAAAAAGTTGCTTGTACACAAACAGAAAAGGTAAGATATAAAACTGTACACAGTACATCCTAATCTGATTAAAAATAACAACTGAATATATAAAAGTTAATGTAAAGAAACAACAAAATTCAACAGTAGATCACCCTGTGCCTGAAAAGTGCCTAGTGTTTACTGAATGACTGCTAGAATTCTTTTTGGTAAACTTCTACATTTTATAAATTCTCTAGATCATCTATTTTTATTATCAGGGAAAAAGTATTTAATTAAATGTTGACCACATCATATAGAAAAGATAAAATAACTTAGTAAAATTAGGACTTTTGATTGAATATCTGAAAAGGAACAGAATTAGCTTTCAAGTGGGCATTTAATCATTCTGTTCAAAAGCAGAAAACGTAAGGTAATCAAGCAGATACTTTTTCAATGGTTCTACTTATGTACGTGGTGAAACCCCTCAGAGGGAAGTTAGAACTTTCTGTATAACTGTATCTCCCCCTCCCATTGATTTCTTACTTGCTAATAACAAACCAGGAGTGGAGAGAAGATGTTCACAAAGCTTGGCAACACATCTGCTTATTTAAAAATGAGGCATCCTGACGTTGCCTTTCTACAATAAAGTCTCACCTCGGCTCAAGGGACCCAACCCCTCAAAGTACTGACACCTAAAATTTCTTCTAAGTATTAAATAGCACATGAGTGATTACCTATTTACCTAAAATAAGGAAGAAATATACAGTCATACACATATGTAAATGTAATACACCTATTATGACGCAACTTTACCTGCTCTAACTCACTGTTACTTTCCTCACTGGCGTTTGTATCAGGTTCAGAATGAGAGAATCCATTCTTCAGTTTGGGACTTTTCTCCCCAATATCTCCATTCTTCAGTTTGGGATTTTTCTCCCCAACATCTCCATTTATTTCCTTTTCCTTCTTCATCTTCTTGGGTTTAGGAGCATCTATTTCTTCTTCAGAAATCTCATTTTTCATCTTTTTGGCTTTAGGAGAAACAACATTCTTTTCAAGGGTCTCCTTTTTCTTTTTCGTACTTTTGGTTTTAGGAGAAATAATGTATTCTTGAGAAGGCTCCTCTTTCTTTACTGCCTTTTGGGGCTTGAGGGAATTCATGTCAACCTCAGAAGGCTCTGTTTTCTTTTTAACTTTTTTAGCTTTGGGGGAAACAGTTTCTTCCTTTTTTTCTGCTGCCTCTTCAGTCTTATTAGATTTTGGCTTCTCTTTTCTACCTCTCTAAAAAAAATTAATAAAGAAATGCAGACAATTTGTATAATACATCCATTTTGGATTATTTCAAGATTACATAATTATGAGGAGTACAGTGAATTATAGGGCATTTTTAATGTGCACTTTCACTTTGCAATAAGGCAAAAATCAATCAGTGTTAATTATTCCATTCACACTGGGGTGACTCATGGGACATTCCAACAAGCTGTAAACTAAATAATACTATAGAAAGCAATCATTTTAATTCTGATTAAGTAGAAGGCCATTATTCCCTCACAGATAAGATTTTTCTTTCTGTTAGACTTCCCAACAGGAACTCATAATATCTATCTCACAAGCGCAAATAAATTTATAGATATACTTTTTGAACCAACAGAGCTATAAAAACCTACAATCACCTCATGTATTGTATGAAGATGTGTCTATTTTAAATGGGGGAAGGGTGTGAGGCAGGGAGAAAATACTACAAGGAAATGGAATGGGGGAAACCTCAAAATTAAAAACTGTGTTTCTACCTGAAATGTCTGATCTTCACCTTTTCATATACTGAAAAACCTAGTATTAATGAAAATAACTAGACAGGTGCTGTAGTTTCTGTTACCTCTCTGGCAAAGACACAGACCAACTCCATAACTATGGAGAATATTACACTGAGCTTCTATCTACCTCTTAAACTTCAGGTCTGGACTCTGCTCTCAAATCATGGGTAAAGGGTAATCTCTCTCATATAACCATCCTTCAGATGTCCGAAAAATAATTTGGTCTTCATAAACAAGAACTTCAGTTCTTTCATCCCTTTGGTCCACCAAAGTAAGAGATTTTTCCCACACCCACAGTGTCTTAGAATGTAACTGAGTTTGGTAACATTCCTCCTAACTTAAAAGTTGAGCATCTCCTAACTTAAACACTAACTGATGCAGAGCATGTAAACCAGGACCACATCCTCCCTATCTGTGGGGGACAAGTCTGTGTTCTCCGGCATCATACAACGCCAAAATAATGCCACGTAAGAGGTTCCCATCCAAAAAAAGAGAATTAAAAACTTAAAATGACATGGAACGAATACTCTTAAGTCCTGCACAATCAATATTGAAGCAAGCAACAGCATGGCAGGCAGCTAAAGTAACCTAAAACTACCGTACACTGCCCACCTACATAAAAAAATATAGTGTACAGTCAGCCACACACGTCTTTACATTTCCATGGCTATCTAGTCAATAAAATTAACAAGAACTAAGTTACTTCATCTTCTAAGGGCTGCTGACCGGAAACCAAACTGTACTTCTACTGGAGTGAGAAGGATGTCACTGCAGGAGCCGCCCACGTGGAAGCACCGGCTCACGGTCCCTTCCACTATAAAACCTGTTTCTACCGTGACTTGCCTTCCAATTCTCTCTGCGCACGCGCACGCACGGGGTAAATTCTGAGCCAACAACTTAGGGCCTAACCCGGAACGTTCCACTCTGCGCACCCGGTGCCGGACGCCGGGGCTCGGGGACCACGTGGGACAGCTGGCCCTCCAGTTCCTACCCGCTCCGGCCTCTCGTCCGAGCTCCCGGCGCGTTTCGGCGCCGGCTGGAGGGGCAGGCAGGGGGCCCACGGCCGGCGGCGAGCACCATTCACCGGTGCCCCTGGCCGGGAACCACGCGGGTCTGTGAACGAGCCAGCTAGGCATCGCGCACTCCCAGACCCGGAGCCCCTGTCTCCCTCACCGCGCCGCCCCTCAGGCCCCAGGCGCCTCGGCCCTGTGTATCACCTTCTCATTTTGCTTTCGTGGCTTCTCCACTTTTCCCTTGGCCATGCTTGATTCTAAATCCGCGTCACTTAGGAGTTTCCCCGGCATCACTCGACACAAACGGTGCAGACGAACCACTCTCGTCCACCGCGTGGAGAGGAAAAGACAGAACTAGCCCCACCCAACGTTCGTCATTTCCGGTAGCAAAGTATTTCCTGCGGAAGCAGGAACTGCTGGGGGTGCCGAGTACCATGTGGTAGTCCAAAGCGCTTGCAGCTCAAACTGGCAGTTGAAAGTGGTGTCTACAAACAACTGTAGAAAGCTCTGTAGACGGGAAGATGGGACTGGAAAATTGACTTTGTATTCTCATGCAAGATGCTGCCCAGATTCTCGCTAGTCCTCTGATAAAAGAAGATAGTTGCTTTGAATGATGCCTAGTCCATGCTTTAGATTGCTTGATTTTGCAAGGTTCTTTTCAGGCACAGATGTGTGAAATATGTAATCTTAATCTCCCTGTGGAAACGTCGACACAGAAAGAAGCCCAGATTCACAACCCTAGGTAAGAATTAGAATTCACTCAAGTCTGGTCATTTGAATGCTTGCACTCGACAAATACCAGAAAAGAAAAAAAAAACTAGTGGAAGATAGACGAGTGTTCATTGTGATATTCTTGAGCCTGGAGCCTTGATTTATCCATTTTTGTATGCTTAAGTTTTCAAAGAGTGCCTTTCACTAAATGTGAATTGATTAAAATGCCGTGGAGATGGGCCTCCCTGGTGGCGCAAGGGCTTAAGACGCAACACACTGAAGCTCTCCGCAGCCTCTGCAGTGAGAGTTCAAGCCCCAGCCAGGGAGGTGACCCATATGGCACAGCAGACCTCTCCTGTCTTGCCCACTGCTTCCCTCAGCAGTGTATTTCAGTAGATCTGCCTGTTCTGCTCCCCACTCTGTCTCTGGTGAATCCTCTCACCACCGCCACCCCACCCCACCCCCCAACACACACACATACCTCTGTACTACACTTTTCTACACCTAGATAGGACTTTTGCCTTGTTTCACAACTGCTTTCCTCATTGTGTAGGTCTCAGCAGCATTCGCCATTCTGAGACCACATTATTAGCTATTCTGTGCCTTTGCCTGGATGCCAATTCATATTTAGTCATTGTCCAAAAACCTTTCTCTGAATGCACTACTCTACCCCTTCTATTCCTAGGCTGGGGTAGGTGCCCTTGCACAGAGCTCTGAAATCACTGCACTTAGTCACTGCCATGGATCTAGCTTACTGTGTCCATCTATTGATACTTCATTAGCCTTTGAGCTGCTGAGCACCGACTGGGCATTCTTTAATCCCTTCTATATCCCAAATATAGTACCTTGAACATTTTAAGTACACCACATATTCTGACTAGAGAACTAATGCTAATGCACCTTAGTAGGAACAGAAGTCCTATTTCATCTTAGATATAAACACAGGTCTCACAACTACTCCAGTACAGAGTCAGCTGAGATTTTTCCCCTCCCATTCATGGCTGTTGGGAACTTCCCATAATCAAAACTCCCTTTCTCAATATAGCAGAGTTCTTCTTGCTCCTTGGCTTAACTGAGATCTAGCTCCTTGAATGATACTTCATCTGCAGTTTTCTCTCACGTTGCTCATTCCCTCACATTCCATGCACCCTAGTTACCTTAAAGCCAAACTATTTACTTTTGTGTAAAAATCCTTTCTCTTTAGAAATATGTGCCCTAATATGATCTCCACACCCTTATTTACTAATTTTCCAACTTTCATCATTCATTGGTATTTTGGCACCTAGTTGTGTTTTGTCTCTCTTTGAGAATTCATTGTCTAGGAAAACCATCTATGTAACACTGATTCCTCAGTTCTTTGACCACCTCAATTGAAACCACTTCTGTGCCCAACAGGCGTGAGCTACACCCTGCACTAGTCTTCTTCAAACTGTACCACTCTTGAAATCTCAAATTCACACGACTGACCTTTAATCCTTTGCCCCTTCTACATACTTCCTATCAATTCCATCTTCACTTCAATCCCTAGGCAATCTAGACTCCAAGGATCATTACTTTATTCACTCTTGCCAAAGTCCTTAACATCTTAACCTTCAATATTTATATCACAAAGCAAGACCTCTACACTAGATCAGTCAAGTGTTTCCCATCTCCATTCCTGAAATGAAATGCTGAGTATTGCTTTAGGAAATCACTCAGTTATTCTAACTGGTGCGGTTTCTGATCTCAACTGGACCCTCAAAGCTGGTCATCTGGCTGGTGAGTTCCTGATCTTATTCTACAGTTGACATCTTAGCATCTCTCCTCAGGTCTTCTAACTTGCTACACCCGTCTTCACTCCCATAGCCCTGCAAGAATACCACCACAGGAGAAAAAAAAGAACTTTTTATATTAATACCTGCAGGCTCACCTACACAACCATACTTTCCTCCTGACAAAAATATCAGATATACTTCTGCCATGTAAAACTAAAATCCCCAGTGTGCTTGATTTTGTCCCTCTTAGTCTTCATAGGGACCTGGCTCCATTATATACCACTCTTCTCCTCCCTCCTTTCTTGTTCCATTTTAGTATTTCAATATGCTCAAATTTCCCTCGTACCACCATGCCACCCCCCTAACCACACACAAACTTCTCACTGCAATTTCCTATTCTTTTTTCTACTTCCAGCTTTAGCTTATTTCCCTATTCACAAATTCCTGGAAAACATTTTCTTGTTTATTGTCCCTATTACTATATTATCTCCAGTTTTCTGCTGAACCCACAGCTAAAATGCTTCTACTCTCAATACTCTATTAACATGGTTGTCCCCAGTTCATGTCTCCTTGCCAAACACAAAGGCTTGTCATTTGGTTCCCGTGAAAGTCTCATACTGTGGGTTTTCTGCCCTCTTCTCACCCCTTCTTGATGGGATCTTCTTTCCTCTGCTATGCACATACTAGTTCACTTCTAAGTTCTCCTTACTGTACTTTCCTTGGATAATTTCATCTACTGCCTTAACCACAATTACCACTTTTTATCATTCCCAAATCTTTAGAACAGATGCCTCTCCTGCTTCAGACCTATAAATCTAACTGCATATTTATCTTCTCTTACATATTCATGGGTTACTCAATATTAAAATACATATATTCCTAAACTAATCATATTCCCATTCCCCATGTAAATTTTCTTGCTTTTACCTCGGTGACAAATATTTAGTTTTCATTCTTCAGCCTCTCTCTCATCTCCCAATTCAAATCACTAAGTCGTCACAATCCTATTTCCTAAAAAGCTCTAAAATTTGTTTTCCAAAGTTCACTACACAGTGGTTAAGACAGCTGACTCAGGAGCTGGAGTTATCTGGGTTCAGAGCCTTACTCCACTATGAACTATCTAGCTGCGTGATTCTAGACAAGTAATAACCTCTCAAATGCCTCACTACTTACCACTCAAAATGTCACCGATCATTAGTATAGACTACCATCTACCTTGGATTACTCTTGACAACATCTTTAGAGGTCTCCTGGGCCTCCAGTCTGGCTCTTGTGCAACTAAGTCTCTTCAGTATAACCATTAGTCTTTCTAGAACACAAGTTTTATGTCTATTATATGTTCCTAAACTAATCATATTCCCACTCCCTATGTAAATTTTCTTGCTCTTCTTCCAGTATCTTACCTCAGTGACAAAAATCTAGATTTCATTCTTCTGCCTTTCTGTCATCTCCCAGTTCAAATTACTAAGTCATCATAATTCTGTTTCCTAAAAATTAAACCCATGATGGCTTTCTACTGTCTTCAAGACAGTATTTAAACTTTGCAACACACACAGATTTTATAATTTGATCCCTGTTAAATACTAAATCCCATCTCTTAACACTGTAAATCCAACTATAATAAATTGTAGGCCCTCAGATTTATCATGCTATTCCTTGCTTCTCGGTTCCTGTATATGTTGTTTTCTCTGCATCCAAGCCCTCCCCCTTCTAACCTCCTTTTTCTATAGTACACTTATACTTGGTTTGATCAACTGATACTTTTTTGGCTCTACTTCTTTTGCTTGGGCATCACTTATTCTAAAAGCTTTCCTAACTCCTAAGACAGTAGGCACAGCCCAGCTGGGTTCTTACCATACCTACCTTCTTCTTAGCCTTTAAGTTTTAATCTCATTCATTCATAATTTCAAGTTCCTTGAAAATAGTGACCATGTCTTACCACAATGTCCCCAGTGATTAGCATAGTGATAAGACATATTGTAGACAATCAATATCTGCCTAATAAACCCTCAAGTTTACACTGTTTGTACACTCTTTTAATTAACTATATCTAGTATTTTAAAATGCTATACCTAACCAATCAAACAGGTTATACAGTCCTTTAATGTAGAAGGGATTTCTTATTTTCTAACAAATAGCCTCTGGAATGAATGATCTGAACAAAATTACACTGTATTTTGTAAAATGTAAGTAATCTTAAGGCAGATTAATTTGACTGCCATGTTTTAGAAGAAATATTAAAATATTTTTTATGCATAGTGAAAAGAGACAATAAAAGGAGTTTTTATTCAAAGGTATACTGGATAAGTAGATTTGTTTACAACCATTCTTGTGAAATACTTTTTAAAAAAATATGACCAACTTCTTTGCACACAGCAGACACATACCTCAACTATGATGACCTAATTTTTGGTGGATAATGTACATGATTAGGTAGAAACAGGCAAGCTCACGCTATCAAATATTCAGTCAAAACTCCGTTTGTGGGCCCCACTTCTTGATCGATTTCTATTCCCACTTCGTCGTCTACCATCTTGCCGACTCCCTGACCGACTGCCCTGCCGACTCTGTCTACCGGCCCGGCCTGACCGGCCATTTGACCAGCCGCTTCTCTGTCTGGAATTAGAGTTATTTCCATTGTGATATTCTTCAATTTCAGGTAGCTTGGCGGGCACTGAGAGTATCCAGTCTGAATCATGCCACTCTGCCTGTTGGAAAAAATTTACAGGATTAATATAAATGCAAAGTAGAAACGATAAGCAAAACATGACTATAGGAAACATTTTTTAAAAACTAATCATTTATCAGGGCCTCCCTGGTGGCACAAGGGGTTAAATCTCAGCACTATAAAGATATCAGACAGCCACTGCAGCATAAGTTTGATCCCTGGCCAGGGAGATAAGCCACATGGTGTAGCAGACCTCTCCTGTCTTGCCTGCTGCTCCCCTCAGCAGTGTATTTCAGTAGATCTGCCTGTTCTGCTCCCCACTCTATCTTGGTGAGTCCTCTCACCACCCCCACACACTTCTGGCCTGTACCTCCCTTCCCCCCAGTTCTTGTATGCATAAATTTAAAAAATCTTTTAAGATAAATAAATAACCATTATCTTCCATTAAATTCAGGGTATCTGAAACAAAAACAATAAATAGAGAATAAAAAACATATTCTAGGCTCACTCACTACTAAAGTTCCTAAATTTTAGTCTCAGGAGAAATTTTCAGGCCCATTTTCCAACTTTAAATCCATACCCAGTGTTTACATTCTAAAAGAGAGCACTGATTTCTCAGCCAAAGCAGACAGTCAATAAAAGCACTGCATTGTTTTCAATAAGTATGATGACAGAAATTAGAAGTGAGAGTTGATGATGATGGAGAATAAAAATTTGTCAACACCAACAGGGCACTAAAAAATGTAACCATTGGAAACAACTTTATATCAGGGTAAACAACTCAAGATAAACAAATCAGCAGCTCATAAAAGCATCATTGTGCCATATCCTGCTATTTTAACTATCATGAGAGGCAAAGAAAAGTTAATATTGAAATACCTTGTTGATAAGAAAGGACAGAGACAAACATACACACACACCCCATTTGGGTTTATCAAAACATGACTAAACCTCACAACACCACAACTTTTGGCCAAGCAGTCATATTCAAAATTTGATCTTATAGAGATGAAACATGGGAATGTATGAAGAGCTAGTTATACCAACATTCAGGATCAGGATAGTCCCATTTATAATAGTACATTATTGGAAATAATCTAAATGTAAGGAACAGGACACTGATTAATAAAAGTTGGACACCACTATGGCTAAATGCCAGGGAGTCATCAAAAATACACTATATATAGTTGACAAATGTGTTCACAATATATTCTGAATTTTTAAAAAAGATTTAAAAATGAATACTCACATTCTTGTTTCAAAATAAGTATACAAATATACACAGAGATGCGACAAGTTCTACACTGTAGGAATCTAGTGGATAACCTTTACTCGACAGATAAAATACAAAGAAAATTTTTCAAGAAAGAGCAAAACATCAAAATGTAATGTGCACCTTTTATTAAAAATATTTAGGAGACAACAGGAGAAACTTAAAATTGGATAATAAAATATTATTTTGAGGCGCTTATGGTATGACTGTTTTTAAGTAACCCTTAATCTTTAGGTATATTTATGGTTGTAGTGATAAGAGTGCCTAGAATGTTTTGAAAGAGTACAGGAGAGTGGGGAAGTACATAGGAGTAGACATGAAACAAAACTGGTCACAAGGTGTTAGTTATTGACGCTGGTTTATGACTACATGTAGATTATGCAAATTTGTCTATTTTTTACATGTTTGAAATGATAATAAAAATGTTATATGGCAGACAAAATATTTTAAAGAATTGTTAACTGATATAGGCATAATGATACTATAAAGAATTGTTAACTGATATAGGCATAATGATACTATAACAGATTTTTTAAATCCCTCTTTTAGAAAACATACTCAACTATTTAACAGATAAATTTTTTAAAATACCTGTAAGCTTTCTGACTCAGCTGTGGGAACATCAAAGCAAACACCCTGAAAGCAAAATGAAAACACTTTTATTTAGAATCATATAAAATGGTGTTTTTATAAATACACTAATAATTGTTGGTAATGTTATTTTAACTGCAAAAAGGAAAGTTTAATTGTCCTATGATTATAGTATTAAAAAAGCAAATATATATACATGCACAACATAATAATAGTAGCTATTTATTGTATTTTCTAAATCTGAAAAGTAACTAAACATGTTTATCAAATAATGAGAATGATATAAACCAATGTTTCCTCTTTGGTCTTGGTTGCCAACAAGTTTATTTTTAATACTCAATTATATGTAATACTCAATTATAGCAATGAGTGTGCCCTGAAGATCTTGTTACAGTTTTCTTCTCTTCCACATTTTCTTCTATTTTTGTCTCATACCTGCCACAAATTCTTAAATTTTAAAAAAGATGATTATTTCCGGGCCTCCCCTGGTGGCGCAGTGGGTTAAGCAACGCACTACGAAGCAAACCTCAGCCACTGCAGCATGAGTTCGATCCCTGCTGCCGGCCAGGGGGGG
>JAGFMF010012105.1:3086989-3097177 GCA_019455555.1 Galemys pyrenaicus
GTGTGTGTGTGTGTGTGTGTGTGTGTGTGTGTGTGTGTGTGTGTGTGTGTGTGTGTGTGTGTGTGTGTGTGTGTGTGTGTGTGTGTGTGTGTGTGTGTAACCAGCAGTATAAACACAGGTCTAGATTCTGGAGACACTAAAAAGATTTGGGCATCATCAGCAATTAGACAATGAGGAGAAATTGTTGGACCAAAAATCCAAACTAAAGCTGCCAGGAATTATAGAAACAAAGAGAAAATCCAGATTAAAGTAAGGGAGGAGACAGTCGGAGCACAGAAAGTCAGAGACCTTTTTTTCAAAAATAGGTTGAGATAAAATTTACACACACTATTTTAAAAAACTGACAAAACAACAGAAGCAGCAGCTCTAGAGCTATGAGGCTAAAAAATTTACCCATGCCTCTCCATCTAAAGTTCAGAAAAACTTCATCTAAAAATGAGCAATATGAAACATCACAGTTAAATCCCACAAAAAGTAACTAGGGGTAGGGGTGGGAGGGCAGGAAGGTAGTGGTGGAAATAGGACCAGAATAATATCTCCATAAATAATTACAACTCTAGAAAGGCATGCCCACACACCAGATGAAATGCATAGTGTTATATTTCTGAATGAGTTAAAATAACTTTAATAATATATGAACTATTAAGAAAAATCAGAAGAAAAACAAAAAAAAAGGTGAAATGACTATAAGAGGAAGCAGAAACAAAGGACAAAGACTTTTCACAATAGACTATACTGAAAGGAATACAAGACTGAGCAAACATAATACATGATTGCCTTAAAATAGGAAATTTCAAAAAGTGAAATAAAGACAAAAATGAAAAGGGTATGAGATAAAGTGACAATGAGGAACAGGGTCAACACATATGTAACAAGAATTCCTGAAGAAAATAACCAAAGCATTCAAACAAATCAAATACTAAAAATTGTAATTGAAGAAACTGTTAGTGAAACTAAATATATATATTTGAAACTATACTTTGAAAGTATACATTAATTATCCAGAAAACATAAACAAGCACAACACAAAAATTTCTTCTAGTAAGACTACTGGTTTTTAATGAAAAAGAAAAGTCTTTGGCTTAGGCAAAAAGACCAAATCACTTATAAAGAGGAAAAATCAAACTGGCTTCAGATTTTTTTTTTTAATGTTTTATTTATTTATGCATATAAGAGCTGGGTAAAGGCCAGAGTCAAGGGAGGTGAGAGGATTCACCAGAGACAGAGCCAGGAACAGAACAGGCAGACTGACTAAAACACACTACTGAGGGGAGCAGCAGGTGAGGCAGGAGAAGTCTGCTGTGCCATGTGGGTCCCCTCCCCGGCCAGAGGCAGGAATCAAACTCATGGTGCAGTGGCTGCGGTTTGCTTCATAGTACGTTGCTTAACCCACTGCGCCACCAGGGAGGCCCTGACTTCAGATTTTTTTATATAGGTTTTATTCCAAAAACAATGGAATAATAAATTTAAGATTTGGAAGGAAATATATAGGAAGAAAAAAGGTCAACCAAGAACTTTATATCTAGTTTAAATTATTTTCAGATATTAAATTACAATCAATCTATTATAAGCACACCATACTGTTTCCCTGAGCAATTCCTAAGAAATTTACCAGAAAACAAGTTACAAACAACAAAAATGACTGGAAAGACTTTGATATAAGGAGCTGATGGCATTATCAATGGATGTTAACATCACACACAAAAAAGAATTAAATATTATAAAGCTTCTGATCGAATGCACCATATACAAAATATTTTTGCCCTAAGAAGATAAATCAACCAACCTAATTTTTCAGGAAACACAAAATACACATTAGTTGATACTGAAGAAAGTACTACTCTACTAGATTATGGAAACTTGAATCCTAAACAGTAAAAAAGTTATAAGAATATAAGAATCCATATATTAAAAAGATGTAATGAAATCACACAATGTAAACATCTTATTTGGATCCATATTCAAGAAAACAAACCATAAAAGAAAAAAACAAAGCATTTACAAAACAATTAAGATTTGAACACAATGTGATATAGTTTTTTAGCTAAGAGCATTGTGGATTTTCTAAAAATAATCCCTTTGTTTTAGAGATACATACCCAAATATTTATGGACATCATTATCTAGCACTTGCATCAAAATAATTCAGTAGCAGGAACTGATTGGGCATTTGGATAAAATAGTAAGATAACTGGAGAATGAATACACAGGATTCATTACACTATTTTGGCAAATTTTGTTATATATTTAAAATTTTCTATTATAAAAAGTTAAAACAACACATACATTTAGAATTCTGAGTCATACATTCAGTATGTATTTATGATTCATTTTATAACACAACCTAAAATATCATCCACTCTTACCCACAGAATTCATTTACTTCAATCTTTGTATTTTCAAGATCACATTTTTAAAGTCTTGAAAAAACTTCTAATAAAAATGGATAGATTCTATCCTGACTTAACAGAATAATGATTACACTTCCTTCTGAATTGGACTCAGTTCTGAGGACTATCCCACTTGGTCCGCAAAGGACAAGATGATTTTTTTGTTCAGTAATTCATCCCTACAATCTTAGTTAAAGCATAAAAAACTTACCTGTTTTATGTGTGGATTCATGACCATTTCAGTTACATTCTTTTTGGTCTCACAGAAAATAATAGCCCTCCCTTCAGACCCACTGTAGACTTGAAGGACATCTCCAATAACTGCTGGCCTCTGAGACCAATGACATTGAATGGCCAAATGCTTTGAAGAAAAAGTCATATAAATTCCATTAAAATTATTGAAAAAGATTTCTTTGACATCTTTTTCTTAAATCTATTCAAAAACTCACCATTCTGGGAAACAATTTCCAGAATAGGCAAAACTAACTTATTGTGGAAAAAAATCAGAACTGTACTTGCATTTGGATGAGAGACGATTGGACCTGGTCTTTCTAGGATGAATGCAGTATTCTATGTCTTAATACAGGTTTGGGTTACAGACATATATGAAATTGTCAAAACCAAGCAAATTTTTGCATTTCATTACATGTAAATCTTGTTTAAAAATTGTAAACATACAGATGAACCTTAAAAATATGCTAAACGGGGCCTCCCTGGTGGCGCAGTGGGTTAAGCAACGCACTGTGAAGCAAACCGCAGCCACTGCAGCACGAGTTCGATCCCTGCTGCCGGCCAGAGAGGGGACCCACATGGTGCGGCAGACCTCTCCTGCTGTGCCCGCTGCTCCCCTCAGCAGTGTGTTTCGGTCAGTCTGCCTGTTCTGCTCCCCGCTCTCTGTGGTGAATCCTCTCACCCCCCCACCACACCTCTGGCCTGTACCCCAGCTATTGTATGTATAAATAAATAAATCTTTAAAAAAAAACAAAAAAAAATATGCTAAACAAAAAATAAGTTTTATATCAAAAAAGTTACATCATGATGATTACATCTATATGAAATACCCAGAATAGTAAATCCAGAGATAGAACATGGATTGTTGGTGGCCAGGGATTAAGAGAAGGAAATGGGGAGTAACTACTTAACAGCTATGAAGTTTCCTTTTGGGGTTATGAAAGTGTTTTAGAGGTGATGGTTGTATAATATCATGACAGTGAACTGTACACTTTAAAACAGTTTACTTTAGTTATGTGAATTTAACCTTACATTAAAAAAAATTGTAAATAGTAAGCTCGAGTTAAAGACATGCATGGTAAAATACTTAAGGGAGAAGCATAATAATTTCTGTCATTTGAAATAAAGGAAAAAACATGATGGGTAGGGGATGAAAAAGTAAATGATAAAGGGAAAATATGGCAGAACCTAGATATTGGGTATATAAGTGTTCACTGTAGAATCTGTTCATCTTTAGATTTAAAAATTTTTATGATAAAATGTTGGGAAAAACTTATACTCTACATTTAAAAATTACACTTTAACATAAACGGAAATCAGATTTTCTAAAATAATATTATAAATTACAGAACTCACAAAAACAGAAAAAAAGCACAAAAAAGAAAATTTAGAATCATTTCTACCACTTATGACAAAGTATTCTTTCTTCCTTGCCTCAAAAAAAAAAGGGGGGGGGGAATATCCTAAATCTGATCAAGTCTCACAATCTAACCATCAACTCATTGGAAAAGAAAGACAGGAACGTATTAACAAAACAGTGATGCAAGCCAGCATCCTATGGGAAACTCCTGAGAAAAATTATCAGTGTTCTCAAGCAAAAATTGCAAGAAAAAAGAACAGAAGAAACTGCAGATTATAAAAGATTTAAGTCACATCAACAAGTGACAATATAAGGATCTTAAATAATTATATCCAAACTTTAAAAATAAGAAGACAAAGTAATGTGCATACTAGCTATTTAATGATATTAAATACTTACTGCTCTTTACTTTCTACTATAACGTGGGTTTTTTTTTTAAAGAGCTTTTAATTCTTTTAAAAATATATACAATTTTATGAAGGTGAAATGATGACTGGATAGCTTCATAAGTAGGGGTGAAGAATGTAGGGAGGTATAAAAAAGATATTATCAGATTCTCTATGCTATTCAAGTTTTGTGTATGTGCGGAAACTTTATAAATTTTTCAGATATATTTTATGTTATTATTATGAAACTTTCAACCACTGCAAAATATATAAACCTGCCTTTGATCATTCTATATTATTGTTCCCAAAAGTAATCATTATTGTTAAGCATTATATTTACATAAATGTATACAAAAATATTTTATGCATTTAGCACTTTTGTATTTTTTAACAGTAGTAATTCTCTTCATAGTCCATAATTTGCTTTATCAAATTCATTCTTAACCACTGCACTGTATTTGTAGATTATACTATTGTTCAATTAGCCTATTTTTATCATGTGTGTACAGATATGGTACATACATAACTCATAAATAATGTTACCTTTTTAAATATGCTATTAAATTTTCATGGTATCAAAATTATGAACCTTTTCTTTAAAGGTGGGTTCTTCTGATTTTGTTTGGAAAAGCTTTGTCTTTCCTGAATTCAAAAAACTGTTAATTACATCAGTTTTAAATTATTTTATGACTTAATTTAAAAAAATCTTCCAGGAAAATTTTTGGCACAGGGTATGATATTGAGGATCTAATTTTGGGGTGGGGGCTAAGATTTAAGAAATTATCCCAGCACTATTTTATGAGTCACCTCCTCTGTCAAATTCTATATACTTTACATCTGTCTCCCTGGCAGGTTGTAAATATCCTGTTATGACCTGCGTGATCACATACTTTCCCTATTTTTCTGCTCTTCTCTTCAGTCTCAGATTATAGAAACACAAAGGTAGCTTACTGACTGTGCCAGTAAGACAACTTTGGCCTGGACTGGTACCCACAACGTAAGTTTAACTACAACAAATTTCCAAATAACAACCAAAAGCTAAAATCTATCATGCTGAAAAACTACTTACTTCCACAGTAGTTGCAGCCTTTTGAGTCATTTTTCCAACAAGGTCAACCTGTTCATATCTGGATTTCATGTATTTTTTTGCAACTTTGTATACCCACTGTGGGCAAGTTGCAGAAAAAAGTAAAGTCTGAGGATTGTCTTCAGAATCTTAAATAAACAAAAAGAATTCAAATGCTTTCTTAATACCCCATGACATAGCTCTTAAAAATCCCCCAAATGTGAAATTAGAAAAATTCAAAACTTGGGGTGAATTTTAAACAAACTTTATTACAACTTTCAACTTCCAAAATTGAGGACCCTCCTTTCAGAAATAGAGTGAGAATTTATGTGCAAAGAAATCAGTTAAACAAGTCAGCAAATCTAGCTACTTACTGAAAAATAATACATGGAAGAAAGCAAAGCAGATAGTTGAAGTATAAGGTATACTATTGTGCTTTGTTGTTCAGGAAGACAAGAGGCACTAAATAGTTTAGTTTTATAACACTGGGTAAACAGTGTGATATAAATAATGAAATCAAAAATTTTAAAGTGTTTAGGTGAGAGAATGGCTAAATGTGCTTATTTTTAATTAGGATATACCAGTTTTGTAGGATCCATGGATAATATCTTCAACTTGCTCAGCAAAACCTAAATCTAACATTTGATCCACTTCATCAAGTACAACATGGCGCAATTTAGAAAGATCTAACCGGCCACTCTGCAGATGATCTTTGATACGACCAGGAGTCCCAACCAAGATGTCAATACCATTTCGAATATGACTAACTGTGAGAAGAGAAAATTATCAGTAATATATAAAAATCAAGTATATATTTTTGGATTTAAATAACAAGTAGACTTTGTGCCACTATCATACAAATTTACTCACTTTGGCTTTGATAAGATGTTCCACCATAAAAACAAGCCACACTGAGTTTCCTAGTTATATCTTTGAAGTCTTTGGCTACTTGGTTTGCCAGTTCCCTTGTAGGAGCCAAAACAAGTACCTGAGCAAGAAGTTTGAAAAACAAAAAAACACTCTTCTAGAGTCATCTAAATTCAAAGTGGGAAGACTTTTTTTTAAGGTGCATTTAAAACTAAGAATCTCAACATTAATTTCACAGTATTTAAAGACAGCACAAATACTAACAATAGCATATTATTTATATTATTCTCCTTTACTTCCTTCTGGTCTCTTCAAAGTTCACTTTCTAGTGAAATTCCTACACTTTTTTTACATATTCTCTCACCCCTGCTTAGTAATTTCTCCTTTGCACTTACATAAAATATTTATATTTCATTTATTTTCTTACTATCTGTCTCACCCACTAATATGTAAGCTCCAGGAAGATGGGAATTTATATCAGCTTGGATTACTGTATTCCTTGCATAGAACCTTTCACACAGCAGATAATCAAAAAATATTTGTTAAGTATGAATGAGCATGTACCAGGCACCACTGCTTTACATTAATTATCTAAATTTGAACTTCATGAAAACCCAATGAAGTGGCATTATTATCCCAAACTTAGAGATGAGGAACCTGAGAGTCTTAGAGAAATTAAGAATCTTGCCCAAGATCAAAGATGTAGAAATGGTTAGCATCTCCTTGTAATATCTTCTAGCATAAAAGCTTTTTAAGGCAGTTCTGTTCCCAAGACTGCCCACAGGCGTCTCTTTTTACAAACCCATCCCTTTCAAATGCAGCTCTCTGTCTGAAAGCAGCTTCTTCTCCTTTTCCCTTTTTCTAATAAACCTGTCCACTTATTTAAAAAAAAAACAAAGTTTTTTAAGGCAGTGTTGGCAATGTGTTCATTTTCTAGTACTTGCATTCTTTCTCACCTAAGAAACACAGTTCTCTAGAAAAGATTTGTCCTATTGGTTTACCTAATTCAATACCACTGTGATTTAATTATATTCATATGTGAATTTTACTTTCATATTGTAATACAATTTAGAAATTTCAAAGAACAAATTACTTGAAGTCATTCTGTTCAAATTATGAAGATGATTTTTTCTTCACTTTTATGAACCTTAAAGTGAACACAGGTTCTAAAAAGTTTTAATTTTTACTTCTTTACTACGTATCAGTTATGACAGAGCTCCAGTACACTCAGTAACCCAGGGGTTGGCACTATCATTTCTATAATAATCTTTAAAAAGTCAACCAGTAAAATAAATTGATTTACTGAATGACCAAATAAATGAAGACCTTTTCAGCAACAAAACTGTTTAAAAGCAAATTTCAGGATTGAAAAAGTCACTAAATCTACTAATTGCAAATACTCCTGAAGTAAAGAGAAACTGGTTTCATAACACACTTATCAAAAATGTCTATGGATCCATACACATTATCTTTTTTTTTTTTTTTTTTACATTTCAAAAGGACAGGTTTATTAGGAAAATGAAAAAGAGAAAAGGCACCTGCAAGACACAGGCGGGAGAGAACGCATACATTTTTATTGCTGCTTTTAACCTTGAATTTGCTTGATATTTCTTTATATTAAAAAGCAACAAATTTTGTTTTAGCACCCAATTTTTGCCACATGCTAATTTTTCTATCTTGGGAGGTACTTGAAATTAAGATTAGTTTATTCTTTCTTTTCCTGTCTGTAACAGGAATTTTAGAACCTTTCACTCCCTATAATTATTACCTTTGGTGAGCGGCTTTTTTTAATTATCTCTTGATTTCTTTGGAGTCTTTCAATCAAAGGTATGGCAAAAGAGAATGTTTTTCCTGTTCCTGTCCGTGCTTGAGCAATTAAATCTTTTCCTTCATATACAGGAACAAAGGTTTTAACTTGAATGGGAAAGAGGTATGTTACCCCTCGACCTGTAAAATGAGATTTCATTGAAGTATTTAAGACAAGCATTAAGAAAAAACATACTTATTTGAAAATGACAATCCTGATTCCTCAATATCTTCCTAAAGAAGTATCACTTAATGAAATTTATAGTTATATTCAGACCCCAAAGAGAAATTATAAAAAAGACAGTAGTCTGAACTCTTTCACAAATACATACAATTCTTTAAATTAAAAACAGATCATAAAACCAAAAAGGGTGATACAGAAGTAATTGTAATTAAGGAAATGTTTCCTTGTGCTATCTATATTCTCCATTTGGTTAAAAAAAGCACAAGGGTTTTATAAATTCTAGATGTAGATTTTCATCCGTTTATCCATTAAAATTCATAGTACCTTTCAGAAGCTTTATAGTATCTTCAGAAATAGGGAAATTGGAGAAGGCTCCTTCTCTCTCTTCATGTGTTAGGGTCTGTCAAAATGAAATCAAAGTTCTAACTAATATAGACTATATTTGACTAGGTTCTTAGAATATTTTACTCATTTAATGTGTTTAGTCTAAGAGATAACGGATCATCTTTAGTTAAACTTGCAGAAACCATATAGATTAACTTACAAAATAAATTACTGGGACAACCTTTTAATTTCAAAAGTATGCCTTTAAATAACCAGTTTATTTAATACATTTTGCCACAGCACATTTAAAAATATCTAATAAATAAAATCCCTTTAGAAATAAAGCTACATAAATCCAAATGTTTCTACATGACTAAAATATTTTAAGATCTATTTAATAACTGAAATCATATTTGCAGATTTAATATATGTTAATACTAATTACCATATAGGCATTACCTATAGTACTTATAAGTATTACTGAGATATTAATTACCTATATTAATATAGGTGATATTACAAAGTGCCTATAAACTAGTCCCTATAAGAAATTCAAATGTAGACTTTATCCAAAAGTAAATGTTATCCTAAGGCTCTAAGAAGCATTTTCTAAACTCACTAGTACAAGATAAAAGTTCCTATAAGCTTGAAGATTTCTTTTATATATATACAAGTTAGCAAGACATTATCAACATCTATTGAAAATTTTATACACTAGTCAATGTGTATATAGAACAAAGACAATAATTCTGCCTATAAATTTTATTATTCATATGTTTAAAGAACATAGTCCTGGAACCACACACAATAATAATTTTCAAACAGGGAACCAGATAAAAATCAAAATATCAAATACAAATTGTAAGCCATTTAAGCACATCTCAATGCCGTTACCGTTAAATTTTTTTAAAAATTTATTACAAAAGCAAAACATCTTCATTATAGAAATTAGAAAATACATATAAACAGGAATAAAATTATCTATAATCTAGTCAGCTAAAGCCATATTTGAAACACACATTCACCTAATCTTCACTCAATGTACATAAAAATTGTTAAATAAGAATCAGATCATACAGCAATATACGATCTTAAAATCTGCTTTTTACATTTGTAAGATACATGTAATACCATCCTAACATCCTTCTATTCCCTTTACATCTATTCTACTTCATGAATATACTATTTTATTAAACATTTAGGATCTTTACATTCTTTGCTATTTTCAACAATGTCAATGCAATAGAATTCCTTATTCATATCTCTGTACATCATGATTTTTCTCCATAGGAGAATAAATTCCCAGAAACAGAATTCCTGAAATCTAACATGATCTAAAAAAAAAAAGTAAACAGTTAAATCTATTTTAATATAGAGCACTGTACTAGGCAAATTTCAAAAGATCAAAAAGCAACCTGCACATTAGGAATGATACAAATTTGGGGCCTCCCTGGTGGCGCAGTGGGTTAAGCAACACACTATGAAGCAAACCACAGCCACTGCAGCAAGAGTTCGATCCCTGCTGCCGGCCAGGGAGGGGACCCACATGGTGCGGCAGACCTCTCCTGCTGTGCC
>JAGFMF010012105.1:3097227-3141212 GCA_019455555.1 Galemys pyrenaicus
CCCCACTCTCTGTGGTGAATCCTCTCACCCCCCCCACACCTCTTGCCTGTACCCCAGTTCTTGAATGTATAAATAAATAAATCTTTAAAAAAAAAAAAAGGAATGATACAAATTTGTATGGCTTTATTTAAATTAACTCTCTAACATACTTCCCTGACAAATGACAAGTTCACAAATAAACACCATAGTAAAAAGCAAGGAGTCAACATCTTTTCTAAAACATCCCAAAGAATACATATTAAATTAAGCACAAATATATTTAAATTATTAACAACTATCAGATTTAAAAAACAAAGAACTGTTGATTACCAAGAATTATTAAGAATATCAAGGTAGGGCCTCCCTGGTGGCCCAAGGAGTTAAGCACCATACTATGAAGCATCTGCAGCCACTGCAGCATGAGTTTGATCCCCAGCCATGGAGGTGACCCACGTGGCACAGCAGACCTCTTGTGCCTCCCCTGCTGCTCCCCTCAGCTGTGTATTTCAGTCGATATGCCTGTTCTGTTCCCCACTGTCTCTGGTGAATCCTCTCACCCCCTACACCTCCTGTACCCTAGTTCTTGTATGCATAAATAAATCTTTATAAAAAGGAGTATCAAGTTTTTTTTTTTTTTTTTCTAAAGATCTGACTGATTCATACTACCTAGATAAACCTATGCTCTCTGCTAGAGGAAAACTGCAAGAACAAATTAAATTCTGTGCAACATAATATTTACTCTATCAGGTCCAGAAGGCAGATTTCATACTAAGCAAGCTTTCAATGCTTCCAAAACAATTAATACTCAGAAGAACAGATTACTTCAGATGTTTGTTTCTTTTCTGTTAAAATGCAAGTTATATACTCTTTAAAAATAAAATGCAAACAGCTTCAAGACTGAATTACAATTAAGTTCTAAAGATCATTTAAGTAGCTGTTGTTACAGAAGCAGAATGATTGTAAGGCAAAATACACAAAATCAAGAGGCCTTTTGTACCTGTTCCAGGAAGTCAGAAGTCAATTCATGAGTCCTGGTAGGGACTGAAATGACCATAAGAAATACAAGTAGTTGACCATCAATCAGCACTTTGGAAAAGCTGTTCAGGAATCCAAACGTACAGGAAAGGTTTAAATTTGACCATCCCCCCACCACTGCCCCAAGAAAAAGGTACTACAGTGACAGAAACAAGGGACAAAGGAAAAAGGCTAAGGTTTCAAGCATACAGACTCCCCTGCACAACTGAAGAGTACTGGATAATGAGGAAATACTATAAAATCAATTCTAATTAGTCTTAAAAAAAAATCAAATTGGCTGTATTTTAAGGATAATGCCAAACAAAAAAGTATCCATACCTCCTCTAGTTTATTATCACTTGATTTGTGAGTAGAACTATCTAAGGATGACACTTGCTTTGATTTTTTTTCATGTTCATCAATATCTCCATTGGACAGATCTTTCCTTCTTGACTTAAGAGATTTAGAAAATTCATCTGAAAGTCTATTAGATCCTTCAGTGTCTCCATTTAGCTTCTCTTTCATTTTAGCTTTTTTGGGCTTGGGAGCATCCAGGTCATCTGCAACACCATTTCCTCTTGTTTCTGATTTTTCATTTGAGTCATAATGGTGCCTTGACTTCCTTCTATCACTCTGTGAAAAAACAAAGAAGCAATGACAAGAGGGTCACAAGGTCTCCTTTTAAGACTCTAGAGAGGGGCCTCCCTGGTGGTGCAGCGGGTTGAGCGCTGCACTGTGAAGCATCGTGGCATAGCGAGTTCAATCCCTGGACAGGGAGAGGAACCCACATCAGCAGCAGACTTCTCCTACCTTGCCCGCTGCTCCCCTGAGCAGTGTGTTTCATTAGATCTGCCTGTTCTGCTCCCGGCTCTGTCTGGTGAATCCTCTCACCTCCCTTGACTCTAGCCTGTACCCCAGCTCTTATATGCATAAATAAATCTTTAAAAAAAAAAAAAAAAAAAGGACCCTANCTTGACTCTAGCCTGTACCCCAGCTCTTATATGCATAAATAAATCTTTAAAAAAAAAAAAAAAAAAAGGACTCTAGAGAAGTTAAAGCATGACTCCCCAAGTAGCAAAGCATAATCTACTATTATCTTGAAAAGTTACCTGATTCAACTCTGAACTGGTTGCTGATGCCAAGCCCAAACTTTACCTATTACTTTCTCATCCCATCTCTTGCATTCTCAAGACTTGGCATCATCTGACCCTTCACTAACCCCATCATAAAGATTTAAGGGAAATTAAAATAGTTCCTTTTTGGAAAAATGAGAATCCCAGATTTGCACAGTAAAAAGGAAAAATTTTAATATCTCCAGGAGAAAAAAATACTTATTGAGTACCTACCCAACATTGTATAATGTGTTTTCAGCTTGTCTTGTTTAAATCTTCATAACAACCCTATAACGGAAGTACAGGTCCATAATCCCTTATCTGAAATTCTGATATCCATAAAGCTATGAAAACCAAAAGTTGGGGTTTTTTTTTAACTTATTTAGAGGCAAAACCTTACCTGACTTGAACTCAATTGGTGGCAAAATTTGATTTGAACTAATGTGAAGCTATTTATAATCTTATTTACTGATATTTATATTAAAATATTCATTTAATAGTAAACTGTCACATTATAGACTAGAAACCCAAATCCCTACTGGGGTATTATCCTAAAAAGACCCAGAATTATGAATTCCAAAACACATCTAGTCCCAAGGATTTTGGATAGGGGATAGCAAATCTGTATTAATTATACCATTTTACCAAGGCAGAAACAGAAGTTCTTCGAGGTAAGTAACTTGCCAAAGACCCATATGTGGGATTTCCTACAAATGGAGGTGCTAGAAATCAAGTCTTGAAACCTCATGATCCTTTTGATCACACTTCCTCTATGAACTTGGCCAATTAACCAGTTAAAGAAAAAACAAGCTAAACAAAGTTATATAATTAATGTAAAACACCAATTGTTATATTCCCATGAAAGAAGTATAATAGCAATCCTGGAAATTTTTGTAAGGTTTTTAAAATTTTTTACTTAATAGATGTTGAAAAAAAAATACTCTGAAACTTCAGTTTTAAAACACCAAAATGATGGCCAGAGTTTTAATACTTGTAAACAACAAGAAATGATTTAGAAAGTTAGCATTTCAGAATTACTTGGTCAAATGTTCAAAATAACTTAGAGTTATTAGTGGTAAAAACTATCATACCAATTTTCACCACAATTAATTTTCACATATAACTTTTTAATTTGTAAAACAGAAGTTGCTGTGAAAACTTAACATGTAAAAATACTTTGCAAGCAGTACAAATTTTACATTAACATAAGTTATGCAATTATACGTTACATCATTTGATCTTTATAGTTCACATCTCCCCAAACCAACGAGTTCTACAGAAAAACAAGATTATTTATAGAGTCAGCCTTGGGGTTTGAATTGCTCCTGGGCCCTACACTTCAGGGGGAGGATGAAACAAGGTTAAGTGAGACCTCTAGATCCACGCCCAGCAATATCCCAAAGTGATGAAATACATCATTCCACATGACATCAACAGTACAGGACACTCTCCACTTCCTTGATTCCCATGACACTTGATATTACTTCCTTATCTTACATGTCTTCTTCAATGGTTCCCCACTCCTTCCTCCTGCACATGCTCAAGTGTCTGTTCTCTATGTACACTTTCATACCATTTTCATGGCTTCAAACAAACACTTCCAGGCTTCCTTCTTTACCAATAGTCCAGGTCGGAGAATATAAGGCCCAGCTCCCTATCTCAACACATTCAAAACCCAAGTTAACTACTAACTTGGTATGCCAGATCACTAATCTAAATATTTCTATTCCTATTAGGATTGGTCTGTTTCCAAATCTTCAACTACCTTTCATGGTTAAGGAGTGATCCACAAGTACTTCTGGAGAAACCAATTTACAAGCATGTAGTGAAATATAAGGCTGGACAAAGATGCTGTCATTTCTCTCAAGAATCTCTGGGAAGTATTTGGGAAAGATACACACAGAAAAATGAATTAACCTTACAAGGAAGCACATAATAAATTATCAACTGAATTATAAAGAGATAAAGAGAGCACTGGAACAAAGACTTCAAAGGGCCACTTATGTATCTACACTAGAGTGTGCAGAAAACACATAAACTAGACTTTGACAGATGGGTAAGATTTTGAGCAGGAGGGGCAAATATTTCAAGAGGAGCCCAAATTAAAATAACTGCATGGTGAGTCCACTTAAAATATTTAATCAAATTCATAAAGAAAATAAAATAGTATTTAACAGAGGCTGAGAAGATAGGGGAAATGGAAATTGAAATTTAGTGAACACTTCATTCCAGAGGATGAAAAAGATGACTGGTGCATGGCTGCAGAACAACGTGAATGTACTTAATGCTACAGAACTACATGTTAAAACGAAACATTTTATATATCCTTTACGACGATTTGAAAAAACGGCAGGTCTACTTTGGTGATAAGACTGATCGGTTCTGTTCCTTGGGGCTATACAAAATAAAATTTCATTCAAAAGTCAGATTTGAATACACTTCCTTAAACGCCTCAGTTGTTTTATTTTATCTAAATCAAATGTTTTCAGTAAAAATTTTACCTGTGCATTTTTCAGCACCTCTCCTCTTCTAATTGTTTCCCTTTTTTGAAGGGTATGGGTATTTAAATCTACAACTTCTCTACAAGCTTCTCTACAAGCTCTACACAGGCAGGGGGCTTAATTTAGTTAAAACCCCTTGGTGCCCAGCAAGGCCTGATACAAATTAGGGTCAACAAAAAGTGTGGAATGAATGAAAATACTGACAGTAAAGGATAATAATAATAACTAATAATAATTAACCCGCAGGATCTCTACCGCGGCCAAATTCCTGGCATCGCTGGTTTTGACTGTTTTTTTTAGCCTCCCACCTTGATAACGGGTAATTATCAAGGTTTGTGAACCTAAGATCGCTTTCCCCAAGATCCTCGCACATATGACAGGGTGACAAAGAAGCAACACAGATTCAAGGTGATCATTGTTCTTAATCATCTTCTAAGACGGCCAACGAGAACACGACAGGCCTCGTTGTTTAAGAAAAAGTTAAGAACAGATTCCAAGACGATGGCGCTTGAGTCCGCCCATCTCAGGCGCCAAAGCGAAGGGTTAAGCCCAGATAAAGCCCAATGCCGCCCTTCTCCAGGTTTGGAGTGGGGCGCTAGGAATGGTCCGGAGCGATCTCAGAGGGTGGTGCGAGGGGGAGCCCACGGATGTTTCGGCCCAGGTGTGACAGGCCATCAGGGACTGCTCCCCTCCCCGCCCAAGCCGGCGCGTCCCCAAAAGAGGGGCAGCCCATCCTCAGCGCACCTTCTGCCTCTCCTTTCTCTGGTTCTCGGCCTCATCCAGAGGTGCCTCCAGCTCCATAATGTCGCTCCACAGGAGTTTCCCAGGCATCATTCACCGCCACTTCTTTCTTCCCTCTGGGCACGGTGATCACAACCACCTACAGGTAGCCACAGCGTGAAAGGAAGCCGGGGCAAGGCGGCCGCCCGGCCGGGGCCGTGCGTCACTTCCGGAACACGCACTGCACGGCGAGGCGAAAATAATACCGGATCTTCTCAATTTGAACTCCTTCTTTGCCACGCAAGATTTTAGCCAATGAATGTAAGAGGTGTCGACTGGCCCACCCATATTCTGGAGTGATTGGCTTCTAGAGCAGAACTCTGGCCAATCTCCATAGAGGACGCGCGAAAAATTAGCATAAAACTATTCAGGTTTTCGCCTTTTCTTCCCCTCCCCCATTACGAACATTTTCCGCCCCCACCCCCCCCGCCCCTCGGTGCCAAGGAGACGTTTCGGTGTTCCCAGCATGCACTGCTGAGGCTGGGGGTTTCCCAGCATGCACTGCTGGGGCTGGGGAGCATCTCAACAGTGGTCGAGAGGGTCCGCGCATACAGCGGGTTAGCGTGTGTGCGGATGCGGGGGTGGTGGCTAGCGCCACGCGCCTCCTGAAGGTTACCACCGGAAGTTGCAGGCCTCGGCCCCGCCCACTGCGGAGTGAGGCGTTAACGGCTAACGGATTAGCGCGAGGCGTTGATGGCTTTGGGTTTCATTGGGTATAGGGTGGGCTGACCTCTTTGTGATGAAGGAATGCGACTGGTCCTAAAACATTAGGTACTGGTCATGCAGTTGGTCCTTGGCTTGTTTTAGACCCTTCGCAGACTCTCCACTTGACACAGAAGAAACTAAACTTCTAGAAAGTTCACTTGTCTGAAGTCACACTATCAGTGGCACAGTCAGGACTAGTGAACTCTTATGAATCCGAGATCGATGCTTTCTCTGCCATAACAACCTGAAAATCATTGTTTTGAGGAAGGAGTTCCCATGAAACAGAATGGGGAAAAATCTTTAGAAACCTAGAGAGAAAACAGCCTAAAGATCTTCAGTAAGTTATGTGTTTGTCCTCCCTATGCAAGAGATTAAACAAATCGTTCAATGCTTTTGAGAATGAACTATGATTTGGGACACAATCTGCTTTTCTAAGCCATCATATTTTCTCAAAATTTAAGAGTAAAGAGTAGTACTTAAATTTCTCAAAATTAAGTATAGACTGTTCCAACAGTCTATAAAAATTACCCTTGCCTCTGGCTTCAGAAGCTCATTAAACTCTAGGACCTTAATGATTAACCAAAATGACTATAACTTGACTCTCTCTGGTTGTTCCCTAACTACAGAACTAAATTTTAATTTTTAGCCTGTAGTGAGAAAGTAGGCAAAAAAAGCATCTGCAGCCACTGCAGCACAGAGTGCCATTTCCGGCCAGGGAGGTGACACATGGCACAGCAGACCTCTCCTGCCTTGCCCGCTGCTCTCAGCAGTGTGTTTCAGTCTTTCTGCCTGTTCTGTTCCCCACTCTGTCTTTGGTGAATCCTCTCACTCCTAGTGCCTCTGGCCTGTACCCCAGTTCTTGTATGCATAAATAAATTTTTTTAAAAAAGAATTGAGCCATTTGAAATTGTTTTGACACAGCAGTCATTTAAGGAACAATTGAGTCCTTAAATTGATGGAGACATGAAGGTAAAAAATGTGTAGGAGAGCACAGTGAAGGAAGGAGAAAATGAACAGAAAACCAGTTACTGCCATTGCTAGCCATTGAGTCATAGGCCAAGGGGATACCTTCTAGGATCAGAATAGAATAGGAAGCCTCAGAGGAATAAGGAAGGCTCCAGAGAGAAGAGGAACAAATTCCTAAGGGGATTAATCAAAACCTCACCCCCACTAGGGGGCAACAGGGAAAGGACTCTGAGATGCAAGATGTAATTCTGGGCACAGAGACTTTAAGAAAGAGTGAGTGAGATCACTGACAAACAACCAGTCACAGAAACTGATGAGGCTTGAGAATAATTAGGGAAAGAAGGTATATATTGCCCTAGGCACAACTCCACTGCGGCTTCCTTGTGGCCCCCCCACCCCCCTCTGGCCTGCTTCCACAAGCCAGGGAGGCCCACTTTGTTTCTGTTCCTTTTCCCCTTGTTACAGCAATTTCCCAGAGAAAACAGATGGCACTCAGGGAGGTGGAGAGAGAGAGACTTAATTGTCACACAAGCGGGCTCAGTGGGATAGCTCCCAAAAGTCTGAGCCTTGGAACAGCAGAAATGACAGGGTTTTATACAGGTTGTATGGGAAACTTGTTACTCCATCCATCATACCATAAGCATATCCATCATAGCGTAAACATTCTTTATTGTTGAACTTTATTGTTAAACTGGTAGTTGGGAAGGGTCAACGTAGCCCTCTCTCAAGATCCTTCCTTGAACAAGCAGTGCACCCAGCAACCTCTCTGCTCTAGCAAGCAGCAGAATCTAAGCAGCAGACTCCAAGCAGCAAATTTAGCAACTTCCTGATTCACCCTTTATAAACTTTTCCTTATAGCTATTTCTCTAAGCAAATTTGCCTCTTTTCGCTCGCTCACTTAAGAGTTAGCAAAGTTACTGCTGCAGCTTTGTGAGACACCAACCCATGGTGGTCTAGTGGCTGAAACAGCGCTGCCAATGCAGCTTGCGATCAATTCCTGACTAGGTAACTAGACTTGAAAACCTGAAATCACAGTAACAATGTGACCTTAGTCAACTAATCTCTAAAATCTGGTTTTTGTTAGTAAAGTGGGAACACAAATGCCTTTCCTGTTGATTGTGCAGGGAAATTTGATGAGCTAAAAGTAACTACTACAGAGATATTGAAGTGCTTAAATTTCTACCTTTAGCTGCAGATTTTCAATGTTAGTTTTGAACATGTTTAGTACATGTATATGTACGTATGTATCTAGCCCCAATTCAAATTGAGAAAACTTTTAATTTTTTTAATTAATTAGCTTTATTTAATTATATTTGACATGATTTTTATTCCCCAGGGAGTTCCCACCACCATTTTACCCATGCTCCATCACCTCAGTCCCTTGTGCTCCTTCTACCCTCATCCCCATCTTTGCCCTCCCACCCCTCCCCCCCATAGTCCCTTTAGTTTATCTTTGACCTTTTGGTCTTGTTGAGTTTTTTTGTTTGTTGTTTGTTTGTTTTTGGTTGTAATTGCCTATTTCCTTGTGCTTACTCTTCTTTTTTTTTTTTGTACTTGTTGCTCTTTCACATTCCTCCCAAAAATGAAACCATCGATATTTTTTTCTTGCCTTCTGACTTGTTTCACTGAGTAGAAATGTTTCTAACTCCATCCATGTTTCTATAAATGGCCCTAGTTTATCACTTTTGATTGCTGAATAGTATTCCATTGTATACACACATATATACACATTGTATACACATATGTGCCACATCTTCTTGATCTAGTCCTCTACTTTTGGGCATTTGGGTTGTTTCCAGGTCTTGCCAATTATAAATAGTGCTGCAATAAATATGGGGGTACAGGTGCTCTTTTAGATCGGTGTTTTTGTGTCCTTTGGGTAGATCCCTAGGAGTGGGATTGCCGGATCATACGGTAGTTCCATCTCTAGTAAACTGAGGGCCTTCCATACGGCCTTCAGTAGTGGCTGGATTAACTTGCATTCCCACCAGCAGTGTACTAGGTAAGGTTCCTTTTTCTCCACATCCTTGCCAGCATTTGTTGTTGTTGGTTTTTTTCATATGTGCCATTCTTACCAGTGTAAGATGGTACCTCACTGTGGTTTTTATTTGCATTTCCCTGATTATGAGGGATGTTGAGCATTTTGAGAAAACTTTTTAAATAATTACTTTCTGGGGGGCCTCCCCAGTGGCCCAAGGGGTTAAGCACTGCACTGTGGAGCATCCGCAGCCTCTGAAGCACGTGTTCAATCCCCAGCCAGGGAGCTGACCCACATGGCACAGCAGACTTCTCCTGTCTTGCCCGCTTCTCCCCTCAGCAATGCATTTGTCAGTCTGCATGTTCTGTTCCCCACTCTGTCTCTGGAGAGTCCTCTCACCCCTGCACCCCTGGCCTGTAGCCCAGTTCTTGTATAAATAAATAAATAAATAAATAAATAAATAAATAAATAAATAAATAAATAAATAAATAAATAAATCTTTTAAAGAAATAATCCCCCGGGAAGGGGGGGGGGGGGTGGAGAGTGTGTCTCACTGTTTTAAGTCTATTTTTGTAGGTATTTTGAACCAAGCAGTGAAAGAGATATCAAGTACTCCAGAAGAGGGCACCACTACCCAAGAAATGGAAACTGTTACTGTTAAAAGAGGGACTAGGCTTCTGAAGTTTCAATGAAGCAAGTTCCCTAAATGCCAGCAAAGTTGTCATGAGTTTGTTTTTATAACCCTATTTTTGTTTTATGACTTCTTTTCCCCAGACTCTGTAAGCTCATCTGTTTTGCCAATTCCGCAAAAGCCTTCTCAGCTATAGAAACCAGTGGCTCCGTAACGTTACTACTATAGCTCTTTACACTTTTTTCCTTACATATCTGACATCTTAAAATATTCTGTCTGCTAAATTGCATGGAGCAACAATTGGCTTATGGTAATTCTAGTATATGAATGAGATACAGTTTAACAGTGTCATACCAACATGTGATAGTGTTGCATTACTGAGCTGGTTAATTTCAGCCATGACAGGGAAACTTTAACAAGAAATTACCAAGGAGTTAAGTAAAATGAAATGTAGAGTTCGTATTAAGATTATTTATTTATTGGGCCTCCCTGGTGGCACAGTGGGTTGAGCAACGCACTATGAAGCAAACCGCAGCGCAAGTTGGATCCCTGCCTCCGCCAGGGAGGGGGACCCACATGGCGTAGCAGACCTCTCCTGCCTCACCCTCTACACGTCTGGCCTGTACCCCAGGGCTTGTATGCATAACTAATAAATCTTTTGTTTTTAAAAAGATTATTTATTTATTAAAGACCTTATTTTTTTGGTAGAAGAACTGGGGTGTGGGCCAGAGGTGCAGGGGAAGGGTGGTGGTGGATTTAACAGAAACAGAGTGTGGAGCAGAACAGGAAGATCTACTGAAATACACTGCTGATGAGAGCAGCAGGCTAGACAGGAGAGGTCTGCTGCTACATATGTGGGTTATCTCCCTGACCAGGGAATGAACTCAGACCATAGTGGTGATAACATTGAGACTTAATTCCTAGGCCACAAGGGAGGGCCCTGAGATTTCTTAAATATTGAAAATAGCTTGTAGGACCCAGCTGCTCTCTGAAGATTCCTAAGGGGGTCAGAGATATAGGTGAGAGAGAATGAACAGGATTTCTCATTGTAAAAATGTTTACAATAAGAGACTTCCCTGGTGGTGCAAGGGGTTAAGCACCGCACTGGAAGCATCCGCAGCCACTGCAACATTAATTCAATTCCCAGCCAGGGAGGGGACCCACATGGCACAGCAGACCTCTCCTGCCTTGCCTGCTGCACCCCTCAACGGTTTATTTCAGAAATCTACTTGTTCTCCTCCCCACTCTGTCTCTGGTGAATCTGGCACCCACCTCTGGCCTGTACCCCAGTTCTTGTGTGCATAAATAAATAAATCTTTAAAAAAAATAATGTTGGGCCTCCCTGGTGGCGCAGTGGGTTAAGCAACGCACCATGAAGCAAACCGCAGCCACTGCAGCACGAGTTCGATCCCTGCTGCCGGCCAGGGAGGGGACCCACATGGCRSGGCAGACCTCTCCTGCCTTGCCCGCTGCTCTCCTCAGCAGTGTACTTCCGTTGATCTGCCTGTTCTGCTCCCTGCTCTCTGTGGTGAATCCTCTCACCATCCTCCCCAAACACCTCTGGCCTGTACCCCAGTGCTTGTATGCATAAATAAATCTTTTTAAAAAAATAAATAATGTCTACAATAAGGTCATGCTTTGTATGTATTATTCCTGTTTTATAGCATATTAACTGAAAGCTTATTATCTAAAGGTATAATATCTCCCCTAGGCATATCTGAATTTTGATATGTCTTAACAACTGAATGCTTAAATGGACAAATCCCAAAACAACCGGACGAAAGCAATGGACCTGTACATTAGGTAAGGTCATTATTAATAGTTGCCTATCAGGCAAGTTTTGTGACTTACCTAATACAAAACTAGAAGCAATATTCAGTAATCTTGCATGAGCTTGGAATTTCACAGGTTCCTCACTAAATTTTTTTGAATTGTGATATATTTGACATAATCCTCACTGAATCTTTTAAGCATAAAAACTTTATAGAGTTGGAAGGAATCTTTAAAATCAACTAGTTTAATTGTCCTCTTAAACTAAATTCAAGCCTCTGCTTGAATGCCCTAAATAATGGAAAATTCATTTACAAAGCTATCCCATCTAGTGATAGCTGTCTCTAATGCAAGTTCTTCATACTGAGCTGAAATCTTTCTCCTAACTTCCATTCACTGATGCTAATCCCAAGTTGCAAAACCCTCTAAAACGATCCTCCTCACAAGACTTTTCTATCCAGATTACTGTTTCTGCTATACTGCCCAGGGTTTCCAATATCCTTATGACCAATCTAATCTCCTTGGAATGCCATGGTCGGCTGGTCAGGGCCACTGAAAACCAATAGTCAGGAGTAAGTGATTCAACCACTGCAAAACAATAATTAAGAGCTGGGAATCTGATCTTCCCTTCTCTACATTCCCATAGGGCCCCAAGACAGCTTTACACAGTGCTGGGCTTCATTCTGGATCTTTAGCAGGATGACGAAAAGTATTCAACGACTCTTGAAATTTAAGGGCTTGACAATCTCTAAAAACTCTTAGAAGAAATATCCCTTCAACTTCTGGTGGGTATTAGTATCTACCAATATTGTAAAACTTGTCTTAACCACCCCACATTTCCCAAACCCAAGAGAACTGATCATTCCACTACTTTGTCTGAAAAGGCCTGCAGAAAATTTTCTGAAAAGCTATCTAGGTCTTCTCACGAGTGGAACTGGATTGAACACGGATGAACTATCAGTCATCTTCCATCTTTACTTGAATTCAGACCTTCCTTTCACTCACAAGTCATAACTATCATGCCTCCCTGTCTATCTCCACCACATGAGAACATCCTAACTTCTTACTGTCATGCTGGAAAGCATTAAATGTGGGAAGGCACCAGAGTAGTAGAGGAGGCTGCCTACTGCCACAGGTGTTTTGGACACTGTCTGTCTTAATGTGCAGCCATTTGTTGAGAGTTCAAGCTGAGAGTGCTTGTTGCAAGACACCCAACACGTCTATACAAGTCCTTTCTGATAATGGTGGGTCATTAGCTGCAAACAAAATGTCCATGTAACCCCAAAATACTTTTCTGGATTTTTATATTCTGGGGAAACTCACTTAACATTGAGAACTCACTAGTAATGTACATAGAGAAATTCACTGCTGGGTGAAGCTATGAATGTGTGAAAAACCAGAGTGTCTGAAAATTATATTTAATTGGAAAGAGGACCAGTGGTTCAATATGTTTTTATTGCAAACAATCTATGTATTCCCAATAAAGTCATAGTAAAATATTTTTATTGCAAACAATCTATATATTCCCAATAAATTCAGAGTAAAATGAGCTAAAAAAAGTTAATGTTAAAAAAGAAGTCAGTAACTAGAACAAAATATGTAATAAGATTAATAGTATGGGGAAGACCACACCTAAGGGGAACAATAACTATAGAAAGATGACTTTCTATGATGTAAGAAAATTTAAAAATATAATAAATAAAGATAAAGAGAAGAAAAAGGTTAATAGCACATACGCTTGGCTTTAGAGAATTCTTACATACTTAATTAAAACAGTATTGCTGCTGTACATTTTTACAGAAGTTTCCAAAAGAAAAATAAGAACTAAACATTTATAACTGGAGTTAGTTGTAATAAGGAATTGGGTGTAAGTGTTTGATTGCTCTTTGTGCCTTCAAAGTTCTGCAGAAAATTCTGTCTTCGTTTTAGTCCATCCAAAATGACCGAATTATTAGATGCCAGGCTTTGTGTCCTAAAGATATTAAAAATAACACAGAATTATTGCCTTAAAAAGGAACCTGAATTTCTAGTCAAGGCATTATACTTCTATTCGTTTCTTTGAAGCAATGTAACATTAATTAACACTAAGGTATCAAACTAGCCTTCACAAAAGCAGTGCTCTTTACATTTTATTTATTTTTAAAGATTTATTTATTTATTTATGCATACAAGCACTGGGGTACAGGCCAGAGATGCAAGGAGAAGATTCACCAGAGACAGAGTGGGGAGCGGAACAGGCTGATTTATTGAAATACACTGCTTAGGGGAGCAGCTACAGGGAAAAGCCAACTGAAGTATTTTCCGTATTGACAATGTTCCTTAACAAGGAGCTGGAAGCTGTGTTAGTTCTTCCCCTGACATGTCTGCCTTGCTTCAACCAATTTACATTACTGTTTTTTTGGCATTTCACTTTTGAAATTTTACCTCTCTCACCTTATTCCTCCCCATCACTTCTCCATTAAGATATTTCTCCAGGGCCTCCCCTGGTGGCGCAGTGGGTTAAGCAACGCACTACGAAGCAAATCGCAGCCACTGCAGCACAAGTTCGATCCCTGCTGCCGGCCAGGGGGGGGACCCACATGGTGCGGCAGGCCTCTCCTGCTGTGCCCGCTGCTCCCCTCAGCAGTGTGCTTCTGTTGATCTGCCTGTTCTGCTCCCCCGCTCTCTGTGGTGAATCCTCTCACCCCCCCACACCTCTGGTCTGTGCCCCAGTGCTTGTATGCATAAATAAAATAAAATCTTTAAAAAAAAAAAAAAAAAGCTATTTCTCCAAAATGTGTCCTCCAATGAGTCTTCCCCCACACAGTCCATCACTATTAATTCCGCATCTCTTTGGAAGTTTTGTCCTTAAATTCAATTTGTGTGTTGTGGCCAACTAAATTGTAAACCCAGTAAGCAACAATGTCTTGTTCCTCTTTTCTCCCTTCATCTTTATAGCAACACAACTGATGTTCAAATGTTAGTTTTCCTCCCTTTTTATTATAGATAGCTCAGGTAATTATAGCTATCAACCTTCCAGGCCTCCCTGATGGTGCAAGGGGTTAAGTCGTGGCACCATGAAGCTCTCCACACCCACTGTAGCATGAGTTCGATCACTGGCTAGGGAGGTGACCCACATGGCACAGCAGATCTCTCCTGCCTCACCAGCTGCTCCCTCAGCAGTGTATTTCAGTCAGTCCACCTGTTCTGCTCCCCTCTCTGCCTCTAATGAATCCTTTCACACACATCCCCATCTGGCCAATTCCCCAGCTCTTGTATGCATAAATAAATAAGTCTTTTTAAAAAAAAAAAACAACATTTTGAGCAAACTACATTGTAAGCAATTTTTTTTTCATTGTAAGCAATTTTTAAGACATTAAATGTCTCAAGATTTCACAAGTTAAAACTCTAAAGGAGTTTCGCCCTGGTGGGGAAATGGGTTAAGCAGTGCACTATGAAGCATATCACAGTCACTGCAGCATGAATTCGATCCCTGCTGCTAGCCGCTGGCCAGGGAGGTGACCCACATGGTGCAGTAGACCTCTCCTGTTTCTTCTGCTGCTCCCCTCAGCATTGTATTTCAGTTGATCTGCCTGTTCTGTTCTCTGCTCTGTCTTTCGTGAAACCTCTCCCCCTACCCCCTCCCACACCGCTGGCTTGTACCCCAGTTCTTGTATGTGTAAATGAAAAAAAAAAATCTAAAAAAACCACAACAAACCTCTAAAGGATACACATCAAGGAGTAATTTCCCTGAATAGTTTTGGGATTTTTTGTTGTTGTTGGTTTTGTGTATTGCCAAAGACAAGAAATTGTTGGCTTACTGGTTTATACCACAGCTGTTTACTCTTGGAAACAATATATTTTGATACTTGTTAAAGACTTAGTATGAATTAAACATTTTTTTAAAAAAAACAAAGATCTTGTTCTCCAGTGAAGAAGCAAAAACATGCTTTTAAAACAGACTTTCAGTAATTTAGCCTAAATAATTACATGAATATCTATATGTTAAATCACTTCACTACAGATCAATTTATTAAGTTAAAAAAAATAGGAACAACCTAATGTCAAAGGAAGGGAAATAATGGCTATGTAAATAACCACATGATGGAATAGCAATAAGTAACCATTAAAAATAAGCTTGATCTACAAATGTTGATTGCAGAATATGCTATGTTGGGTGATAAAAGAAAGTCATGGCTCTATATGATTTGTTGTTTTAAAATATATTTATAAATGCACAGGAAAAAGTCTGAAAGTAAACTGTGAACAATGTTTAGGTCACTTTTATGGAATGTGAATGGAAAAGGGTGGGGAATGAAGATTTCCAGTTTTACTTTTTAACATCTCTATATTGTTGTACATCTTCAAAAGGAGGTACACAATAATTTTATATAATAAAAATAATAAATACATATACCAAATATTAAAATGACCTTTTGAAAAACATGGGGGAATATTTATGATAGTAATAAACAATAAACAAAACACAAAGACCTATTGTTCAAATGGAAATCACAAATAAAAAGGATTTTTAAAAAAAATGCCTATCTAGATGGTAGGGTGATTATACTTATCAATACTTCTCAAATATTCTACTGTGACCATATTGCTTTTATAATATGAGCAACGTTATTGAAACAAACTGGTATGGAAAATATTAGTGGAAAGCAATAAAGCTCTTTCTCAAGCTATCTCTGTCCAGGTAGTGAAAACGTTCAGTCCTCGGTTCAAGAAGTGTTTGGTTTATAGCAGTTTCATACTAATTTTTGAAATAACTCAAAATTAGTACTGATGGAACAATCAAATTTTGGTCCACATGAAAAATGAATTTTATCCAATTCTATATAAATGTATAAACAATATATTCAATAAAGACTGGCAATATCGTGCCATAGTTTGTTCAGGAATCTCCCGCGAGGGACCACAATATGCCCCTGATTTTAATTCCTGTGTGATAGTGGCTGATCACTTTGATGTGTACTTACCGTGGAGAGTCTATTCCGCTATCTCCCGCCATGCTATGATTTTCTGTTCCTTCCAAGTGGCTGTGTTCATGTCGGATATCCTGAGCCAGCACTTGCATATGTGAAGTTTTAAAAAGTTCTAACTTTTGTGTGAACTGTGTTCTCATTTCCTGATTCTGAGGACCCTGACTCCAGCTAGCTGGTTTCTTTTCTGTGTCACCAAGAGAGTCTTGTAGGGTTTCAGCCCCAGAACTGGCTTTTCTTGTGCTATAGTAATCAAACATACTTGCATCATCAGGGGCTGAGGCTGGTACATATTGAGCAACACTGGATGTCTCTTCATAGTTAAAACTGGTCTGGGTCCCTGAACTGAAGCCACAGCTTTCAGTGGAGAGATTAGGTTTTTGGCTTTCTCCGGGGTTAGTGGACAGTCCAGTGGGGGAGTAACATTCATTTCCTTTAAGGACCTGAGGCTGGAAAGTATGTATACTGCTATTGCACTCAGTCAGAGATCTTTGGGTCATCAGTTTTCCTAAATGATTCCACTTGCTTCCACCCCTACAAGAATACTGAATGTGCCCAGGCTGCACTTGACCTAAGTCATCATTCTCAGAAAAGTCATCCTCGTCTAGATACAATGAACTACAGGCACCATCATCATCTTCCACTTCATCTTGATACAAAGTCTGGTCATCATCAGAAAGTCTTTCATTTTCTAGACTCCCGGCCTCTGTGTCCGGGACAAATGCCTTTGTCATCAGTTCTTCCGACTCTCTGTCTTGTCTCTCGGGTTGTCGCACATGGTTTGCACCAGCTGGATAATCCAAAAGATCAAGCTTTTGAAACTGGTGTATTGTTTTATCAACTAACTCACAAGCAGAGGGTGTGTGGTCTAAAGAGGAGGAACCTCGCACTGGCAAGATATGCTGTGCTTTCATCTCCCCTAAAGTGACAAAGTGAGTATAACATTTTCTCAAAATTTCAGGGACTACCTCATTTTCTCCACTATAGCCATTATATCCCAACATGCTTTCCCTAAAGGAACAGCATTTACCATCATTTTTCAAAACACTGCACTGGGGGTAATTTAAGAGGTGCTCTCTAAAGTCATCACTGTTAGGTTTGACTACAGTGGAGTTATCTATACAAGTGGATTCTACTTTCACTTTCTCACTACATTGTTCAGCATATGGCTGTTTGGCTTCACTCTCAAACATTCTGGAGGACTCCAAACACCTCAATCGTTGGAAAGATTTTCCCTTTGGTCCAATCAGATCACTAGTCTTCTGGAGTTTGTGACCTTTGGTTATTGGGTTCCTTCGGGGAGAAAAACCCTGAAAAGGATTGCTGATTCGCTTTTTGTAAATCAAATGGGAAGCTAGCACTGAACTCTCACCAAGTGGTTTCTGAACTGCTTCATTTGGGCTTTTAATTCTAGAGCTGGGTTGCGTAGCAGGCAGTTTGGAGTATTTCTCTAGTCTAATGCTTCCCGGCTGAGGCTCGCTTCCCTGACTCCTGGATTTGTGTCTATCCCTCCGAGTATGGCCCCGCCTTCGAGGCTTTGCAGACCTGCCCTGTTTTTTCTTAACTCCCTCTTTTGAAGGATATTTATGTCTGACTGTCAGCATATCAGTGGATGTGCCTTGACTATTATATTTTTTCTGTTCTTCATATTTTTGCATTAGGACCGTATGTCTGATTAAGTTGTCAACAGTCAGAATGGGATTAATTCGTTTGATTATCTCATGTTCAATGTCTCGAGGGATATTGTCCAAGTTATCTTCATCGCGAACAGGCCATTCCTCTGGTGGGAACTGGGCAGAGAAACTGCTATGCTCTGTTCTGGACTTTTCCTTCCTGGATATACTGCGCCAGAAGAGGTTAAAGCCAAACCTCTTGCCTTTTTCTCTATCTTTTGTGCATGGTAATGGTTTGGTGGTCTCACAGATGTGATTCTCCTCAGACGCTGAAATTGCTCGACTCTGTACCGAACACTTGGATTCCCCAAGTCCTTTCTGGCCTTTTCTAGTCATTTCTGCAGCAGTTGGTGATTCCAGTCCATGCTGGGTGTAAACATCAGGGAAACACTGGCAAGACTGACAATGGGAAACAGGAGCAGCATTTTCCTTGGCTAACTCTGTACAGCTCTCCATGCTCACCAGGTAGGTAATGGAAGTTGGCATTGGGTGACCTTCATCTGATAGGACTCTCTTATTTTCCTGGGTAGTTGTATTTGTGATGAAGTAAGTTTGAGGCGTAACTATGAAGTATCCTTCTCCAGTGTGATAAATCTTTCTTTCTCTAATCAGTGTTCCCAGAGTGGTATAAAGAATATCTTGAGATGGAATTGCAATGCCTAAAATAAACAAGTATTTTATACTGACAGATTATGAATAGGAAATATTTAATTAATGAAATCAGTAAGTCAGAATGGCCACACTTTGCTCAATGAACCCAGAGCTAATTAAAACATAATTAATATATGTAATTAAAATGCTAAAAAACACTAATAATAATCATAATTTAATTAAATAACAGACATGTAATTTGGTTCACCCACAGACAGATGGCTAGGTTTATGGTTCAGTAGAGAAAAAATCTGAATACACTCAAACACAAACACTATACAAACCTAAACTTAAATTTTATTAAGGAAAGAGTTCTTGAGAGCACATATGGGAGTTTTTACACATGTGCTCCAATATGATAAATCTTTCTTTCTTTAACCAGAGTTCCCAGAGTGGTATAAAGAATACCTTGATATGTAATTCAAAAACCACATTCTTGTAACTATTTCCTAAGCAATCTAAAGAGAAAATGAAAACCAGTTTGTGCTTGTGTTAAGGGCAAACTATCTAACACTTCAAAATTATGGTAGGTTTTCAAACTGGAAATGTAAGAAGGAATTTTAAAAGAAATTCCTTATTCCAAATAGGGTTCTAAATTACATTAGTTTATGAAAACAATGTTAATGTTTATAGAAGAAAAACCAGACAATATCAGTGTGTTAACATTGGGGGGGTTGGGTGGTGATACTATAAGTGATTATTTTTCTATATTTTTGGAATTTTTCTACAATCAGCATTTTCATTTTCAATGGGAAAAATTAAAAATCATGTAACCATGAAAAGATTAAGATAGATCCATATATGGTGACATAGAAAGACCTCCAAGGTATATTTTCAAGTTAAAAAGGAAATATGCAGAAGGATTATAAATGATTCCAAAAAGATACAAACATTCAAATACAATTTATAAAGACTATATAAACCATGAACAATAAAGTTGTCACTTTTTCTGGAAAGTGGGACTAGAATAATATGAGGTGGAGATGACCTTTGCACTCCTATCTACAGAGCTTATTTATCTGCCATAGGTGTAATTTTTAAGTGTTCATCTGGAAAGTATGAGAAATAGCCTTATCTAATCTGTTGATATAGGCTTTTTTCTGCTAGACCTCTAAAATAAGGTATTTTGTAATAGAAAAAAATTGGATATTGTCAATTTATATACTTAAGATCATGTATAAATAGAATCAAACATAAGCAATGAGATGCTAATTAAAAAAACTTATTACTTTACCTGGGTAATGTTTCATCAAATGTTCTAACAGTGATTCTTGTGTTACTACAATCTGAGCAGCATTCATATCAGATATAGCACAGCAAAGAACTTCAGCCAAAGGAATAAACTGAGATTGAGTAATCGGATTCATTTGCACTGGGAAGACATCACCTAAATTGAAGATTAAAAAAAAGGAAAAGGGGATAAATTTGATAGAGTATGCAACAGTATTTAGAATTAATGAATAAAGACTGAATAGCAGGGCTGCCCTGGTGGCGCAGTGGGTTAAGTACTGCACTATGAAGCAGACCACAGCCACTGCAGCATGAGTTCGATCCCTGCCTCCAGCCAGGGAGGGGGCCCACATGGCACAGCAGATCTCTCCTGCCTCGCCCACTGCTCCCCTCAGCAGTGTATTTCAGTAGATCTGCCTGTTCTGCTCCCCACTCTGTCTCTGGTGAATCCTCTCACCCCGCCCCCATACCTCTGGTCTGAACCATAGTTCTTGTATGCATAAATAAGCAAATCTTTAAAGAAAAAAGAAATATATTAAGGCATAAAAGGAAAAATATTAGCAAGACAAGATCATCTGATTTCTGTAAAGTTGAACAGGGAGAGAGAGGACAAGAACGGGAAAAGAAAAAAATGGGAATGAGTAGTTGAAGAGCAGAAAGAGGTTTGAGAACTGTTCTTTGCGTATATACCAGGGAATAAAAAGTGAATATGATGATCATAGGAGCCCTGAGTCTCAAGGTGACTTAACTATGGTTTCTGGTAGAAGAAACGGCAATGTGGAGTAGAGCAGGATGAGAGAGCTAAGGGTGCTTCCAAACTTTAATGTGCTTAAGTGAGTCACCAGAGGATTATGCTAATGTGCAGATTCTGAAGGCATGAAGTGGAGCCAGTGATTCTGCATTTCTAACAACTTTCCAGGTGATGTCCATGGCTGTAGATCTGAGTACCACTTTGTTTTTGTTCTTTTAAAACATGTCCTTTTGTTTTTTAAATTTATTTATTTGTACATATAAGAACTGGGGAATGGGCCAGAGGTGCAGGGGGTGAGATGATTCACCAGAAATAGAGTGGGGAGTAGAACAGGTAGATCCACTGAAATACACTGCTAAGGAAAGCAGAGGGCAAGACAGGAGAGGTCTGCTGTGCCATGTGGTCCCCTCCCCTGGCTAGTGCTGCAGTGACTACAGATAATTTCATAGTGCTGTGGCTCAACCCCTTGTGCCACCAGGGAGGCCCAGAGTACAGCTCTGGGAGAGTAGGGTCAGAGTGTTAAGGATAGGCATGTTAAAGCAGCCAATCATTCAAATAAATATGGCCCTCGTGCTGCCTAGGGTTGGGGGAAGTCAGATATAGCCAGAAGGAAGACAGAGAATTAAGGAAATTTGGCTATACCCTGCAGTGAGTCTCTGTGATTGACAGTGGAAAAGTCAGTACAGGTTATGCTGGTTGTTGATGGGGAGGGTCAGGTATGAAGCGTTATCGCCAACAAAGTCGGTAAGTGGTACCTACTATTTATTGTATCAGCATGAAGATAATGGACTTCCTTAAGGAAACTGATAAGCAATTTGCTATTAGACTTCACATTGGTCCATTTCCTTGTTAAGTTTCTCTATGTGGCAGGCTGGGGCATCTCCAGCTTTTTAAGGTAACAGCAGAATTGCTATCTGCTCTTGTCTAAGAAGGATCTCTTGGTGCAGCTGTGGCTATTCCATTGGGTGACGCTTGAATACCTATAGCATTTCGAGGTGCTAGAATGAATGGCTAATAATTAGCATTTCAAAAGGCAGTGATGAGAGATGTTGCTATGAAACTTATGGCCCAACTGGGCCATTAACTGATCTACAACTCGAAATACGTCCAGAAACTCTACCTTTGAGCTAAGAGTAAAAAGTCACTTTCCCTCTCTTCATTCCCTCTTTGCCTTTCTTTTTTCTCTCTGCTTCTGAGATTTACTTTCTTCTCTTTCATCTTCCTCCTTAACCAAACAAATATAGTATTAAAGTACAATTTTAAATATTTTATGCTTCTTTAACATAATTCTGTGCTTAAAGCAAGTGATTTAAGCTCTTCATCTCTCAGAATAGTTAATTGATTTGCTTTCTTAATTACCTGTCCCACGCTTTGATGTGCACTAACATTTCTTAATTCAAAAACAGAGTCTCCTCTTCTAGAAAGATAAAGGATAGTATATTAGGGTTGAAGACAAAACCTAAAATTGTAACAGGGTGGTCCCCAGGAAAAGGGGAAGTTTCAGGTTCCCTGCCACCCAAACGAGGGTGGAGCTGAGAAGGGAGAAGAAGCTGGAGGGGAGACTGGAGAAGGAAGGAAGCAGGATGGAGAGCAGCAAGGAGGCCTGGAGGAGGCACGTGGAACAGAGAGACATGTGAAGAAACTGCGCTTGCTTCTTGGTCCTAGACTGGTTGAAACAGATGTGGGTAAGAGACCAAAGGGGAGTTTATCAATGGCAGCTTTTATCTTGGTTTTGATTTTGCTCTTTTCCTCCCTGACTTGTCTGACTCTTTCTGACCCTTTTCAGTAGGTTTCCACTGAAAGGTTCTTTAGACTTGTGGCAAGCTTCTGGGCCTTGCTTTGGGCCAATCCTGTTTGGCTGGACTTTTACCCACGAGAGGCTGGGTAACTTAAGTGTTTAATTTAGTAACTATATTCTTTGTCTTTTCTGTATTGTTCACTAATTGCATTAAAATTCCTTTTCATTGGGCCTCCCTGGTGGCGCAGTGGGTTAAGCAACACACTATGAAGCGAACCGCAGCCGCTGCAGCAGGAGTTCGATCTCTGCCACCAGCCAGGGCAGGGACCCACATGGCGCAGCAGACCTCTCCTGCCTCTCCCGCTGCTGCTCTCGGCAGTGTGTTTCAGTCAGCCTGCCTGTTCTGCTTCCCGCGCTGTCTCTGTTGAATCCTCTTACCTCCCTGTACTCTGGCCTGTACCCCAGCTCTTATGTGCATAAATAAATAAATTTTTAAAAAATTCCTTCCCATTAAAGGTCTTAGATGTTTTGTCTTGATGCAGTGGATGGCAGAACCTATTTAGAGTGGGCAGGTTTGGGGGTTCTGGGGTGCCCCTCTCCCTGCCCTGTAACAAAATGACTTTGCTCACCATGCAAGACACATTCTAAGCTTCACTGTAGCTGGAAATGCTGAGGTCGGGCTGCCTGTCAAGCCAGAAGCCAATGAGCAGAGACAGCAATTAAACCTATAAGGTACATTTTTTTACAGAAAACCAGAGATCTGCAAGAAAGGCAGGCATTTTACCCCCAAAACACTGTTCTGACAGCTTAAGCTGGCCTTTTTCTAGTGAGTTAATCATAAGCAATAGCAGTTGCTGGCCCTCATCTTCATCATATTTAGTCCTTAGAGTTTGTTGTCGCCCCCTTGGTCTTCTTCACTCAGGTACATGCTATTTTTTCCTGGGCCTGGAAAAACACCCTGTTTTTTCCAATGTCTGATGCATCCTCAGGCATCATTGGGGCAAGACTCTCAGTTCAAAACAAGAGTTTTAGTTCAAAGGAAACAGAGTAATCATCACATAGTGTTAGGCTGTAGCCTATGCTGTAGCCCATGCGTACATAAAAATCCCTATACTCAGTATGGCTCCCTTTCCTTTCTCCCTAACCTATATTACTGCCTCACATTCACCTAAATCCAGTCACTTTGAAGTTTGCGGTGGGCGGGAAGGAGGAGTCACTCAAAAGCCCCTGCTGCGTCCCTTGTGCTGTGTCCCCTGCTGACGGTCACCCAGCTCTGCACCAGTGAAACAAAGAAGCTGCACTGGGCCCAACACACAAATCTAGCAAATCTAGACTATGCTTTTGGGTTAGACATGAAACAACCCATTTTCTAATTCAAACCTTAAAATTGTTTCCTGCTTTCATAACAAATTAGTCCAAATAGATTTTTCAGGGGGTCTGAAGGAGGAGTATGTAGAATGTTCCTGTACATTTCTTTGTAACCTCTTGTATAATTATTTCAAAATTAAAATTAAAGAGTAGTTATTTAGGGGTTGTTAAAAATAGGTTTTTCAAAATCTTTGCGCTCCACACAATGGTTAAGGGTCTGATCACAAAGATATACAAAGAACTCGTAAGACTCAAGAAAAACAAAGTAAAAAACCCAATCAAGGGCCTCCCTGGTGGCGCAGTGGGTTAAGCAACGCACTATGAGGCGAACAGCAGCCACCGCAGCACGAGTTCAATCCCTGCTGCCGGCCAGGGGGGGGACCCACATGGTGCAGCAGACCTCTCCTGCTGTGCCCGCTGCTGCCCTCAGCAGTGTGCTTCTGTTGATCTGCCTGTTCTGTTCCCTGCTCTCTGTGGTGAATCCTCTCACCCCCCACCTCTGGCCTGTACCCCAGTGCTTGTATGCATAAATAAATAAATCTTAAAAAAAAAAAAACCCAATCAAAAAATGGGCAGAAGAACTTAAAAGACACTTCTCCAAAGAGAATGTACACATGGCCAACAAGCACATGAGAAAATCCTCGACATCCCTCATAATCAGGGAAATGCAAATTAAAACAATGAGATATCACTTTACACCAGTAAGAATGGCACCTATAAAAAAAAAAAAAACCAGCAACAACAAATGTTGGCGAGGATGTGGAGAAAAAGGAACCTTACCTAGTACACTGCTGGTGGGAATGCAAGCTAATCCAGCCACTATGGAAGGCTGGAAAAAACTACCATATGACCCAGCAATCTCACTCCTAGGGATCTACCCAAAGGACACAAAAACACCGATCTAAAAGAGCACCTGTACCCCCATGTTTATTGCAGCACTATTTATAATCGGTAAGACGTGGAAACAACCCAAATGCCCAAAAGTAGAGGACTTGATCAAGAAGATGTGGTACAAATACACAATGGAATACTATTCAGCAATCAAAAATGATAAACTAGGGCCATTTATAGAAACATGGATGGAGTTAGAAACATTTATACTCAGTGAAACAAGTCAGAAGGCAAGAGAAAAATATTGGATGGCTTCACTTTTAGGAGGAATGTGAAAGAACACAACTACAACAACAAAAAAAGAAGAAAAAAAAACAAGAGAAAGCTCAAGGAAATAGGCAATTACAATCAAAAACAAACAAACAACTCAATGAGATCAAAAGGTCAAAGATAAACCAAAAAGATCATGGGGGGGCAGAGAGGGGAGGGCAAAGATGGGATGAGGGCAGAAAGAGCACAAGGGACTGAGGTGATGGTGCACGGGTGGAATGGTGGTGGGAACTTCTGGGGACTACAAATGATGTCAAACACAATTAAATAAATCTAATAAAAAAAACTCCTCTCTCACTACAAACAAAAAGAAATAGGTTTTTCAGAAAAAGCACTACTTTTAGTTAACGAACAGAAATGTATAAGAAACAGAATGGTTTTCCTAATGTTTGAAATCCCAAACAACCATTTTTTTTTAAACAGAATCCTTACACTGCCAAATTCAAAAACACACTCAGAAATCTTTTTTTATAATTCCTACCATGACGTGGGGATGTATAATTTAAGAGTAAACAAATCTACCAGCTAGGAAGACAAATTGCCCTTTTCCTCCCTGTTTAAAATCAATACAACTGTGTCAACTGCATTCTAGAGAACATGTTAAATCACATTTAACTTCTGCTTTGGAACTCTCTCTAGACACAGCCTAGAGAGTTTCTCAGTGCATTTCCTTATAGCTGTTGCTAAGATACATCTTCAGGTGCTAAATCAGGAGGTTTTTGTGCAGGAAAGCATGGTGAACCCTGATAGGGGGAACATTTGTGATAGCTACAGGAGTCCTGTTTAAGTTACAGTCACAGTTTGTTTCAGCAATCTACATTTCACTGTTTTTAGTACAACTAAAACACAAAATTTAACTTTCTGTCTAAAAGATCCCACTGACAGATGTAACCAGATTTCACAGCAGGAGAAGGCCAGCCCCTCTGCTATTCTCAACTACTATGGAGCAACTGAAGGGCCCTTAAGTCCAGGCTAGCTGTGGACCTTTGACCCTTGAGCTGGAGCAGAGATCAGAGCTAAAAGAAGCTATGGGCCTCTTAGTAAACAGTTCACAACAATGTTTTCTCTGTTTATACAGTCTTGTACTCGGGTGCTGTGGACATGGGGACAGTGTTTAGGCTGCAAGACTGATTTTACAAAAACACCAAGAAAGTAGAACTATATAGAGCTATGTGTGCTACATTTAATGCTGCCTTTTCTGCAAAGGACATTTTTATAAAGTTATTGATATCTTGTTATACTCCCAAAGGATTTAGTTGATATGCAAATTTTTAATTTAAAGATGCTGATACAGGGGCCTCTCTGATGGCGTAATAGGTTAAGCAATGCACTGTGAAGCAAACCACAGCCACTGCAGTATGAGTTCGACCCCTGCCGCTGGCTGGGGAGGTGACCCACATGGCGCAGCAGACCTCTCCTGCCTCATCTGCTGCTCCCCTTGGCAGTGTATTTCAGTCAGTCTGCCTGTTCTGTTCTCCACTCTGTCTCTTGTGGCTCCTCTCATTGCCCACACCTCCGGCCTGTACCCCAGTTCTTGTATGCATAAATAAATAAATTTTAAAAGAAAAAGGATGATACAAACTATGATGTTTTAATCCAATTCTTTATTTTTAAAAAAATATCAGCTATTTTTTAAAGGATCAGCTTGTTTAGCTTTTTTTTAAAAAAAGATTTATACAAGCATACAAGCACTGAGGTATAGGCCAGAGCAGTGTCGGGGGAGAGGAGGGGAGACAGTAGGGAGCAGAGCAGGCAGATGGACTGAAATACACTGCTGAGGGCAGCAGCGCAGCGGGCGAGGCAGGAGAGGTCTGCTGTACCATGTGGGTGCTCCTTGGCCGGGGATCGAACTCATGCTGCAGTGGCTTGTGGTTTGCTTCATATTGTGTTGCTTAATCCCTTGCGCAACCAGGGAGGCCCCCCAATTATTCTTTAAAAGTCCACTTTTGGAGGGAAGAAAACAAACAGCTCAAGGCATGTGAAATACATGCAGCATTTTGCTGCCTGATCAGCAATAGCTGATGACATCCAGTAAAGTCCACAGCAGTCCCCTCGTACTTAAGGTCCTAAAACAATGACTAGCGTCAGCCGCCTATGTAACAGACAAAAATTCTGATCAATATCTGCTGTGGTGCCTCCTAATGACAGTGGTCTAGCAAGCGCCTGACCATTGGAGCTGGTGACAGTAGGATAGTAGCTCAGCAAGTAGTCCTGTGCAAAGAAAGACCTCATTAAAATTCTGGGCAAGAGGAATTGGTTCATTAGGACACATAAGCCTCAGGGAGAAGGTCTCTAGAATGTTCTACCTTGGACATTTTCTATAAGAAACTGGCTGAAAAGGGCCATCTCCTGGCCAATCCACAAGACACGAATATTCCCTGTTTCAATATAAAATAGCACGACGGGCCCTCCCTGGTGGCTCAGTGGGTTAAGCAACGCACTATGAAGCAAACAGCAGCCGCTGCAGCACGAGTTCACTCCCTGCTGCCGGCTGGGGAGGTGACCCACATGGCACAGGCAGACCTCTCCTACCTGGCCCACTGCTACCCTCAGCAGTGTGTTTCAGTCCATCTGCCTGTTCTGCCCCCTGCTCTGTCTGGTGGATTCTCTCACCTCCCCACACCTCTGGCCTGTACCCCAGTACTTGTATGCATAAATAAATCTTTAAAAAAAAAAAAAAAGCAAGAGAAAACTCTATGACACACCTGACACAGCAAGAATGCCTTTCACTGGAGAAGGCAGCTAGAGTAATCCAAACCAACCTCCCCAAGAGCTATGGTACTAGAGAGCTCCTCAAACAAGGGATACTGGACTCCTAAATCTTCAGTTGTTTGGATTGTCTGTTGGAGGCATTAGCAAAAGTAAAACAAGCTTAAGCTTTGCACTCTTAAGTGGGTGCACTGGTGGCAGCGTAATGGCCAGTCACTTTCCCCAGGGTTGGTAGGTCTGGAGCACAAGCCCACAGGAGCATGACAGCAGTCAGTCCCAGAACGCTGAGTCTGATATAAAGGCAGCACTATCAGGATTCAAACAGTATGTTCACCCCGTGTCTTGGAGTGGATTATCAAATAATTTTGGGTAAGGCTTAGTATCAGAACCTTTTAAAAACAGTCCAATTCAAAGACAGCACATGACCCAGCTTGCCAAGGGAGAAAGGCAGAACCAAAACCAAATTACAATCTGCCTGACCCTACCCCTTTTGCTTTGTCACTGAGAAAACCCTTGAATTAAAGCAGCATTATCAAAACTGAGTGTGTTGGGGCCTCCCTGGTGGTGCAGTGAGTTGAGCACCACACTGTGAAGCATCCACGACACAGCAGCACGAGTTTGATCCCCCGGCCAGGGAGGGGACACACATTGTGCAGCAGACCTCTCCTGTCTCACCCGCTGTTCCCCTCAGCAGTGTATTTCAGTCCATCTGACTGTTCTGTTCCCCACTCTGTCTCTGGTGAATTCTTTCACTCCTCACGCCTCTGGTCTGTACCCCAGTTCTTGTATGCATACATAAAGAAATCTTTAAAAAAAAATGAGTGTTTATGTTAATATCTAAATGGTCTCAATGTACTTCAGGGACCTCATTAAACTTTTACACAAAAAAAGATAAGAAATAGGGGCCTCCCTGGTGGCGCAATGGGTTGGGCAACACACTATGAAACAAACAGCAGCCACTGCAATATGGGTTCGATCCCTGCTGCCGGCCAGGAAGGTGACCCACATGGTGCAGCAGACCTCTCCTGCCTGACCCACTGCTCCCCTCAGCAGTGTTTCAGTCGATCTGCCTGTTCTGCTCCCCACTCTGTCTCTGGTGGATCCTCTCACCTCCCACAATTCTGGTCTGTACCTCAGCTCTTGTATGCATAAATAAATAAATCTTAAAAAAAAAGAAATAATTTATCTTTTGGGGAGGGAATTAACTATCATGCAGTATTTACATTTATCTTATGTTTTTGAGGTATTTAACCAAACTCTGAGGTTCCCTCATGGATTTTAAGTTCTGACATTTTAGTTCAAAGCACTTGCATCAGAATATTTTCTGTGTGTTATAACAAAACATGAATTTACTACAACATTAAATTTTAGGCAAAACTATTCCTAATATTGCTTATTTCATATTTAAAATGCAACATTTTCTCTGTTTAGAAAAGTGTTTAGTTCTTATAACAAGTGGTTTATGAACCCTGTGCTAGGCAGTCATCCAGAAATTCATGCATTATTGACCTTCAAACAGTTTAACGGAGCCACTCAAACTCAGCTAATTACCTGGACACATGAAATCAGAGACCATCTTTTTGGGCTCCTGTATTGAATCACACTGTGGGAAAGGTATCTCCTACTGGCACTGGAGATGACAATAGAGAATGAATAAAACAGCCTGTACATACATTCAAGTTCAATAAAAAGGATGTTTTGTTCTAAGTAATCCAAGTAGCCTTCCTGATTTTGAACTGTACTTTTATCCAGTACAGAATTTCCAAAATTTTTAAGAATAAAATTAGCCCTGAACCTTTAATAATGCAAGCATTTTGTAGCAATACACATCTCATCAGCGATAAGATGCTGTGCAAAAATTTCCACGGCTTTAATTAGCTCTATTGTGTTAAAACTTCAAATAGGTTCAGAAAATCACACAAAATGGGAACAAAAGAAAGGTTTCAGGCCACAAAAACCAAGCCCCTGTTCATGTCTCCTTTTATTTTGGTAAAATAAAAGAATGCAAACACTTTCTCCCATTAGAAACAAAAGAGTACCAATACTCAGAAACTGGCTGGAGATCTAAGGGTTATCTCCCATGGAAGCTGAAATCCTTTCTTAAGCACAGTGCTGTTTATTTTGGGCCCCTAGACAAATGGCTCCCTTTCTGGGAAATGCCCTCTGATGAAAAGCTAAAGGTTTCCCTCAGAAGGCATGGCCATTCAACAGCAGGAATCCTTGGTGCGACCTTCTTTGATGGCCACACGTCAACCCGCCAGGATGAGTAAAATAGAGGCCCCTTTCTTCTTAAGTCATACATGTACTCATAACAACTGTCAATGGAAACACAGAGGCCTTGGGTCAATTATGATGGATTTTTGTCAGTATTTTGGCATGTTTGTCAGTAGATGAGTATGGAAAAAAAGACAGAGGTGGCCCCACTTTAGGAAGTCCACTGTGCTCCTAGCGTCCTTCCGCCATGTCTACCACCTTCACTTTGGGGAGAGACACGGAGTCATGCTAACTGGGAGGGAGGGATGTGAAGAACTCAAACCAGTTGGTCTTTCAAAAACCAGAAACTCATTCACACAGCCTCAAAGCCTTCAGGCCTTGCGCTGCCCTTTCCTAACCTCTTCCCTTCAGGTTCCCCCTTTGGATATGTTACTGACTTCACCCAGGTGTTAGTTTTCTAGGGCTGTCAGGATAAATTGCCATAAGTGAACTGACTTACAGCAGCACAATTTATTATCTCAGTCTATAGGTCAGAAGTTCGAGAGGCTGGACTGGCTCCTCCCCTCCAGGTCTTGCTGCCCCGCCTCTAGTTGGATGCTCTGGGGAAGAACCTGCCTCTATACTCATTCAGGCTTTTGACAGAATTCAGTTCCTTGGGGGGTCGTAGGATTGTGAACTCAGGTTCCTGTTCCCCTGATGCCTGTCAGACAGGAGCATCTACTTAACTTAAAGCACTTTAAAGTCACCTACATTTTTGTACGTTGTCCCTTTCATCTTCAAAGACATCATGGAGTCTCTTCCACACTTCGACTCTGACTTGCCCTTTTATTGCTTTGATTCTGCTTCCAGCCAGAGGAAGTTCTCTGCTTTTAAGAACTCATGTGATTAGATTGGGTGTACCCAGATAATTGAAAATTGTCTCCCTAAAATCCATAACCTAATTACATCTGCAAAGTCTCTTTTGCCAAGTCAGAGTAACATATTCACAGGTTTTAGAGATTCAGTGTGAACACCTTTGGGTATCCACTCTGCCTACCACCCCAGGTATAAGGGCTGGGGAAGGGAATAGCCAAGAAGAAAAGCAGAGGTTGTAAACTGCTATTGTCTCTGTATCCCCTTAAAAATGGTTGTGCGGGAGACCATTCTTTCTTTGCCCTCCAGGTAAACCTGGGACTGTTTTCATATGAACCTTCTTCCCAAGATTCTGGAAGTCAAACAGGCAATGGCTGTCAGACAGATGTGACCAACAGCCATATCTTCACTCAGAGTAATGGTGATGAATGTTAAGATACCACTGTACAAATCTGAGGGGGAAGGGCTCCCTGGTGGTGCAAGGGGTTAAGCACTGCACTATGAAGCATCTGCAGCCACTGCAGCAAAAGTTCAATCCCTGGTCAGGGAGGGGACCCACATGGCATAGCAGACCTCTCCTGCCTTGCCCGCTACTCCCCTCAGCAGTATATTTTAATCATATGCCTGTTCTGTTCCCCATTCTGTCTCTGGTGAACCCTCTCACCACCACCACCACCCCTAAAAAAACGCACCTCCTGCCTGTACTCCAGCTCTTGTATGCATAAATAAATAAATCTTTAAAAAAAAAATCTGAGGGGGAGCACCAAGGTTGTTGTTTGAATAACAGATAAATAAAAGTTCCCTGTAATGAAGAAGTCATCCTTTACAAACACATAGTTCTCACTCACAAATAAGACTTTCACTGGACATCAAGTAATCAGATGGGGATTCTAATCCAGGTTCCGCTTTGAGGTCGGAGTAAGCCACCTCTTCTCTCTGAGTCTCAGTTTCTTTGTCTGTAAATATGGAACTAAGCTAGATCAGCATTGCCCAAAATGTGTTCTATGCAACATTTCAGTCCATGAAATGTTTTGCAAGAAAAAAGGATCCCAAGGTCGAATGTTTGCTGCTAGACTCAGCCTTATTAAAGGTTCTGAGAACAATAACAAACAATATAGTCTATTTAACCCAGTATTTCCCAATCATATTCAATAACAATCCTGCTTTTCCAAGTACAATTTACTATTATCCTTCAGCTGTGACCTCACCACTCAAATTGGACTCTCCCTGAATAGTTTGTACTTTCTCACATCTTTGACCTTGTCCTTATTTCCTTCACCTACACATCAGTGTTTCAGAGTCCTGATTTAAGACTGGCTCAAATGCTGACTGACTCTGCCACGAACTGGTCTCTGATGCCACCAGCTAAAAATATATTCTTATTCCTATAGGGACCAGTTCAGAGACTTTTACCCAATTGTTACCACCATGCTTTAGCATTAGACAGCTACCGTAAATTGATATAATAGCATAGTCCTTTAAAAATCATTCCTTATTCAGCAAATATTTATTGAGTACCTACTATATGCCAGTTACTGGGGATTTAACAGTGAATGGGACATGATCTCTGCCTCAATGGGCTCTGGTTCTAGTGGAAGAGCAGTGGTTGGAGGCCACCATAACCCTACATGAGGGCTGTAGTTGGTAGGACTGGGACTCAGTATTCCTGGGTTTCTTTCCTGAATGCCACTCTCAGAAGTTTGTGGGCATCTGTGTAGGGCAACATGAGGAAGAAGAGCCAGACTTACTCCTGTTGGGTCTTGGGGTACGTAAGGCAGCACAGGGTCATAAAGAGAGCCCAGGCAGACCTGGGCTCAAATCTCCCAGTTCCACTTACTGACTGTATACTTTTCTTGAGCATAATGACTTCAACTGTCCAATATAAATAATATCTGGGTAGACAATTACCATGGGAAACTAACCAAAGTAACTGGAATGAGATTTAATGTTTCAATAGTGGTACTTCATAATTCTTCCCAAATCAGGAATATTAAACTTGATCATCCCTTGTCCCATGTCTTTATGTGTACTTCATATATTTCTTGGCGGGCACTGGTTAGACACATAGACATATTTCTTAGTCAATCCAGACTTTTCATTTACCACTCCCATAGGCTATTTGATGAGACACTAGTCCTGACCATGACCTTCTCACCTGGGAGAAAAGAATTTATGTTCGCAGAGCTACTGCCAGCCCTGATTTGTGAGAGGCTTCTCTGAGCAACCTGTCCTATTCAGAAATACTTGATTATGTTTTCTCGAGGCAGACACCAGCACATTATGTTTTGCACGTTCAAAATACATTCCCAATCACCATTCCTTTGCTTTCCTCTAGTGTAGAGGCAGGAAATTTCTCAGCCTCGATTAAAACCAGTGGACAAGTGGGGCCAATAAGATAAACAAAATCGGCTTCCGCTACAAGGAAAGGGGGCTCACAAGGAAAGGGCCTTCTTTTTTTATCCTTTTCTTCTGAATATTTCTTCCAGCCTGGATCTTGAAAAGGATGCGTCATCTTGTGACCCTGAGGTGACAAGCATGACCACTAAGAAAGGCAAAATGGGGAAAGTGAGCCCAGGCATCTTCCAGCTTTGCTGAGCTGCCGTGCTAGTCCCAGGCTACCTGCCTCCAAACTCCTGATTTTGAGACAAATCTGCCCTCACTTGTTCACGCCATTTTTCGAAGGTTTTCTATAATCTGCAACAAAACACATCTCTAAACAAAAGGCTTAGCCAAGGACATGTGACGTTTCTTTCCTTCTATTTTCTGCTATGGGTAAATGTTTGTCTTGCCCAAGCTTGATTCAAGTTTCTAGATTTTATACCCACTTGGCTGCTTTTATTTCAGCCTACTGAAATGGCTGCTATTGCTGAGAATCTAGAATGCAGTAATGATGGGTGTTTACTGAATAGCTGTAGGGCTGCTGCCGTTTCACCATCTTATGTCAAGTTTGGACATCCCATGAAAAGAACAAGGTACAGGAGCCTGAGCTAGTATTGCTCATTTTTTTTAAAGATTTATTTATTTATGCATACAAGAGCTGGGGTACAGGTCAGAGGTGCAGGGAGGTGAGAGGATTCACCAGACAGAGTGGGGAGCAGAACAGGCAGACTGACTGAAACATACTGCCCAGGGCAGCAGTGGGCGAGTCAGGAGAGGTCTGCTACACCATGTGGGTCCCCTCCCTGGCCGGCGGCAGGGATTGAACTCATGCTTGCAGTGACTGCGGTTTTGCTTCACAGTGTGTTGCTTAACCCACTGTGCCACCAGGGAGGCCAAGTATTGCTCATTTTTAACTGCTTAGAGGAATCTGTACTAAAAAGACTACAATGAGCACTCTCCTCTGATTGAGGAAAAATTTCCTTATTGCATGTGGAAATCACATATGGGAAGATAAGAACCGCCACAGCTGCACAGCTGACTCTCAAGTTGGGCATCTACAGTTACAGCCCTGCGGATAGGGTGCCTTTCACGTTCCTGAAAGGAAGTCTTGTGAAAGGAAGCCAAGAAGTCAACATCACTATTAACATCAATGGACGATTAACTCAGGACTTAGCGGCAAATAATGAATAACCCCACTTACAATTCAGAACTGGGTGATCCCTGCCAGTTGTTGAAGAAAGTTACCTTCAGTCCAGAAGAGCTTGGATTCTCCCAGGCCCAGGTCTCTGTGGCTTTCTACCCCAGAACATACTCTCTCTCTTTCTTTCTTTCTTTCTCTCTCTCTCTCTTCCCCCCCCCCGGCCCCCAAAAGCTTCACAAAATTTGCAGCCTTGCCTGCTCCTCTCCTACAGAATAATGAACAGGACCTGCCCAGAATCCGGGAAGGCCTATTCATGCCCACAGGTGCTTCCTAGCAGGGTTTCTCCACCTCCACCCCCCAGGGGCAGCCACCCTCACCTCCCCCCACCATCTGAGCCACTCTTGCCCCAGTCTGGAAAGCATCACTGAGTTTCTACATCAATGGCCTCTTTCACTTCTCCCAGACTGTCTGCCATGCTCCAGCTGCTTTCAAGTTGAATTACAGACTCTTTTGGCCTCCTGAAATATTAACTTTTAAAAGATAAAAGTCACTCTGGGGACACAATTCACATAAATGTAATTTTACTGTGAAGCGTTTCTTAGCTGTTAGAAAATTTAAAGACAAACTTTTTTAAGATCATGAATTCCCTTTTCTTCAGCACAGAGGGCTTCATATGTGACTGTTCTTTGACAGGACTTTGGCCTATTTTCACAAGGTTTGCCTTAGAAAAGTAATGCAAAGTTCACCACCCTGAAAAAAGTCTTTAGAATAAAGTCTGTGGGTCTTGCTTAAGATCAGGTCTGGCTTTACACGTGGTCATCTGATCACTGTTGCTGGGAGCCGACCACCTACTCACACAACTGCATCTACTACTGCACCCTTTGACCCATGGCGGCCAGATGTTCTCAGGTTACATTCTAGTAGCGCGTGGGCCTGTGTACTTGTGCCCTGAGCACGCCCAGGCGGAACAGCTGGGTCCATCTGTAGAAATTACTTGCGCTCCCGCTGCCTTCCGCATGAGTCACTCCCCAGCCCCACCCTCAAAAGGAACACACACACTCACCTTCCTCACTCGCCTGGGTTTCAGTCCAGAAAAGGGGTTCCGACCTCTCTTTTAAATATACTTACTTCTGGGCCTCCCTGGTGGTGCAGTGGGTTGGGCAACGCACTGTGGGGCAGACCGAGCCACGGCAGCACGACTTCAATCCCTGCAGACCTCCCCTGCCTCACCTGCTGTTCCCCTCAGCAGTGTGTTTCAGTCAGTCTACCTGTTCTGCTCCCCACTCTGTCTCTGGTGGATCCTCTCACCGCCCACACCTCTGGCCTGTACCCCAGCTCTTATATACATAAATAAATAAACCTTTAAAAAAACTTTTTAAATAAATAAATATACTTACTTCCTAGCTTATTGCTTTTCCAGCCCCCTTTCATCTTCTTTTAAAAAAAGATTTACCTGGCTCTGAAGGCATGTTTACATTTCAAGGGAAAAAAACAAGGCCCTGTGCCTCCCTGGTGGCACAGTGGGTTAAGCAACGCACTACAAAGCAAACCGCAGCCACCGTAGCACGAGTTCGATCCCTGCTGCCGGCCAGGGAGGTGACCCACATGGCGCAGCAGACCTCTCCTGCTGTGCCCGCTGCTCCCCTCAGCAGTGTACTTCCGTTGATCTGCCTATTCTGCTCCCCGCTCTGTCTGTGGTGAATCCTCTCACCCCCCACACCTCTGGCCTGTACCCCAGCTCTTGTATGCATAAATAAATAAATCTTAAAAAAAAAAAAACAAAACCACGAGGCCCAACACCTTAAAAACAGCCCTAGGTCATGAAACTTAGACTAGGATTGTTCCGCCTCCTGCAGAAATATATTTATATTGCAAAAGGTTAGGGGAGAACCCAGGATCCTCGCCATCCTTGCTGCAAGTGGAGTGGAGAAGGAAGCAGTTGCCTCTTTCTCCTGGATATAAGCAAAGGAAATTTTTCTCCATCTCTTACCTGTGGAGCATCTGGCCACCTGTGTTGGACGCTTTTCCATCTGACTTTCATCCTGTCACCCCAGGAATAAGCACTGGGTAAGGGACACTGATCACATGATATTATAGTGTATAAATGCTAACCATACAGCTAATCTAACTCTGTTCGAGAACACCTTATGTGTATTCAGAACTAATTAAAGGTGAATATTTGAAGTTCAACAGTTACAGGGGCAAGAATGATGGGATCCTGTTTGTCACATGGTTTACTGGGGGAGAGAGATGAGAGCCTAAAACAGGCTAGCAGGTTTTAAAGCCAGTCACGGGAAGCAGCAGCAGATCTATTGATAGATTGGGAAGTTTGTTCACCAAGTTTTAGGAGACAGGCTTAGAAAATGCATCTAGAGGTCATTTTTAGATTTTGCTCCCTCCTCTAGATGGGCCTAGAAATTCTGTGTGTGTGAGTGTGTGTTTTAATTAGGTTTATTGAGGAAACATTGATTTACAACACCACATGTGCTTCTGGGGTATAGGTTCACACCCCTACAAATGTACGTTATCACATCATGCCCACCACCAAATCCCCAATAACCCTCCATGATAATCCACTGGGGCTCAGAAATTCTTAAAAATGGACTTCAGGGAGGACAAGAGGAGCTTATGTTGTGCTCTACTGAAGTGAAAGAAGACAATGAATGAGCTCCCACAGCCAGAGCAAGTATATAAGGACTGCAGGCCTACACTGCCCAATGCTATAGGGAAGGTGTCTGAATTGCGGTCTGGGAGACACTTTTCTGCGTCCCTCTAATCCTGTACCCCGGCTGGTTTTCCTGTTTCAGCAGGCACTACAGTAGTCTCTGTACACGAGCTGGAAGAGGGGAGTGGATGGGAGAATTGAATGTTGATGGCCTTGCTGGATGCTGGCACCAGCGAGCAATATCATGTGCAGAGAGGATGGAGGCTGGGACACATGGAGATACTGAGGAATGCCGAGTGAGACCTCCATGAGCAAGCAGAAAGAGCACTGAAGCCTTCTCATATAGGCTAAATATGGGGGAGGGGGAGACTGCTCTAAATTGCCACCGACAGCCTGCATTTTGCAAAAACTGATTTTTTATTCCTGTAAATGCTGACCTGTGACTGCTAGGAGTTTCTACAAAACTGGGAAAAAAGAGAAGTTTAAACAGTTCCATATCATTTTCTATGCTGTAGTATCTACATATATGGCAGAAATTGATGTTGATCTTAATGTGGTTGTCGTAAGTACTCAAGAGTGATCATTTGGTCAAGAGTGATCATTTTCCACAATCACTCAAGAGTTGTTGCAAAGTTTCTGAGTTGTATCCTTTCTAAGTAGAACTGGTAACAATAAGTATAGCACTTGCCTAAATTCTATGAGTTGTTCTAGCAAATTTTTGAACTGAAGACAAATTCCAACATTGTAGACAAGTAGGGGGAAGTGTCAAAAATCAAGGCTCCAATAATTTCAGCTGGTGTCTTAAATGGGGACAGTCCTGTGGGGCTGAACTTTTAAACCTGTGGAGTCTGACACTAACTCCAGATAATGTCATTATTGAATAGCAGGACACTCAACAGACATCTGCAGAGATGCCGAAAATCAGACACGCTCCTGTTTTCCTCTCATTCTCTATGACTACACCCTGTGTAATTGAAGCTGGTGGTCCTAGTCAGTAATGTTCCTGAAATAACAGCCCTTTCCTAACCCCCCATACACCACCAGGCCTGGCAAAAAAACACACAAAATCTAAGTATACAATGAACAAGATGCTGTGGCATCTGAGCTACTGACAAAATGTCCACTTTACAAAGAGTGTGTAACATAGTATTCAACTCCAAGAAAACTTCAGCAATACAAAACCCACCAGGTTTCTTTACAGATTAGGGAAATTGAAAAGTTAGCATTTTAGGGCCTCCTTGGTGGCAAGGTGTTAAGCCACTGCAGCATGAGTTCGATCCCAGACAGGGAGCTGACCCACATGGTGTAGCAGACCTCTCCTGTCTCATGTACTGCTCCCTTCAGCAGTGTATTTTAGTCAGTCCACCTGCTCTGTTCCTACTCTGTCTCTGGTGAATCCTCTTAACCCCTCCTCCCACACCGCTGGCCTGTACCCCAGTTCTTATATGTATAAATAAATAAATCTTTTTTAAAAAAGTACTTCTAAGAAAAAAAAGAAAGGAGAGTTAGCATCTTAGAAACCCCAGTCTTCTGGTTTCCTGAGATTGCTTTGATATTTCCTAAACATCTATCATTTATGTCACCTTTGGGATTTCAGACCTTCCCACAGACATATATTTATTATCTATCAACCGTATTAAAATCATGACTGAGGAAACTTTATGTCCCTTCTTTAAGTGGAAAATCAGTACCATTTCTTAAATGTATATTAAAATCTATTTGTATCACTATCACTGCTGTAAATGCCACACTTTGGGAAATAATACTCCACTGAGGGCTAACGAAGTAAGGATGGAAAGAGAAGCAACTGTCTTTGTGAAGTGCCTTGGATATTTCAGGTTTCCATTTGAGTGAACACTCTAATTTCCTTTCTGAAGGCAAATCAAGCAGCCACCAGCCTCTATAGCACTTTGATTCAGTTAGAACACTTTTTTCTAAAGTTCTTTTTATTACCAGAGCTTTCAACCAGAAAATATAACTGTGGGCAATTGCAAGGCTACACAATACAATTAAGCTCAGTATAAAACAAAAAAACACAGTCTTGGGCTTCTGAAAAGCACAATCACTCAATGCCATTGCTCTCCAGAGATGGGCCATTTTATGTGACCCATAATTACTATCTAAAGGGCACACCATTCCTTTGTTCCCTTTCTTACATTACTGAAGAGTTCAAATGATGGAAGTTTAAAAAGAAAGAATTCTAGTAGTAACCGTGACAAAAACAAACAAAAAAAAACCCCTCATATCAAAACTATTCTTTGCAAGTAATTTTTTAAAAAGATTTATTTACTTGTAAAAGAAGTGGGGTACAGGCCAGAGGTGTGGGGTGTGAGAGGATTCACCAGAGACAGAATGGGAAGCAGAAAAGGCAGACTGAAATACACTGCTAAAGGGAACAGACAGGATAGGTCTGCAGTGCCATGTTGGGTTAGCTCTCTGGCTGGGGATCGAACTCAGGCCAGAGACGATAGCATGGTCATACTGAGACTTATCCCCTAGGCCACCAGGAAGGCCCTTCTTTGCAAGTAATTTTCAACCTGTATTTCACTAGAAATGAAAATCTGAAACAGGGATAAAAGGTGAGGTGACTTCACATCGCAGAGACAAGACAAGGAGGGTGCATCTTGAATTCCCTGGGTTGTCTTCAGTCTGATCTAGAGCTAAATATACTCTGGGTAAGGACTCTTTCCACAGCTCCTCGAGCCTGAGGGTGCCTCTGTTCGAAGAGGGGTTGAAAAGCACAGATTTTCAGTTTTTAAACTAAGGTTTTTAATTTATTCCAAATTAAGAGTACAGTGATATTCCATATTTCCATATAGCAAATTGTAAATTAAACAGTAGAGGTCAGGAACTGTTGGCCTAAGACAATCATTCATTCAATGGGACGAGAACAATGCATTATTATGTGAAACACACCTGCTCCGCAGACTAAGCTGAGGTCCAGAGACAGAGGGGCTGGCCAGTCAGGGAAGTGTTAGGACTGGAACCCAGGACTCACAGCTCAGTGATGGCTAGTTGAATAGTGCCTGGGCTACACCAATTCTCACAGAGAGAAAGTCGTCTCTTTGTGTGTTTTAATGACATGGTGATTTTTCAACAAATGTAATCAATATGACCAAAGCATATACTCAAGAGTGACGGAAGAAGCCTCCAGGACAGCCTAAGATGTAAGAATCAGCACTCCCAGCAAGCCAAGCCACCACAGCAAATGTATCTGTGATGAGGTGAAACTGGGGTCATCTTTTGTTGCCTTTCAAAATATTTTCCCCCTCAACTAATGTGGGTTTTCTAAATTACCCTTAGGGATTTGTCTATTTTGATCCTTGGTGCCCCTGTGCCTTTGAGAATTTAAACTGGTCTTACATTTTCTCTGCTTCCCCAGTTACTGCATCACATACTCCTTGGTATCTGGAAGACTTTAAAAGACTCCAGCAGGGGCCTCCCTGGTGGCACAGCAGGTTAAGCAACACACTATGAGGCAAACTGCAGCCACTGCAACACGAGTTCGATCCCTGCCTCCAGCCAGGAGGGGACCCACATGGTGCAGCAGACCTCTCCTGCCTCGCCCCACTGCTGCCCTCAGCAGTGTGTGTCAGTCTGCCTGTTCTGCTCCCCACTCTGTCTGGTGAATCCTCTCACTTCCCATGACTCTGGCCTGTACCCCAGCTCTTGTATGCATAAATAAATAAAATCTATTAAAAAAATTTTTAAAAAAGGCTCCAGCAGTCAAAGGTTAAAATTTACATTGTAGTACACAGAAACAAAGATTATTGAAAACTGTATCCATCGATCAGAAGACTCAATATTAAGAAATGAATGCTCAAAGTGACCACAGGTTTATTAGGATCTATAATCCTAATAAAAGTCCTAGCAGGACTTTCTTGTAAAAATTTACAAGCCAACTCTAAAGTTTATATGGAAAAGCAACGGGCCTATGACAGCCAAGAAAAAAAAAGTTGAAGGTCTCACGACACCTGATTTCAAGATTTACTACACAGCTACAATAGGCGAGACTGTGTTGTACTGGTGAAGAATAGGTACACAGATCAAAGGAACAGAACAACCAAAAAAAGAACAACACACATGCGGTCAACACTGACAAAGAGCCACGGTTATTCAGTGGAAAAAGGACAATCTTTTTGACAAATGGTTCTTGAAAAGTAGGGTATACCTATGCCAAACAACAAAAACAAAAGTTCAGTCCATAACTTACATGCCATGTAGAAGTTTTGGTTTTTTAAAATTTATTTATTTATGCATATAAGAACTGGGGTACAGGCCAGAGGTGAGGGGGTGAGAGGATTCACCAGAGACAGAGTGGGGAGTGGAGAAGAACAGGCAGACTGAAATACACTGCCCAGTGGAAGTGTTACAGGGCAGGTAGAGGAGCACCCCGGAACCCCCAAAACTGCCCTCTCTGAGTGGGTTCTGCCATCTGCTGCATCAAGACAAACATATAAGGCCTTTAATGGAAAGGAACTTTAATACAATTAGGGTATAATACAGAAAGGACAAAGAACATAGTTACTAAGTTAAGCATCCAAAGTTACCCCTCTACTTGAGGGTAAAAGTCCAGCCAAATAGGATTGGCCCAAAGCAAGGCCCAAAAGCCTGCTACAAGTCTAAAGGACCTTTCATTGGAGACCCATAGAAAAGGGTCAGAAAGAGCCAGACAAATCTGGGAGGAAAAGCACAAAATCAAAATCAAGATGAAAGCTGCCATGGTTAACCTCCCCACGGGTCTCTCACCCACATCTGTTCGAACCAGTCCAAGACCAAAAAGCAAGCGCAGTTTCTTCACATGTCCCTCTGCTCCACGTGCCTCCTCCAGGTCTCCTTGCTGCCCTCCATCCTGCTTCCTTCTTCCTTCCTTCCTTCTGTCCTCTCTGCAGAATCTTCTTTCCCTGCTCAGCTCCACCCACTGTGGTTTGCTTCATTGCGCCACCAGGGTGGCCCCATGCCATGTAGAAGTTGACACAATCTGCACACAGATAAGTAACAGTGTAATCCCCACAGGAAGGGGAGGTTCCATGTTCCTTGCTCCACCTACTGAAGGGTGGAGCTGAGCATCAAAAAGCTAAAAGGGGCTAGAGAAAGGGAAGGTTGCGAGAAGACTTGAGGAGGCAGATGAAGCAGATATATGTGACGAGGAAGCCGTGCTTCCTTCTCGGGCTTGGACTCGCACCAGGGACTTGGGGGACACATGGAAGGAGACACTGGGAAGAGACGTGGGTGAGACAGCTATGGGAAGGATAACAATGGTAGCCTTTACCTTGACTTATATTTTAATTTTGTTCTTTTCCTTCCAAACTTGCCTGGTCCCTTCTGGCACTTTCTTATGGTTCCCCACCAGAAGATCACTTACACTTGTGGCAGGTTTTTGGGCCTCAGCAGTCTTGCTTTGGACCAACCCTGTTTGGCTGGGCACTTACCCATAAGGGGATGGGTAACTTTAGGTGCTTCATTTGGGTACTATATTGTTTCTCTTCTCTATTACACACTAATTCTATTAAAGGTCTCTTTTATTGACAGCCTTATGCACTGAGAGTATGTGTGTCTTTATGTATAGACAGCAGAATCCATTTAGAGCAGACAGGCTTGGGGGTCCTGGGGTGTCCCTCATTCTGCCCACTAACAGATTAAAGTATAAACCTAAGTTTTAAGGTTTCTAAAAGAAAACAAAGGAGAAAATCTTTGTGATCTTGGTTAGGCAAAGATTGCTTAGATAGGATACAACCAACACAGGTGATGAAGAAAAGCTGATAAATTGGACTTCATTAAAGTTAAAAATTGTTCTTAGACCTCCCTGAGGAGTATCACTCTATGAAGCCTTTGCAGCCATTGCAGCAAGAGTTCAATCCCCAGCCAGGGAGGGGACCTACATGGCACAGCAGACCTCTCCTGCCTCGCCCACTGCTCCCTCAGCAGTGTGTTTCAGTAGATCTGCCTGGTCCTCTCTCCACTCTGTCTCTGGTGAGTCCTCTCACACACATACCCCCAGCCCCTGCACCTCTGGCCTGTACTCTAGTTCTTGTATGCATAAATAAATAAATCTTTTTTAAAAACTGTTCTTTGCAAAACCTAATTAAAAGTAATAAAAAAGTTAAACCACAGATGGAGACATTTGTAAAACACATATTTGATAAAGAACTCCTATCTAAAAAATATAAAGAACTCTTACAATTCAATAAGGGAATTGAAAATCCAGAAAGACTTTTTTTTTTTTTTTTTTTTTTTTCAGAAAGACTTTTTAAGTGGGCAAAATGTTTAAAGACACTTCAAAGAAAATTGAAGTGAGAAACACATGCAAAGGTGTGCAATCCATTACACATTAAAGAAATACAAATTAGAATCACAATGAAATGCTACTATGCATCTATTAGAATAAGAAAAATAGTAAGATACAATATTAAATGATGAACTAAAATACACATATAGTGTTAGTGAGAGTGCAAAATGGGGGTCTCCCTGGTGGCACAGGGGTTAAAGTCTCAGCATTATCAAGCTATCTCCAGCCACTGCTGCCTGAGTTCAATCCCTGCGAGGGAGGGGACCCACGTGGCATAGCAGACCTCTCTTGCCTCGCCCACTGTTCCCCTCAGCAGTATGTTTCAGTAGATCTGCCTTTTCCACTCCCTACTCTGTCTCTGGTGAATTCTTTCCCACACCTCTGGCCTATACCCCAGTCCTAGTGTGCTTAGATAAATAAATCTTTTTTTTTTAAGTTATTTTTTAAAAATGCATTAAACAACGAATTTTCTGAACCTTAATTAACTGTTAAAGAAATAATGCAGAGCCCTATAGAGGAGGCCTTGCATCAACAAGATGGCCATTTTGCACATTTCCCCCAACAGATAGCAGCACATTTATAAAGGCAATTATCATGCAGTGGCTGCAAATGATCTTGAGCTAGCAGTTTCCTCAGAAACAGAGAGCTGAGAGAGAGAGAGCGAGAGAGAGCGAGAGAGAGAGAGAGAGAGAGAGAGAGAGAGAGAGAGAGAGAGAGAGAGAGAGAGAGAGAGAGAGAGAGAGAGAGAGAGAGAGAGAGAG
>JAGFMF010012105.1:3141262-3169095 GCA_019455555.1 Galemys pyrenaicus
AGAGAGAGAGAGAGCGAGAGAGAGAGAGAGAGAGAGAGAGAGAGAGAGAGAGAGAGAGAGAGAGAGAGAGAGAGAGAGAGAGAGAGAGAGAGAGAGAGAACAGATCTGAAGAGTTCTCTGCTTCGTAAAGGCTTAAAGTCAGACTCTCCCAGCTACAACAGCTTAGCTGAACCTCCAGGGGACCTTTGAAAGCCCTCAGATCTATGAACTCAAGGGAAGTTAAACTCTACCCCTTCTTGAAACTTCCACTGTGTGTGAGGGGGGTGGAGAAGGGAGACGGGCATGCCACAGGGTTGGGGTACAGTAGGACATCTTTGGAATAGGGCATTTTCAAATTCAAAATCACACAACTTTGGGGCAGGTCAAGCAAGGTGACTGTCACTTATAAAGGGAGGACTACAGGTCAAAGGTTATTACACAGCAAATCGTGCAAACTGTCCAGGGCTCCCCATAATGCAAGCCCTCCATCCAACCTCCAGCATTTAAAAGTCTCTGGGCAGGGGCACTTGGGTATTTTTTCCTTTGGCTTTCTCCATGCAAAGTTATGAGACAAACCATGACAGCTGTTTTGAGACAATGCTCTCTGCAGGGCAGACCACCAGGCTCACTCAATGAACAGATCAACTCTTTGCACAGGAAGATGCTCCATAGGGATCCAGAGTTCCCCAAGAATGTGTCAAATGTCCCCCTCCAAAAGAGTTATGTAAAAAGAGTTTGCAAAGTACAATTAGTTAGAGCACTCAGCATGCCAAGGTCACCCAGAAGTCTTTGCAGTAATAAAACCTGTTTAAACATGGTTTCTAAACTCACTTAACTCTTTCATTTAGTACCTATTTATGTCACAGAGCTATCATTTTTGCATATACTTAGAGCAATGCTGTTAATCTGCATTTGTAATTTTCCTTTTTTCAGAACCCTTTTAGACATGTTTTGTTTCCAAAGGGAAAAATACATGTAAAATGCTAATATGTATGTAAAATTGGGGCAGGCTATATACACATTGTTTGTAGATGTATCTACTATGGCTGGAAGGATTAGGGAACTGGTCACTGCAGCTAATTCCAGAGCAGGGAAATAAAAGGCTCCTGGAGGCAGGGGAAAGAGAGACTTCATTGTGTTCCCTTTTGTACCATGTGAATGTGTTACCTAAGCAACCTATTAAGTTAAAATCAAAACAAAAGAGACTTAAAAAGGGGCAATACTTTAAAAAAAAAAAGACACAAGCACATGTGCATACACACAAACACCCCACTCATAATCAACAACTGAGATAACCAGTGTTAATATCTGGTGTTTGTAATTTAATCTAACTTGTCTGGTTTTGCTTTTGTTACCTGTGTTGTGGTGGCGTATTGAAAACTAGCACTGCCAAGTTTTGTGGGATGAAAATTCTCCTCTATGTTTTTTCAGTTTTACAGTTTCAGGTCTTAAATTATTTAAGTCTTTAATCCATTTTAGGTTGATTTCTATGTATAGAAATAAGAAAGGGGGCCTCCCTGGTGGCGCAGTGGGTTAAGCAACGCACTATGAAGCAAACCGCAGCCGCTGCAGCACGAGTTCGATCCCTGCCGCCGGCCAGGGTGGGGACCCACATGGCGCAGCAGACCTCTCCTGCTGTGCCCGCTGCTCCCCTCAGCAGTGTACTTCAGTTGATCTGCCTGTTCTGCTCCCCGCTCTCTGTGGTGAATCCTTTCACCGCCCCTACACCTCTGGCCTGTACCCCAGTGCTTGTATGCATAAACAAATAAATCTTTAAAAAAAAAAAAAAAGAAATAAGAAAGGGATCTAATTTCATTTGCGTGTAGATATCCAGCTTTCCCAGAAACTTATCCTTTCCCCATTGTGTATTCTCGGCACCCTTGTCAAAAATCAGTTGACTGTATACCTGTGGGTTTATTCCTGGGCTCTCTATTCTATACCATTGTTGTGTGTCTATCTTTCTGCCAGTAGCATATTGTTTTAATTATTATAGATTTGTAATGCATTGAGATCAGAGAGTATGATGCCCCCAGCTTTGTTTTCTTTCCCAAGATGTTTTGGCTATTCGAGGTCTTTTGTGAACACATGAATTTTAGAATTTCTTTTTCTGTTTCTATAAAAAAATGCCATCAAGATTTTGATTAGGATTACATTAAATTTATAGACCATTTTGGGTAGAAAGGACATTTAAAAATATATTAAGGGACCTCCCGGGTGGTGCAAGATGTTAAGTCACAGTACTAAGGCTATCCACAGTCACTGCAGCACAAGTTCGATCCCTGCCAGGGAGGTGACCCACATGGCACAGCAGACCTCTCCTGTCTCACTTGCTGCTCTCCTCAGCAGTGAATTTCAGTAGACCTGCCTGTTCTGTTCCCCACTCTGTCTCTGGTGAATCCTCTCACCACCAGCAACTCTGGCCTGTACCCCAGTTCTTGGATGTATAAATAAATACATCTTTAGAAAAAAAAAGTTTTCCAATCCATGAATACTGGATAGTTACCTTAAACTAACCTTACTTAATATAATGAAGTTCACATAAGAGAATCCCACATTTAACATTATAATTAATTCCCTAAGATCGGGAACAAGACAAGGGTGCCCACCCTCAACATTTCTATTCAATAAAGTCTTGGGAGTCCTAGCCGGAGGAGGCTGGCAAGAAAAAGAAATAGGCATCCAAATTGGAAAGGAAGAAGTAAAATTATGTGCTTGCAGATTAGGTATGTAGAAAAGCCTTAAGGCTTTGTTAAGTAAAACAAACAAACAAACAAACAAAAACATTAAACTAATCAACCATTTCAGTAGAGTTGCAGGATACATAATCAACATAGAAAAACCAGTAGAGTTCTATACTTTCACAAGGACTATCCAAAAAGGAAATTATGAAAGTAGCCCTATTTACAGTAGCATCAAATAGAATAAAATTCATAAGAACAAATTCAATGAAGGACGTGAAAGACATATACAGTGAAAACTATAAAACACTGATAAAAGATAAAAATGACATAATTGAAAGACATCTTGCATCTTGGTGCTTGTATGCTGTACTTTTTGAAGTGTCTTCAGAGTATCTCATTTGAGCCTGATGCCAACTCTGTGAAAGGCCCAAGAGAACAGGATAAAACGCTGATCGCTCAGCTGATCTGTGACAGGATTAGATCCTGGGTGTTCTGCAGATTTACTCAGCTGACAGATCACCACTTACTGAGTGCCAACGGCAAAACTGTACTGCTTTCACAAGCGGTACAAAGCCCCTCGAAGGTACAGTCACTGCAGGCAACCATCGTGATGAAAGGTGGCGCACACGTAAAAGGATGGGAAATATCTACCATGTATCATGTAAACAGGACTGTAAATGTAATCACATATACACATAAGCATAATATTAACATTAACACATGTTAATACTCTTCATTGGCCTCAGGTTCAAATCTACATCCCTCAGTGTAGCAGACAAGGCCTGTCCATAGGCCAAACCCACTCCAGGTCCTTAATGCTATAGCCACTCTGTGTTCTAGCTGTGCTCAGTGCTTGCTGTTCCCTACCTGGACCACGCCTTGGCGTACACACCCTCCCCATCGAAACATTTTTCTGCTTAAAATGTGATTCTTGGACCTGGCTAGTGGTGCAAGGGGTTAAGCACTGAGCTATAAAGCCACTGCAGAACGAGTTCGATCCTAGCCAGGGAGCTGACCCACATGGCACATCAGACGTCTCCTGCCTTGCCCACTGCTCCCCTCAGCAGTCTGTTTCAGTCATTCTGCCTGTTCTGTTGCCCACTCTGACTCTGGTGAATCCTCTCACCTCCCACATCTCTGGCCTGTACCCTAGTTCTTGTATGTATAAATAAATCTTTAAAAAAAGCTGTGATTCTCACTTAGCTAATGTCTACTTATTCTTTCCATCTAAGTTTAGGCGTCACTTCCTCCAAAAGTCTTCCCTGAAAACATGTGCCTACATACACACAGACACACACACAGGAATGCTTCCTCAGCTGTTTTTTTATTACTCCCTATGACTTTGCATCACTCACTCCTTCACTTATTCACTCTAGGCTACGTGCTTTTTGAGATCAGGTCACGAGCTGTTTGACCCTCTGTACTGACCGATAGTAGGCCAGGTAATGCTCAATGCATACCTATGAAATGACTGTGTAAGCAAAGGAGGCCCAGAATGATATGGTCACTGTAACAGCTGTGAGACTGTAGATGCTTGGCACAGGAGGAATGGTATTAAGAGAATCAAGATGTGTGGGTAGGACTAAGAAGAAGGTGCAATTTCTGTTTGTGGAAAGTATCTCAACTGACTTCAATGTGAGTTTCTGTCTGTTCTTCCTTGAGCCTCTGACACAGGGCAAAGGACACTGACCTACCTGTAGGCTACAGCCAAGCCTGGAGCTGGAAGTCTCTGCTAGTTAGCAAAGCCAAAGTGAGCAGAAAAGCTGTTCATAGCTAAAGACGTAGAAATCCAGAGAAAATGACTGACCTTTGGGTTCCCAGCATATTAGCAGTAAGATTAGTTCCAAACTGGGCCTCCCTGGTGGCACAAGATGTTAAGCACCGCACTATGAAGCATCTGCAGCCACTGCAGCACGAGTTCAATCCCTGCTGCCAGCCAGGGAGGGGACCCACATGGTGCAGCAGACCTCTCCTGCCTTGCCCGCTGCTCCCCTCAGCAGTGTGTTTCGGTCAATCTGCCTGTTCTGTTCCCCACTCTGGGGAATCCTCTCACCCTCCCCTCCCACCCACTCCCCACACCCCAACACACCTCTGGCCTGTACCTCAGTTCTTGTATGCATAAACAAATAAATCTTAAAAAAAAAAAAAAGAAAAGATTAGTTCCAAACTTAGACATCAGAATCCCAGTTCAGGTCTCTTTCTACAGTACCAGGCACTTTGGGAAATCTGAGACACAGGAGAACAAAGAACTGGCCAGCAACAAAGAGTCTATAATATGATATGAAGAATAAGACAAAGGACAGGCAGAGGGGGCCTCCCTAGTGGTGCAAGGGGTTAAGCACTTGAAGCACTGTGAAGCATCAGCAGCCACTGCAGAACAAGTTCGATCCCTGGCCAGGGAGCTGACCCACATGGCCCAGCAGACCTCTCCTGTCCTGCCCGCTGCTCCCCTCAGCAGCGTGTTTCAGTTTATCTGCCTGTTCTGTTCCCCACTCTGTCTCTGATGATTCTTTTTATCCCACACACACACACACCTCTGGCCTGTACCCTTGTAAATAAAAGTCTTTAAAAAAAAAAAAAAAGGACAGGCAGAGTTCCTGAACTTATAAACGTGTGAGACTAGCCTCGGTGGAGATAAGCTTCTTGAGGATGACAGTCCAAGGCCATGTTTTCGTCTCCCTCCAGGCTGGAGAGTGCCATGCCATGTGTTTGCTGTTTTCTTCAAAGCACAGGCTGACTCTCAGGTACCTTATCCTCAAAACAACCTGCAAACTAGCTATTATATCCCTCACTTGTTGAAGACAATGGAGGTGAGAGGGGTAAAGTAACTAGCACAAGGTCACATAGTTAATAAGTAGCAGGTCAGGAATTCGAACATTTTCTTGACTAACCAGAGACTAGTGGATGATCTGGAAACTTTATTTTTTAATTTTCATTACTTTTTAAAGATTTATTGATTTATTTATGTGTACAAGAACGGGGGTACAGGCCAGAGTTGCAGGGGGTGAGAGCATTCGCCAGACAGAGTGGGGAGCAGAACAGGCAGATCTACTGAAATACCCTGCTGAGGGGAGCAGCGGGCGAGACACGAGAGGTCTGCTGCATGATGTGAGTTAGCTCCCAGGCCAGGGATCGAACTCGTGCTGCAGTGGTGATAGTGCTGAGACTTAAGCCCTACACCACTGATCTGGAAACTTTAAACGACAGATTTCAGTGAATTTTAAATCTCACTTTTTCTGTGTACAATTGAAAATAATTTCATGCTGGTGTGTTTGCTGGCAGCAATGCATATGAGACAAGAATTCTTTTTGTAGCCCTTCCCTGGGCCTCCCACCACAAGACTCAAGAATAATTAAAAGGCTCAACATATGTCACAGTGAAAGAAGAGAAATAACCATATTTAAAAACAAAGAAGGCCTCCATGGTGGCAAAGGGGTTAAGGTACAACACTACGGAGCTATCCGCAGCCACCGCAGCAAGAGTTCAATCCCCGGCCAGAGAGCTGACACACATGGCGCAGCAGACCTCTCCTGCCTCGCCTGCTGCTCTCCTCAGCAGTGTGTTTCAGTCAATAGATCTGCTCTTCTGCTCCCCACTCTGTCTCTGGTGACTCCTCTCACCCCCTGCAACTCTGGCCAGTACCCCAGTTCTTGTATGCATAAATAAATAAATCTTTAAAAAAGAAAAATCAATAAAAATAAAAACAAAGAGACAAATGACATGGAGTGGACCACAAAACTTTCTGGTGCACTCATCCCTCAACCAGCAAAAGAGGTAAGAATGCAAGTATCTAAAACTCAAGGACAATACAAATAATCTGCTTTTCCTCAAGGAGTAAGACACATAATTCCAGCTATGGGAGACTTTACTAACAGCAGGTGATGAGGAAACCAAAACACTCCAATCTGATGGTCAGTCTTATACGTCAGCCTGGCTAAGCTACAATCTCTACTATTCAATCAAATATAACAAAGCTGCCCTGTGAAGCTATTTTACAGATGAGTCAAATCTATAGTCAATTGATTTTAAGGAAGATTATCCCAGATAATTTAGATGGGCTTGATTTGATCAGTTGAAAGGACTTAAAAGAAATGGAGGTTTCCAAAAGAAGAAATTCCTCCACGCACAGTGGATTCAGTGTGTGCCTGAGAGCTGCAAGCTGTCCTATGTCATGGCTAGACCTCTACATTTCAGACCTGCTTAGGCAGCCCCCCACAATCATGTAAAGTCAATTCCTTACAACAACTGAGTATATATCTCATACGGGTTCTGTTTTTCTGACTGAACCCTGATAGAGGCAGGAAGCAGGCATCTTTCAGAAGGTGGGGAGAAAGAGGAGGCTCCGGCTGGTATTGGAGTAGAGGGTCCTGAGGTGCAGGTTATAAGATCTGGGCTTTTCCTGAAAAGCTAAGGGGGATAGAAGAAAGGATCTGAGCAGATGAGTAGCAGAATTAGATCTGCATTTTAAAGATTTATTTTTATTTATTTTTGCATATAAGAACTGAGTATACGTATAAGCCAGAGGTTTGGGGGATGAGAGGATTCACCAGAGACAGAGTGGAGAGCAGAACAGGTGGATCCACTGATATACACTGCTGAGGGGAGGAGTAGGCAAGAGAGGTCTTCTGAGCCATATGTGGGTTGGCTCCCTGGCTGGGGATTGAACTGCTTGGCACAGTTGTTGCCGACAGCTTGATAGCACTGAGACTTTAACTCCTGTGCCACCAGGGAGACCCTAGATCTATATTTTAAAGATAGTCTGTTTACCTTTAGGATGGCAAATACTGCAGGATGGGGCGCACAGGGCCAGTCAAGAGGTGGCAACACAAAAAAGTCAGGAAGCTAGAGCCACAGTTAGGTTAAGAACAGCAAGGTCTTGGGTGGACAAAGGTCTATCAGTGGAAATGGAGAGATAGGGGTGGGTCTGAGAGACACCGAAGAGTTAAGTCTCAGGAACCTGGTGACTGATGGGTTTGGGGCATGAGGGAGAAGACAGAGAAATTCAAGCTGATTTTCAGGTTACACGTTCTTTTCACTCACTGGATCAATGTCATAAGGCAGCAACTAAAGGTGTCTTCTCTCTTATCTATAAATTGCTAATTCAGAACATGGCACCAGAGACATTCACTAACCATCAGGATGCTACATATAGATCTTTCATGTTAATAATGGCAGCATGCCTACAAAACACCCCCTTGTGAGCCCTCGGGCTCTCCAGATTGAATGCTTTTGCTGCTTCTGCACACAAAGTAAAAGGCAACATCTGGCAGAACAACCTCAAAAAAAACCAGCTAGAAAGTTTCTAGCGATTCTAGGTGGGCAGTAGGGAGAGAGCAGGGGCATGGTCACGGCAGCTGTTTTTGCCATTTCCCAAGCTGTGGAGTGAACCAAAGACCTGGAGGGGATCTGATAGCCTCATGGGGCGTAGGACAGCCAGGGCACTGGCTGGTGAAAAACACCAGTCTTCCCAGGAACCCTGGGAGGACCCGTGATAAAGAGAGAAGAAGTGAAAAAAGCCAAGCAACACCAACCACATCCAGTCTGGATTCCACCTCCTGTCTGCAGAATGGGCAGAACTCTATCTACTTACCACCTACTAGAAGAGATGGGACAGGACCTCCCTGGTGGGGCAAGGGGTTAAGTTTCAGCACGGTGAAGCTACGGGCAGCCAGCAGCTGTAACACGAGTTTGATCCCCAGCCAGGGAGCTGACCCACATGGTGCAGCAGACCTCTCCTGTCTCACCCGCTGCTCCCCTCAGCAGTGTAGTCAGTCTGCCTGTTTGGCTCCCCACTGTCTCTGGTAAATCCTCTCAAACTACCCCTTATCCCCCCCTCCCTGTACCCTCTGCACTTCTGGCCTACACCTCAGCTCTTGTATGCATCAGTAAATAAATAAATCTTTGTTTTTATAAAAGAAAAGGGATAATCTAGCTAGTAATAGAAAAGACTGGCAAGATAGCAAGATCTGTCTGGGAGAAAGAAAAGATCTTTTCTCTATGGGTTAGATACTTCTCATCAAAAGAATGACTTTCACAGCTGAACATCAACCTGGTGTCTTTTCTATGCCTCCATTTTCTCATGCCCATTCTGGAAGTCAGCAGTCTTGGGCCTTCACTGTGCTGGAAACTCACCCAGCAGGTCTTCGATGCCAGGAACATGATGGCCATTAGCTCACCATGCTGCTATCCTCTGTGGGCAGATGTTCATTAAGGAAATAGATGGGGCAGGGGGGTCCCTGTTGGCACAAGGAGTTAAGACACAGCACTATGAAGCTATCTGCAGCCACTACAACACGAGTTCAATCTCTGGCTAGGGAGGTGACCCATACGGTGACACAGTCCTGCCTCACCCACTGCTCCCCTCAGCAGTGTATTCCAGTAGGACTGCCTGTTCTGCTCACCACTTTGTCTCTAGTGAATCCTCTCATCCCCCACACCTCTGGCTTGTATCCCAACTTTTGTAAGCATAAATAAATAAAATCAACAGTGGTTACCCTCTGAGGGTAGGAACAGAAATGACTGGGAAGGGGCAGAAGGGAACTTTCTGGAATAATGGTAATATTCTAAATCTTGTTAGGAATGTGAGTTTTGAATTTGAGTCATGTATTTTAAAAAGCATAGATGGTGGGCCTCCCTGGTGGTGCAGTGGGTTAAGCACGCACTATGAGCCAAACTGCAGTCACTGCAGCACAAGTTCGATCCCTGCTGCCGGCCAGGGAGGGACCCACATGGTGCAGCAGATCTCTCCTGCTGTGCCTGCTGCTCCCCTCAGCAGTGTACTTCCGTTGATTTGCCTGTTCTGCTCTCCGCTCTCTGTGGTGAATCCTCTCACCACCCTGGACTCTGGCCTGTACCCTAGTGCTTGTATGCATAAATAGATAAAAATCTAAAAAAAAAAAGCATAGAAGGTATACTTTTGGCTTGTGTATTTCACTAAAGGTAAGTTTCACCTTGAAATTTCCACGTGCTGCTAAACCATATAATATGCCCTACTGCCCCACTCCATCTGCTCACCATCCCCCAGGCCACTCCCTACGTCACAGGATAAGGCAAACATTTCAGGGTCTTATAATATCAGCTACCAGATGGATGAGCCATTCCTCCCCACCCAAGTCAGATCCCAGAATAAATTCTGAAATCAGTCACTTACAGCTAGCATAGGTTAGTAACTCACCTCTATTCCAGGACACTTGCTATCTCTGTACTCAGAGGTGTCTCAGGGAGCAGGCAGGAGGGGAATGAGGAACAGAAGGAAGATCCTCTCATCCCCTCTCCTTCACCAGCCTGATATAGCTGGTTTACAGTAGGCTCCACAAAACACACACCAAGGAACTTTTGCCCAATTCAATCAAAGGAATAAAGTACACACAACACCTTGTGACAGAAAATACTGTGTGAACCAGTCAACTTCCAGAACACAGCCTCCCACAGGAAACGGATTGATTCCATTTTCCTCTAGAGCACATGCAACTCTGAATAAAAAATGCACTAAAATGCAAAAACACTGAGAATAGTTCCTGACACATGAATGAATTAATGAAGAAGAAAAAAGCCACAGGCATTTTTATTCAATGAGAAAGGATGAAGGTGGGGGGTAGGGGTTGGGAGGAGACAGAAAGAATAGGGATAGCTCAGCTATAAACTTCAGAAGGGAACAAACTTGTTTAGTCAAGTGGCCTTCCCTCCTTACCCCAGGAAGCCATCATTAACCTTTCGCCTCCTCAGAGGTGTGGTCCCAGAGTAACAACTGATTCACCCAAACAAATACAGGTGTCCCCAGCCCTGCCATCTGCAGGGCTCAGCTTGGTGAGCAGATGTCTCCCTCCAGCTCCAGAGTTCACCCCTTTTCAATTGTTAATGCCATTTGCTAATTAAAAAATAAAAGAAAAAGAAAAACACTTCGGGTTGGAGCACAAAAGAAGATTTCAGGTTATTAAGCTAAAGATATACTGTCCCTACTTTTTAAGGAAATATTTTCAAACTGAAACTATTTTTCTCACCAGCAGGAAGATGAGGATGAAAAAGAAAAGAGGGGAAGAAAAAAACATAAAACTTGGAGAAAACATAAATTCCTACAGGCCTTAAATTCAGATCTATACCTGTGCCTAAGGTTATTGCTATCTGACCAGGGAGCTCCCTCTTGTTATTTTGTGAAGTCCCACGAGCCTGAGGTCTAGAAGCCCAGGAAAGGACCCACAGAAACACATTTGAGTTTATAAAGCTGATGGTGGTTCCTCTTCTTCTGCACTTTTGTCTGCAATGGCCAGCAACAACCTCTAAGCCCCACTATTAATTGTAATCCCCATGTATTCCCCATAAATGAACCCTTTCTACAGCAAAGAGATCAAAATGATCGAATCAAATTGATCTTGTGTTTTTTCCTAGCACTCTGCTCTTTGCCTCAAAATAAGAAGAAGAATGAATGGAGCAAGTGCACAGCTGTTCTTCCCTTGCCTTTCTGGAGGCCCATTCTAGTTCAGAGAGCCAGTGCTGCCCAATTTAGGAAAGCAAGTTGACTACAATATCTGATTCCTTTGTGGGAAGGCAATTCTTTGTGCCTCCCCCCCCCCTCCCTAAGATGGCACAAGAGCTGTCTTGATGCCTTCTCCCCTTTGATCTGACCCAAGGATTGCAAAACCAGTAATTAGCAACCCTATTCAAAACAAACCACCCCTCCTCAGTTGCAGCCATTGACCAGTGTCAAATAAAGTTCTTCTCAAAAGGTTCCTACCTCTCAAAAAGTCCAGCCAATTGTTCAAATTCTAATCAGGGATTTGTTAAAAAACCTCAAAACCATTCCTGCCAAGAGACCCAGGTGGATCAGGGATGATGATCAATCCAGTGTCAAGAGCATGGTGTCACACACATGTAGAGTCCATGCATCCTCACTTGTATGACCTAGTGGGCGAAGACTATTACCAACTGGCACAAGTTCATTTTTGCCTGTTGCACCTTTCAGATGGCAGAAAACAGGGCCAGCCCAAGAAGCAGCACTCACTACAGCTCACTGAATCCCAGGCAGTGGCATCATGGCCGCCTCCAGCTTAGCATAAACCCTCTCTTATTTCAGCCTCAGGTTTAGACCCCCACACTCCATCTACTCCCTCTCTGCAATATAGTCTACACTCAACCTTTGAAAGGGGGTGGGGGGAATGAGAGAACGAAACTGCTAATTCAAACCAGAAAACCCGAGGACACAGAAATGAAAAGGGTTTTTCATCCAGCCTGTCTGAAAGACCCCTTCCCCTGTGAGAATTTTGGCTTGGCTACTTGGCTTACTGCTTTCAGAGTCAGAAATCTATTTTCCTCACTCCTGAGAGTAAAAGGAGATGAAATGTATGTATGTGGCTTTGCAAGGAGTTGGTTTTGCTCTTAAGGGAAGCAAAGGGGTAGGGCCCCAACACACCAGACAGAATGGGAACACATGGAGGTGAGAAGCCAAGGACCAACCTCACTCGCCAGGGCTGCCAGAATACGGAGACATCATCCTAAGCAAGCCACACATATCAAGTGCCTCTTGCTGCCCCCTTCCCTTCACCCTAGAGACTAAGACAAATGTTTTTGTTTTTAATTTGCTGCTCCTCCTCTTCAGATGGAAGCATCTTCAGGAGGAGGATTTATGGACTGATATAAAAGAGGGTTTCCTGGTAGGAGTCAAAATTCAGGGCTGGAACAAGTGGTGACTTGTCAACAGCACCATCAGATGGTCCTCACGACCTCATGTAAACGTAGACACAAAACTAAGCTGTCATAGGGAGCTGCTACAGCAGTGGAGGGTCAGCGACCACTTAATGGGGCAGTGATTTTGTTGCTCGGAGGAGGAGTTATTTTAAATGGGCAAAAAAGTTGCTGTCTTGTCTTCTAACAAACTGATTCTCTGAAAAGACGGGAAGGATGGCATTCTCTTTATCGAGCTAATAGCATGGGATGTGTCCAGAGTGCCATTTGTCATTTCTTTTCCCCAAGCAGTTAAGGACTTTCGGCTAGAACCTGATCTAAGACCACTACACTGTCCGGTACAAGACTGGAAGACCACCGACTACTGTCCACTCCAAGTCCGTAATTGAAAAAGAGGAAAAAATCAGCAGTCAGTTCAGAACAGATTCTGGCCAGTTCTTGGCTAGCTTTCCTAAGCGCGCCCCCCCCCCCCCCCCCCCCCCCCCCCCCCCCCCCCCCCCCCCCCCCCCCCCCCCCCCCNCCAGTTCTTGGCTAGCTTTCCTAAGCGCGCCCCCACCCCCGCCGCCCCCCCGCCCCCCCCCCGCCGCCCCCCCGCCCCAAAGCTGAGAGGACCGCCTGTCAGCAGCTCTGGCTCCCAGGGTCAAAGTCTCTTCTCCCAGAGCATCACTTTTCTATGTAGAAAGTTCCTTCAGGCAAGAACCTGTGCGCTCCTTGGCTGAAAGAGGCACCCTGGAGTCGGCCAGAGGAAGTGGACGGGCAGACCTTGGGGGCCTAGGAAGCTTCAGTGTTTTAGCGGGCGGGAGTGTCTTGAGAAGCCGGACCACCTCCCGTCACTGGAGCTGGTGTCCCACGCGCCAGTGGCCTCCCACCCCCTTGATCCCTCTCCCCTCAAACTCTCACTCCCCCAGAGTTGGGTCTGGGGGCTACAGACGCCACGGTGCGCGCGCGGGACTCCCCTCCACTCTGGACCCCGCACTCACCCACCGCACTGATGCGGAAGCCGCGCGGAGGGCGCAGCGCCCGACGGCACCAGGCTTCGCGCAGCACCTGCAGACACGCCGGGGGTGCGTGCACCAGCAGCACCCCGCGCCGGAGCCAGCCCTGGAAGGCTAGCCGCGAGGCGGCGCGCGCCAGTCGCGAGTTCCAGAAGCAGCGCGTATTGGCGCGGCGGAAGGCGCGGAACACGGCGCGCCCCCCGGGCTCCTCCGCGCCCCCCGCCGCCTCCTGCGCCTCCAGCCTGCATAGCACCAGCGCCAGAGAGCCAGGCGCCAGCTGCACCGGCCGGGCCATGCTGCTGCGGGCTCCCGGGGCTCGCCGCCTACCGCATCGTCCCGCGCAGCAGCCGCGCCGCCCTGACCGTCCGAGGCGCCGCTGACCCGGCAGGAGGGATCGGCTTTCTGCGCGCGGCGCCGGCTGCCGGGGAAACGGGGCTCCAGGGGGCGGGGTTGACTGTGCTCTGCGGGGCCAGGGGTGGGGCGGAACTCGCAACTCTGGAGAGGCCACTGCTCTCGGCCGCGAGGCACCCAATAGGGGTTTCCAAAAGCAAGCTACTGTGCCATTCTTCACACCCCAGCCCAGGGCTCGGCAGCCCCTCGCCCCGGGACCCCCTTCACTTCCCAGCTCCCGGGAAACCCAGAGTCCCTCTCTCCTCCCCCCTCTCCCCCCCCAGCCACTGGGGCTTTTCCTAGTCCTAAGGGTGCTCCGCAGCCTCCGGGAGAGCCAAGCAACTTCCAAACGCGGCGTAAATGGCACAGCCAGGAGTACCCAGAGCCAAAAGTTCTTGTGTCTCCGTTGTCGCCCTTGCTTTGGGGTCCTTCTCAGGGAATGGTGCCCTGAGGGACTGTCTGGGGGTGTCGTGAACGTCGTAGAACCGGGAAGCCGGAGAACCAGGTCTGAGTCTTTGTCTGCCTCTGTTTACACAAGTCACTTCCCGTCTCTGAGTCTCAGTTTACGGTCCTGAAAAGTCAGGGCTAGTAGGGACTCAGTTCGAAGGACTTTTTCATCAGAAAAAGTTCTAAGACCTGGTCTCGCCCCTGGGATGCCCCACATCCCAGTGTTCCCCATCGGGAAGGCGCGATGATGAAATCAAGGGATTCAGCCCAGTGTCGGATCTGGGAATTCCAAAAAGTGCAAACACCATTTCGCCCCAGAAGTGAAGCAAGCAAAGGGGGCTTGTGTCGCCTGTCACAGCTGACTGTAGCCAGTGACTCAGAACAGTGAGGGACAACTCAAGTGCAGAGGGACAGAGACTGGAACACTCAGTGGGCGCTCCTCAAGGGAAGGGGGGAGGTGAGGAAGGGTATTATTACTGAGAGTACTGTAAGAGGGAGCAGAGGTGATTGACAAGACGGGGTCACTCCAGACTTCCACCCCCTCAATTCATCAAGCTTCATAATAACTATGATAACTTGAGATGATCTATACTCTATTCCTAGCAAGTCATTATAATCAAAAATTATAGATGCTGTTCTTAAATAACAGTAGCTAAAATTTATCGAACACAATATACTGGAGCATTAATGTCATAACTCTGACTTAACTACTACCAATATCTTTAGTCCCTTACACATGAGGAAATTGCAAGTAGGATGAATTAAGAAATGTCTTCCACCTTCCCATGAACATAAGGGAATTGGTGTTAGTTCACAGGTGATATGGTGGTGGGAGAACTATGGGGACTACAATGATGTAAGAAAAATAAATTAAGACTATGGTTTTAAAAAAGAAAAATAATGTTCTCCCCCTCCCCAAAGAACTGTTTCCCATCACCCAGCTACAGAAAAATTTCAATTTGTATTATAGATGCTTGGAAATTGTAACCTTATATAAAACTACATATAATAAAACTAATTTTACTGTGCACTAATTGACATAAAAAAAGAGTTAAGTTCTTACAGAAGATTTCTGGTCACAAACAACCATCATCAAACTTCGAAAGGCCCAAAGCACTTGTAAAAGCAAACAGTTTTTTGTACTCATTCATTCGTTTTCCAAACTACTCGTACCAGTTCAGGGTTATGAGTAGTCATGGGTGCCTGTTTTGGCAGCTGAGGGTGCAGGCAAAGCACTGCTGGACAGGATGCCTCCCACACCGGGCACCCTGGACACAGGCATACTTGCTCAGCCTGGTACTATTGAGACACACCAAGGACACTAACATGCCCAACTTTGGGTTATAGAAAACCAAAAACCGAGAGTCCAGTACACAGAGGAAGGATGTGCAAACTCCTTACAGACAGTGGTCCCCGCTAGGAGCCAATTCCTCCTCCCCATAGTACACACCCCCAATGTTATAACAAAATAACTGAGATGAAATGGCATTACACGGGCCCTCCCTGGTGGTAAAAGGAGTTAAGTTGCAGCACTGTGAAGCTATTTGCAGCCACTGCAGCATGAGTTCGATCCCTGCCAGGGAGGTGGCCCACGTGGCTCAGCAGACCTCTCCTGTCTCGCTCACTGCTCCCCTCAGCAGTACATTTCGGTAGATCTGCCTGTTCTGCTCCTCACTCTGTCTCTGGTGAATCCTCTCACCCTCCTGCCTTACATCTGGCCTACACCCCAGTTCTTGCACTCATAAATAAATAAAAATAAATCTTTAGAAAAAAAAAAGAAGAAAACAAAACTGGGATTTTTTTTTTTAATTCTGTGTTTTCAATGGGCTCTGTGCCTGAGAAAAAGACAAATTCTAACACTATAAACAAATCCAAACAGCATATCATGTAATCATTATAAGGATTGAGACATACAAAAAAATACAACAACAAAAAAAGTAAATTGTTTAAAAATTAAAAAAGAAAAAAATTTACAAGGGAAAACAATAGCAAAAAGATTGAAACAGAACTTAATGTACTGACACTAGATAGTATTCCAGATGTATTTCTTTTTTAGATTTATTTTATTTATTTAGGCATACAAGAGCTGGGGTGTAGGTCAGAGATGCAGGGTGTGTGTGTGTGAGAGGATTCACCAGAGACCGAGTGGGGAGCAGAACAGGCAGATCGACTGAAATATACTGCTGAGAGGAGCAGCAGGTGAAACAGGAGAGGTCTGCTGTGCCATGTGGAACCCTCCCTGTCCGGGGACTGAACTCATGCTGCAGTAGCTGCTGATAGCTTCATAGTGCTGAGACTTAATTCCTTGCCCCATCAGGGAGGTCCCTAGATGTATTTTTAAATAAAAAAAGAAAGTAAGTAGAATAGTATATCTAATATGCTAGGCCCATGATTCATGTTAAACAAGAAAAAAAAAGAAAGAAAGAAATGGGCACATATTCATGTATTTCTGGAAAATCTCTGGAAGGTATTTAAGAAGTGGGTAATAACAGTAATCTGTAAAGAAAGGAACAAAAACAGGATAAGGGATGCTTAAATATACAACAGGACATTAAGAGATTAGCTCTGGTCATTTTGAAAAATAGGGTAACAACCATTCAATTTATTTCCTCCTGAGTAAACAATTGCTAAACAATATACTTCTCTTGTCTCCTCTTTTATTTCCAGATGATCCCTCTCTTGCCCACTTTGTCAGACCAGAAATTCCTGCTTAGATAATACCACTTTACAAAGACTCTGAATCCAAAGTCATTATTAAAGGCATATATATTGTCTCTCCAATTATCACACTTTTGTGAAGACTTTCTTATCTTCACACCATTCATCCAATCTGCTATTGACTTCAAAAGTGCAGGGGCCTCTCGTGGGACAGAACACAGGCTCTGTAAAGAACTTTTGGGCTTCAACACCATTGAAAAGGGTTAAGAAGACTCTTCAAAAAGTGCCTTTGGATTGAGGGAGACTACTGGGAAATGCTGTCCCAAGAGCGCCCATCGGGAGAGATACTTACTGATTGCTGTGGACTCTAAACTCCAAGGTATGTGCCTTGACAGCTAAGGGAGAGGGTCTCTGAGCAATACAGTAAAGACCATGGGGTGGGAGAGGTTTCGAGAGAGCTTCAGAGCTTGGCAGTCTGTGGAGGCAGAGGAACAGCCCTTGACATCAGGACTGTGTGGTAGCAGGTGCCTATATTGAGCACCCCAGGAAAGGATCAGGACTCCTTTCCGCATTTTCTGGGTGCCATGTAAACCCTCAAGGTTTTTGGACAAGTTCAAGGAATAGATTTCTCAAATCATGGCCAAGATCCAATTTTTGACCAACTTTGGCAAATGTAGCTTGGGGTCAAATGTTATTGGCTTAGGGGCCTCCCTGCTGGTGGAAGGGGCTAAGTCTCAGCATTATGAAGCATCCGCAGCCACTGCAACCCAAGTTCAATCCTGGCCAGGGAGGAGACCCACATGGTGGGTGCAGCAGACCTCTCCTGTCTCACCTCCTGCTCCCCTCAGCAGTGTGTTTCAGTAAATCCTCTTGCTCTGCTCTCCACTCTGTCTCTGGTGAATCCTCTCACCCTCTGTACCTCTGACCTGTACCCCAGGTTTTTTTTTTGTAAAAATAAATAAAATCTAAAAAAATTTTTATTGGCTTAGAGCTGAACCTGTACAAACACATACTTACTACATTGTAATTTCTATAGAAGATAAACTTGACCCTTTGATGCTGACTTCTGCCTATGTCTGTCCTTAGGAAAGCATTCAATGCACTTCTCACTTGATCAAAGACTGTCTTTCTAGCTTCGCCTCCATATCCACTTTTGCCCCCCTTCTCCAATTCCCATTGAGGATTTTATGCTCCAGCTCCCCCAAATTACACACCTTCCCAAATAGATGCTCACAAGTCTTTGCTCTTTATCCCCTCTGCCAAGAAGACCTTTCCCCTTTCCCCCAGGTGGTATCCTACAAAGCCCAGCTCATAAAGCCTGTGACACATCCAGGAAGATTTAATCTGCTCCTGGAACACATTGTTAACCCTTTTATAATACATACATGTTAAGGGCTATAATATTTAGTTACCTGTCTCATTAGGCAACCTGAGATTCCTTGAGGGCCAGGCTCCTGTCTGATTCATATCTGTAACCTGACCAAGTCCAGCACCTTGACCCTAGATTTTTTCCACCTGACTCAAATCCAACTTAACTAGTATTTGATCCAAATTACCATGTTTTTGTTTCTTTCTCATCCACCTTGTATTACTGCACACAAAAACATTCTTCCTTTGAGCGTGAATCACAGAAAGGCCTGATAACCCAACAGGCAGTGTCCAGGGCAAGGCCTCAAAGGAAGGGTACAATAACAAAACCTCACACCCAGGTAGCTGGATTTTTGGTGGTTTCTCTGGAATCTATTTACAGCAGACATGTTCTACTGAGAATGATGCTTGGATTAATCAATGCAAATTTTTTTTCCACACCAAAATTCATTAGGCTGAAAAGTTTCTTCTTGTGAACTCAGAAAATCAAGTCCTGAGACTTCAGGCTATTGTAGAAAGCATTTGCTATCTCTGTTCTTTTTATTATGACCACTTCCACTTCTACAGCACCTTTCTTTTTACCAGGAAACAAGCCTTTTGGAGAGTTTTGGTTTTTTTTGTCTCAAAGGGAAAATGTGAGCATTTGCTAAGCAACTGTGTTGATTCAAAGGAAGAGAAAAAGAGGGAAGAACAGGGGGAGGACATTGAATGCCAGTTATTAATAACCTTATCTGCAAACGGGAATAAAAATACTTAACCAACCTGAATGATTTCCCAGTTTCCTTTCAGTTTCGTGATTCTACAGCTCCACTCTCAGACCCAACAATAGGAACCCTAGTATAGCATAGTCATTGGGTCCAATGAGTTATTTTGAATCTTTGGATGTAAAGATCCAAAGCAGAGCCAGGTATCCCCAAAGCTGATTCTGATTTGCCTATTTTTTTTTTAAAGAAGATTTATTTATTTATGCAGACAAGAACTGGGGTACAGGCCAGAGGTGTGGGGGTGAGAGGACTTACCAGAGACAGAGCAAGGAACAGAACAGACAGGCTGACTGAAATACATTGCTGAGGGGAGCAGTTGGTGAGGCAGGAGAGGTCTGCTGCGCCATGTGGGTCACCTCCCTGCCTGGGGATCGAACTCTCCCTGCAGTGGCTATGGACACAGTGCAGTGCTTAACCCCTTACACCACCAGGGAGGCCCCTGATTTGCCTTTAAACAATTGATTTCTTTATGTCCCCCATGCCCATAGGCCAAAAAGAAACACACAGTGAAGAAAAAAAGATCTTTAGCTGAAACCCTAAAAGGATAAATGCTAGAAACTCCATGATTCTGATGTGAGAAGTGTATCAGAAAAAAATACTCTCACACTTGTTAAGATAATAAGGAAGACTTTATTCAAACTATTGCAAAGACAGAGCCTCCCTGTTGGTGCAAGTTTGTCTCAGCACTATGAAGCATCCCCAGCCACTGTAGCAGGAGTTCAATTCCTGGCCAGGGAGGTGAGTCTTATGGCGCAGCAGACCTCTCCTGTCTCACCTGCAGCTTCCCTCAGCAGTGTATTTCGGTCAATCTGATTGTTCTGTTCCCCACACTTCTCTCATCTCCCGGACCTCTGACCAACACCCCATCCCTTGTATGCATAAATAAATAAATCTTAAAAAGAGAAGAAGACTATTGGAGAGACAGATATAAAGCAGAGGTAGCAAAAGAAGCTGGGGATTTTTGCCAATGAGCACAATGAGGGAGTCGGCAGATAGAAAATTATTATTATTTTTTAAAGATTTATTTTAATTATGCATGCAAGAGCTGAGGTGTAGGCCAGAGGTGTGGGGGAGTGAGAAGATTCACTAGAGACAGAGTGCGGGAACACAAAAGGTATATCTACTGAGAAACACTGCTGAGGGGAGCAGTGGGTGAGGCAGGAGAGGTCTGCTGCACCATGTGGGTTAGCTCCCTGGTTGAGGATCAAACTCATGCAGCAATGGCTGGCAACAGCTTGACAGTGCTGAATCTTAACCTTTGTGCCACCAGGGAGTCACCAAGGGTTGGGGCTTCTTGCTAAAGGCAAGTCAAGGATTTATACAGCAAAGATGAGGCATGATGACCTTGGTTCAATTTGGAGGGTAATCAGATGGGGGGGGGGTTAGGGGGGTGGGGGGTTCTTACTTAAGTGATTTAGCAGGATTCTTGCAAAGACTGAGCTGGGCACACAAGTTTCTGAAAGCCTAGTCAGAAGAGTCAGAGGAGCCCAACTAAAGTTCAGTCAAGGAGGGTTTTTGTCAGGAGTCTGTAGAAACTTCCCATCACTCTGCCCCTCTCCACTTCATTAAAGAAACTAACACAGAAATTATTTTAAATATCCCATAATCCCATTTTTGTTTGGGTAGGAGGGAACTGGAATAATTATTTTCATGTTAATAGAAGTTATTTCTAGATGGTGGGATTACAAGCACTTTTTATTACTTTCTTTAAGCTTTCTTATACTTCCAAAATTTCTACAATAAAAAAGACCCCAGTAATTCTTAGCTTAAAAGAAATCAAGGCAGCTGGCTTTCCTGCACTGGAACCATTAAAGCCAATAAGCAATCTAGCCACAATGAGGAGACCCCATCACTCCACTTCCCCATTAAACTCAGGGTCAGGGGAGCAGGTCTCAGACCTGGAAAAAATTACTTCAAGAAAGAAAATGGGAATACCAGCCTATTAAAAAAACCTGTGATTGAAGGCCCTAAAACCAGAACAATTCTGATCATTTGAAACATGGAGAATCAGATTACTTCTTTCCAGACACGAAAGAAAGGGGAGGGAGAGAGGTGGAGAAGTAGGGAGGCCTAAGGCAAGATGCCAAACACAGTTTCAGGATTTTAAAGGAGAAAACACTTCTCTTCACTTTATTACAGCAGAGGGTGTAAAGCTGGACCTCATACCCCACCATTTACATGCAAATCCCATCAAAAATGAGCTGGCTCCGTTCCAGGTACCAGATCTCAAAGGAACTCTGTTTCTAATGAGCTCACACACACACACACACACACACTCATGCCCTGCCTTCTAGCTAGGGATCCCTCTTCTCTGTTTTTTTTTTTTTTCATGCTGGGAGGGAAGGAAAGATGCTAAGTCATCTCCCTTACACGCTGAAGTTGTTCTGGATTGAGAAACAAACTATTGCTTTTCCCCTTCTCATCATCTACCTATTACCAGTTGTTTAAGCTACTTAACAGCAGGAATTCAGGATTGTCTTACTCACAGATCTCCTCTAAACTTCCCCCCACAGTTCTACTGAAAAGCAAGAAAATGGTTCTCTCCAACAAGAGCAAAATTAAGATAACAGAAACGTAGACTCACGCCAGTGCAGCCAATGCTGAATTAGGACTAAACAGAGGTATTTCATACAATGTTCTACCAAGAAGCCAAATAAAACATAAAACTTTATAATACAACAATAAAATAATTATTGAGCCTGGTAAATTCCAGGGACTGCTTTGAATAACAATGAGAACAAAAAATAAAGGAAGTATCCCCATTAGCTTAAATAGTTTGCAAATTAAAAATTTTCAAATTTCGTTAGAGCTTTTTTTTAAAAAAAATTATTTATTTATGCATGCAAGAACTGGGGTACAGGCCAGAGATGTGGAGGGTGAAAGGATCAGAGACAGAGTGGGGAGCAAAACAGGCATATTGACTGAAATAAACTGCTGAGGGGAGCAGCGGGGGAGGCAGGAGAGGTCTGCTGTGCCATGGGAGTCACCTCCCCTGCCAGGGATCGAACTCATGCTGCAGTGGCTGCAGATGCTTCATAGTGCTTAATCCCTTGTGCCACTGGGGAGGTCCCTCATCAGAGCTTTATAACAAATTCATGACAAAAAGAAAAGTGGGGGAGGAGAAAACATAAAAAGAGACTGTGACATGTCATTCTGTGCACTGGGAACTGTGGACCTTCGCTGGATCCTAACAAACAAAATGAAAGACAACTTGAGATACCTGAACATTGACTGGATAAATGACATAAAGAACAAAAGAACCAATGAAAGAACATAGGAAATGCGATTTATGAAAATATGAATTTTCTTTTAAAATGCCTCTACTTTAAAAATGTATTTATCAGTATGCTGGATAAATTCTTTAGTAACTTTCTTTTCTGCTTAGTAGAAATGTTTACGAACCCCCAGTTACCACTGTAATAATAAGGGACAGCTAGAGCAGAGTGTCTATAAAATATACTTCCCCAAAAGACACAAAAATTAGCATATTAAAATAACATCTTTCAAAATTGTTTCCTCTTTTATTTTTTTTTAAAGATTTATTTATTTATGCATACAAACACTGGGGTACAGGCCAGAGGTGTGGGGGGGGTGAGAGGATTCACCAGACAGAGTGGGGAACAGCACAGGCAGATCGACTGAAAGACACTGCTGAGGGGAGCAGCGGGCGAGGCAGGAGAGGTCTGCTGCGCCATGTGGATCACTTCCTGGTGGCAGCAGGGATCGAACTCGGGTGCTGCAGCGGCTGCGGTTTGCTTCATAGTGCGTTGCTTAACCCACTGCGCCACCAGGGAGGGCCTGTTTCCTCTTTTAAACTATTCATTTTTGGAGCTAACGTTGGTGCATTACAGCTGTATAAGTCTTAGTGATATAGGTTCATTCCTCTTCAAAACCACAACTTTACTACACCACTCCAATTACCAGAACACCGCCCCCTGCCCTGCACCACCAGAGAGACCCCCAAATTTCACTTTTAAATAGCTGAGTAGCGGGCCTCCCTGGTGGCGCAGTGGGTTAAGCAACTCACTATGAGGCAAACCGCGACCGCTGCAGCTCCTCGAGTTCGATCCCTGCTGCCGGCCAGGGAGGGGACCCACATGGTGCAGCAGACCTCTCCTGCTGTGCCCGCTGCTCCCCTCAGCAGTGTACTTCCGTTGATCTGCCTATTCTGCTCCCCGCTCTGTCTGTGGTGAATCCTCTCACCCCACACCTCTGGCCTGTACCCCAGTGCTTGTATGCATAAATAAATAAATATTTAAAAAAAAAATAGCTGAGTAGCATTCCACTGTGTATTAAATAATATCTTTGAAGGAGGAAGTTTTTTTTATTTTAAATAAGAATTTCCAACTTTATTTTTTGCACAGAAGACTTGAAGTGTAGGCCAGAGTTGTGGGGCGGGAGGGACGGAGGGAAGAAGAGAGAGAGAGAGAGAGAGAGAGAGAGAGAGAGCACAGGAGCCCATGCACCCTAGAAAAACAGAAAGAAGAGGTATGAGCCTTCAAACAGTTAAGGAGGCTACAAGTTTTGCTCTTCCTATTAGAACTCGTGACATCGTTTTTTCACATTAGAGCAAAGATTCACGTTAAGGCCTTTAGTGATTCTCATGCCATTTCCCACAATGTGGATGGAGCTTAAAAGGATACTGCTAAGTGAAATGAGTCAGGAGAAAGATAAATTCCAGACAGTGTCAATAATCAGTGGAATATAAAGTAACTAAACTAACAGTCAGATAAAAACAAAATGAAAAACTAACCCCATAGTTGACTACAGAACTGAGACACCAGTGGGCAAGGCTGGGGGTGGGGAGAGGGACAGAGCAGTGAGGGAGGGGAGGAGGGAGGTTTAATGCTCTTGGTGGTGGAGTGTGGGCCAGTCGGTGGTGAATGCACCGCGGTGGTAGTAACCTGATGGGGATACCCCAGTGTTACCTCAGGTAAAAACAACTTTTTAGAAAGACTGTTAATAGTTAACAAAACCGGGCCTCCCTGGTGGCACGAGTTGAGAACCTCACTGTGAAACATCTCTCCTCCCCACCCAGAAGTGCTAGTTCGATTTGGCCAGGGAGGGGAACAACATGGCACTGCAGACCTCTCCTGCCTTGCCCGCTGCTCCCCTCAGCAGTGTGTTTCAGTCCATCTGCCTGTTCTGCTCCCTGCTCTGTCTCTGGTGAATCCTCTCACCTCCCACGACTCTGGCCTGTACCCCAACTCTTGTATGCTTAAGTAAATAAATCTTTTTAAAAAATAAAAATAAAAAATAAATAGTTAACAAAATCAATATTATGATATCTTTGTTTCCTGTGAGCAAACTAATCTTCATCCCACAAACATTATGTTACTTCGGTTCAATTCTGCTCCTATAAAAGAATAAGAAAATCTAAATCATACGCAAAAGGAACTTTGTTTCATCAGACCCTATTCCTCCTCATTCTGTCAAAACATACTTGACAAAGAAACTGAGGCCCACAGAAATTAAGCAAGTGCTGGGATTCCCCTAGCTGGTTGGTAGTTGAGTCAGGAGTGGGGAGAGGTGAGGAAGACCTCTTGTTCTGGAACAAAGGTCTGCAAGCTGCAGATCAGATCTGGCCTGGTGCCTGTTTTCTATTGGTCTGCAACCTAAGAATGATGTTTACACTTTTAACTGGTTGGGAAAAAATTAAAACACGAGTAATTATTGATAGGTGAATATCATATGAGAGTCTAGCTTCAGGGTCCATAAGACATTATTGGAACTCTGATACACTCATATATATATATATATATATATATACTATTTATGGCTGCTTTGTCAGCAGAGTTGAGTGGTTGCATTTTTAAAAAATTCATTTATTTATGCATACAAGAACTGGGATACAGGCCAGAGGTATGGGGGGGGCGGTGGTGGTGAGAAGATTCACCAGAGACAGTGTGGGGAGTAGAACAGGCAGACTGACTGAAATACACTGCAGCAGGGTGAGGCAGGAGAGGTCTCCCATGCCATGTGGGTCCCCTCCCTGGCTGGGCATCTAATTCATGCTGCAGTGGCTGCAGATGCTTCATAGTGCAGTGCTTAACCCCTTGTGCCACCAGGAAGGCCCAGAGTTGAGCGGCTGTAACAGAGTGTATATGCTTTTTTTAAGTAAAGCCTAAAAATCTTTACTCTCTAGCCCTTTAGAGAAACAGGTTTGCGAATCCCTGGTGTCTACCCCATCAGCATCAAGACTGATTTACAGAACAGGGTCAGGCATATAGGAATTATTTTTAGTGCACAAATGGTAGGCCTCCTGGTCCAAGGCAGTTGTTTTACATGTTGGATGTTGCTGGAAGGGGGAACTGATAGCTGCCCTACGTGTCCTCCAGCCAATGTGCTGAGCCAGTGTTATTGAGGTTATTTAGTTTCTGTTCTCACTGCCTATTCAATCATGAACCTCTCAGCTAAGGCTGTCAACAGGGAGACCAATTAGTGCCAATTTCGATGTGAAAGGCATTTCCTTAAGGCAGGACTGAGATCACCACCTCATTTAACACAAACAATTCAGGGTCACAAGGTTAACCTGGGTTAGATTTAAGCCATGGCTTAAAAAGTGAAAAGCCATGATCTGACCAATCCCTTGAGCTCTCCAGACTCCTTAGGAAAAAAGTGTCAAAGAACTCACCTCCTTGACCAGAAGGGGACCTAACACTTCAGCGGGAAACTGCCAACAGGTTCTGCAAATTTAATATCCCTCTGCGAAATTACCTGCAGACTTCCCACAGATGTTTATGGCAAAACTTTATAAGAGCCATGTGGACTAATCCATTTCCTTGGAATTCAATCGCTCTTGCAACTCAAGAGCACCAGCAAACATGCCCTCCCTTTCAGAGGTCTAAATATTTTAGGAAATCAGAGACCCACCTCCAGGGGCAGTGAGTTCTCAAAATATATTTCTTATATCTCAAGATATATTCTTTTGCATGGGGGAAACATGCATTTTTAGGCAAACTCATTTCATATTCGATTGTCTAAATACTTGCTATAATTTTTTTTATATTTCTGTTGGAATAATTTACTAAGAAGAGCAGAGCTAATCCCTCTGGTGCTTCATTCCATAAAGAATAATGACCTGGGGACTCCCTGGTGGCACAAGGGGTTAAGTCACAGCACTATGAAACTATCCTAAGTCACTGCAGCCACTGCAGCACAAGTTTGACCCCCGGCCAGGGAACTAATCCATATGGCACAGCAGACCTCTCCTGCCTTGCCCGCTGCTCCCCTTAGCAGTGTGTTTCAGTAGATCTGCCTGTTTTGCTCCCCACTCTGTCTCTGGTGAATCCTCTCACCCCCCTGTACTCTGGCCTATATCCCAGTTCTTGTATGCATAAATAAATAAATCTTTTTAATAAAAACTATTAATAAAGACTTGTCTTTTTATTTTTAAAAGACTTTTATTTATTGATTGATGCATAAAAGAACTAGGGTGTAGGTCAGAACTAGAGTGTAGGGTGCAAGGAGGTGGGGGTGAGAGGATTCACCAGAGACAGAGTAGGGAGCAGAATAGGCTTGGGATTGAACTCTTGTTGGAGTGGCTGGTGATAGCTTAATAGCGCTGAGACTTTAACCCCTGCGCCGCCTGGGAGGTCCCTTAAAACTATTTAACAGAATTTTCTAGACTAAGTTAGAAAAAGACAAAAAACAGAAGTGCATACATCTCAAATTTCAACAGTATGCAAAGTCCCCTTATTATGAAAGAAGAGGAAATTGGGACACTTCATTATTGTTGAGGCCTTAGGCTCAAGAACATCAATACAGTTGCTAATAATATTTTGCATTATTAAGTTTGTTTTTTTTAAGATTTATTTACTTATGCATACAAGCACTGGGATAAAGGCCAGAGGTGCAGGATGGTGAGAAAATCCACTAGATAGAGCAGGAGACAGAACAGGCAGATGGACTGAAACACACTGCTGAGGGGAGCAGTGGGCCAGGCAGGAGAGGTCTGCCTGCGCCATGTGGGTCACCTCCCCAGCCCGCGGCAGGGATCAAACTCGTACTGCAGTGGCTGTTGATTGCTTCATAGTGCATTGCTTAACCCACTGCGCCACCAGGGAGGCCCTAAGTTCTTTTTTTTTAATTGACATTAGGAATAAAATATTCACCATTGTATCTTGTGGTCAATTTTTTTTTTTAAGATTTTATTTATTTATGCATACAAGCACTGGGGTACAGGCCAGAGGTGTGGGGGGGTGGTGAGAGGATTCACCACAGAGAGTGGGGAGCAGAACAGGCAGATCAACGGAAGTACACTACTGAGGGGAGCAGCGGGCACAGCAGGAGAGGTCTGCCTTGCCATGTGGGTCCCCCCCTGGCCGGCAGCAGGGATCGAACTCGTGCTGCAGTGGTTGTGGTCTGCTTCATAGTGCGTTGCTTAACCCACTGCGCCACCAGGGAGGCCCTCTTGTGGTCAATTTTTAAAGAAAGATTAGTTCATGAGTGTTACTAAGTTTACATGTGCTTATGGTTTTTTTTTTTTTTTTGTCTTTATTCCTAAAGGATTACTAGACAAGATATAAAATACTTCCAATTGAACCAGTCTAGACATTATTGTCTTCTGACATTAAGAGATGGTGCACAGAACTTTCCTTCCTGTTGATTCCACCATTTCCCCCAGCATCATTTTTGTTAGGGTAAACCATACAAAAATGCCTTTTTATAAGTCAAAACGATTAAATACAAACAATTTTATATATAAAAAATAAAATGGAAAAGATTAGGTTGAACCATAAGAAACTGCTTTTTCAATCAGTCAAAAATAATTGGGGGCCTCCCTGGTGGCGCAGTGGGTTAAGCAACGCACTATGAAGCAAACCGCAGCCACTACAGCACGAGTTCGATCCCTGCTGCCGGCCAGGGAGGGG
>JAGFMF010012105.1:3169383-3191776 GCA_019455555.1 Galemys pyrenaicus
GTGCCCGCTGCTCCCCTCAGTAGTGTACTTCCGTTGATCTGCCTGTTCTGCTCCCTGCTCTCTGTGGTGAATCCTCTCACCCCCCCCCCACACCTCTGGACTGTACCCCAGTGCTTGTATGCATAAATAAATAAATCTTTAAAAAAAAATACACTTTTCCATTTTATTTCTCTTTAATTTCCTCAAATCTGTTACGTCGCTGATTTTCTGGTGTGTGACTCTTTTTAAATTTATTTTATTTATTTTTTATTTACTTTAAATTGACTTTCTGTATAGTTTCAAACGTTGACTTCTATTCCTTTCATGAGTTCTACCAGTTCATATTTTCGTATTTCTCTTCTTTGTACTTTTGTAAATCTTCGACCTTTATAAAAAGGAGTAATTAGGGCCTCCCTGGTGGCGCAGTGGGTTAAGCTGCACACTGTGAAGCAGACTGCAGTCAATGCTACATGAGTTCGATCCCTGCTGCCGGCCAGGGAGGGGACCCGCATGGCTAGCAGACCTCTCTTGGCTCACCCACTGCTGCCCTCGGCAGTGTGTTTCAGTCAGTCTGTCTGTACCCCAGCTCTTGTATGTATAAATAAATAAATCTTTATAAAAAATAAAATAAATAAAAAGGAGTAATTATTAAAAATCATAGCGAGCTCTTTGAATCCATGTTTGGGGGAAATATCTTCTGTGTATTCATCTGCTTTCTGCTTATGCTCCTTTGGACAGGAGATTTTTTAATACTTAGGTACTATGTTCCTTAGAAAACCTCCTTATGTGTTATTAATATCTCAAATGCTCTTTCACCAAATCTATTATCTCCTTTCTTTTTTTTTTTTGGTAAAGATTTATTTATTTATGCACACAAGAGTTGTGGGAGGTGAGAGGATTCACCAGAGACAGAGTGGGGAGCAGAACAGGCAGATCGACTGAAACACTGCTGAGGGGAGCAGTGGGTGAGGCAGGAGAGGTCTGCTGCAGCATGTGGGTCCCCTCCCTGGCCAGGGATTGAACTTGTGCTGCAGTGGCTGCGGATGCACAGATGCTTCAAATAGTGGGGTGCTCAACCTCTGGTGCCACCAGGGAAGCCCCTGTCTCCTTTCATTTTAAAATTAACTTTATTTATTTGTGGAGCACATCTCCTTTCAACTCTTAGGACTCAAGAAAATGGACACAGAGTATCTTAGGTGTTAGTTCATTGACTTATTGGTATCATAGCACCTTCTTCACCTCATTTCACCTCTAAGTTGCTTTTTAAGAAGCTGGGGCAGAGATTTAAAAAAAAAAAAAAAGATTTATTTATTTATGTATACAAGAGCTAGAGTGTGGGTCAGTGGTGCGGGAGTAGGAGGAGTGAGAGGAGTCACCAGAAGCAGAGTGGGGAACAGAACAGGCAGATCTACTGAAATTCACTGCTGAGGTGCTGAGGGGAGCAGCAGAGGAGAATGGAGAGGTCTGCTGAGCCATGGGGTCACCTCCCAGGCAGGGTGTGTGTGTGTGTGTGTGCGTGTGTGTGTGCGCGCGTGTGATGGAACTCTTGCTGCAGTGGCTGTGGATAGCTTCAGTCCTGAGACTTAACCGCTTCCACACCAGGGAGGCCCCATGGGAGGAGATCTTACAAACGCTGAGGACACCTTGGCTTATCCCTAGTGCTACCTCCTGGACAGAAACTGAGTCTCTACAAAATTATTCTCTGCTTCGCCAGTGAAGCTGTTTTGTGGGAATATTCTAACCTGAGAACATTCCTTTAAAGAACATTCCTTTAAAAGCACTTGTGGTACAGAGACCTATATTTAGGTGTAATGAAGGGAGTGTTAGCTCTTAGCATACACCCACACTTCACAAAAGTTGTGACTGTTCTTTCTTTGGAGGTGGGAATTTTTCTGCTATTTCAGTATTTTTAGTGGGTTTGAACAGAGGATAATAAACAAAAATGACTTTACCATTTTAAATTTAATACACCGTTCTCCCAACCAAAATGTTTTGGATAGCCCTTTGTGAGGCATTGGAGTGATGTCATTCTTCTTAGCTTTCATTCATTTGCTGTTCACCTCCAAATTTTTATATCTGTCTGATCCAGTTCATTGTGGTTGAATGGGGCCTCCCTGGTGGCACAGTGGGTTGAGTGCTGCTTTGTGAATCATCCACAGCACAGCAAGGCATGTTTGATCCCCGGCCAGGGAGGGGACCCACATGGCGAGGCAGACCTCTCCTGCCTCGCCCGCTGCTCCCCTCAGCAGCGTGTTTCAGTAGATCTGCTTGTTCTGCTCCCCACTTTGTCTCTGGTGAATCTTCTTACTTCCCGTGACTTTGGCCTGTACCCCAGATCTTGTGTGAATAAATAAAAAATGTTAAAAAAAAAAAAAGAATAACATTGTGGTTGAAAGTATCTCCATCCTTGAACTCCTAAGGCCATCATCTGCAAGTAAAATGGGAAACCAGAAAGGACTTTCCAATATTAAAGTTCCTAACTGGTGTGAAACAGTAGCGTACATTCCCCCAAAAGTAGTTCATGAACCATGTTAGGCTCCAAGAATACACTGTGAGCAACAGATGGAGATGGGTGAAATTATTGCTCAAGCAGTGATGTTAGTTTCTGATTAGTTCATTGTAGCTACATTCACCTATCATCAACTGCTTTCCCCCAAATTGTAGGGCCTCTCAAAGAAAAATAGTAAAATTCCCTGAAACTTAGTTCATTATGAAAATAATACAAGACATCTTATTTTATTTGGTATCTATCATGAGAACTGAGAAAAGTATCCAGGGCCTCCCTGCTAGCACAAGGGATTGAGCACCTCACTGTGAGGGTTCTGCAGCCACTGCAGTGAGAGCTCTACCCCCGGCCAGGGAGGGGACCACATGGCGCGGCAGACCTCTCCTGCCTCACCCACTGCTCCCCTCAGCAGTGTATTTTAGCTAATCTGCCTGTTCTGCTCTCCACTCTGTCTCTGGTGAATCCTCACACACACACACACACACACACACACACACACACACTGCCCTCCTTCTCCTCCCCCTCCCTTAGCTCTTGTATGCATAAATAAATAAATAAAAATCTAAAAAAAAAGTATCCAAATATTTTCAATTCTTTGAGCCTTCAAAATTCTTTGTCTTATCCAAGCACATATAGATTGGCTCCCAGGAAACAGGCACCGGTCTGTTGTTCATTAAAGAAGAATCTCTATGTACAACAAATCCCTAATTTAAAACAAGAATACTGTTGGGCAACGTTGAATGCCCTGGAAAGCAATGTTTGTGGACCACAGTTTTTAACCTCTAGGCTTCAATTTCCTAAGATGATCTTTATCTACAGACTGCTAGAGGTCCCAACCAAGAGTTAAACAGACCAAGTCTTAGAAAAGAAACGAATTAATAATAGAGCTAAAGGATTAGCTTTATAATAACAGAATTCTCATTTTATTCCAAATTCTAATTCTCTTTATTTTTTTATGTTTTTTTTAAAGATTTATTTATTCATACAAGTACTGGGGTACAGGCCAGAGGTGTGGGGGGTGAGAGGATTCACCACAGAGAGCGGGGAGCAGAACAGGCAGATCAACAGAAGCACACTGCTGAGGGGAGCAGCGGGCACAGCAGGTCTGCCTTGCCATGTGGGTCCCCTCCCTGGCCGGCGGCAGGGATCGAACTCGTGCTGCGATGGTGCGGTTTGCTTCATAGTGCATTGCTTAACCCACTGCGCCACCAGGGAAGCCCTCTCTTTATTTTTCTAAAGATTTATTTTATTTATGCATACAAGAGCTGGGGTGTAGGCCACAGGAGTAGGGAGGTGAGAGGATTCATGAGAGACAGAGTGGGGAGCAGAACAGTTCTATAGACTGAAATGCACTGCTGAGGGGAGCATTGGGTGAGACAGGAGAGGTCTACTGAGCCATGTGTAATCTCCCTGGCCAGGGCTCAAACTCATACTGTAGTGGCTGTGGACAGCCTCATAATGCTGGGACTTAACCCCTTGTGCCACCAGGGAGGCCCTCCAAATTCTAATTCTTATTGTGAACTATAGTTAGCTGGTTCTCTTCTGGTAATGGTAGCTCAAAGGTTAAACACACACCTGGAAACATTTCCAACAGCTAGATGAATGCCTCCCAAGTTTGCAAAGCTGATAAAATCCTGGGATAAGTAACAGATGGATTTGGAAAAGGTGAAAGTGTATCCCAAAGCTAGTATATGCCTTAAGGAAGAATGGTTCAAAGTAGTTTTTCCTATAATTAAATATTTATGTTGCAGCCAGAAACAGCAGGCAGTCTTTGTGTGGCAAAGGACTGGCTTTCAATAGGTCTAGCTAAGAAAAAAAAAATTCACATTAAATATTAATTTCTTTATATGTTAGAAGTAATTCTGGTCTTTCCCACCCTGATGGAAGATGAAAGGTCTAACTAGAGATAACCAGCCACCTGCATTTGGAAGTGCAATTTATAAAAAGAACGGGATGTCAGGTTCAATTAAGAAGGGATCTGAGGTTTTCCTGAGGCCAGATGATGAGAAATATTCAATTCCATCATTTATCTGGGTACCTAAAAGTAATAACCTTTTGATTTTTTTTGGTCAAATTTTCTCACTTTTAGAATTGGGAAAATAATATGACCAAAGTTTTGCTGAAACATAGACCAAGTTTCCAGACACTCATATATGAGCCTTGCAGAGACTTTCTTGTTCAAACAGATGTCAAGACTAACTTGATTTGGGTTTATCTGGAATCTGCGAATTTGAATAATCATGAGCTACAAACATGCAAAGCCTCATGTTTTGCCTCATCAGATGTGAGAAAGGTTTTAAAAGTTTTGCGCTCCACGATCAGTGTTTTAATAACCTTTTTTTTTTTAAAGATTTATTTATTTATGCATACAAGCACTGGGGTACAGGCCAGAGGTGTGGGGGTGGGGGTTGGAGGATTCACCACAGAGAGCAGGGAGCAGAACAGGCAGATCAACGGAAGTACACTGCTGAGGGGACCAGCGGGCACAGCAGGAGAGGTCTGCTGCACCATGTGGGTCCCCTCCCTGACTGGCAGCAGGGATCGAACTCATGCTGCAGTGGCTGCGGTTTGCTTCACAGTGCGTTGCTTAACCCACTGCGCCACCAGAGAGACCCTAATAACCTTTCTTTAATGGCTTCCTGTAGATCACATTATAGTTGTTTCGTATTTAAAGTTGTCCCCTATGCTTTATGAAGTTGCATTTGCCTAAACTGCCAGAGCAACACTACAATATGAATTATTGTTGGACCACATGTGTATGTAATCAAAGGTAAAATTTGTACCTGGTTTAGTAGTTCAGAGAACTTTTAGAGCAAAGGCCATGAAAATACAAATAAATGCTAATTTAAAAAGTGTTTGAGAAAAAGTTCAATTTTGAAGTTGTTGATCCCCCAAAGTTGAAACTATAGAATAAACTTTGCACAAAGGAGAGCCCTTTTGATGAAAAGACAAGGTACAAAGTAGAAGAAAATCTTTGCCTACCATATATCTGACAAAGAAATCATATATAAACTATAGAAACCACCACAATTGCATATAAACACACACAAGAAAGAAATATCCAGTTGGAAGATGGGCAAAAGACATGAAAGAGGGCCTCCCTGGTGGCGCAGTGGGTTAAGCAATGCACTATGAAGCAAAACGCAGCCACTGCAGCACGAGTTCGATCCCTGCTGCTGGCCAGGGAGGGGACCCACATGGCAAGGCAGACCTCTCCTGCTGTGCCCGCTGGTCCCCTCAGCAGTGTACTTCTGTTGATCTGCCTGTTCTGCTCCCCGCTCTCTGTGGTGAATCCTCTCACCCCCCCCACACCTCTGGCCTGTACTTCAGTGCTTGTATGCATAAATAAATCTTAAAAAAAAAAAAAGACATGAAAGAGACATTTCACCAAAGAAGTTAAATGGATGGCAAATAAGCACAAATAAAAAGCATCAGCATCCTCCACTATCAGGGAAATGCAAACTAGAACCACAGAGAGCTGTTATTTGAAAATTTCCAGAAAGGCTAAAAAATACCAACAATTGATGCTGGTAAGCATTTAGAGAAAATGGATCATTCATACATGGCTGGTGTGCATGTGAAATAATATGACTGCTCTGGGAAAGTATGACCGTTTCTTATAAACCTAACGTGATAACTCAGCAACTGTACTCCTGGCATTTACCCCAGGGAAGTGATCATTTATTTTCACAGGAAAAAAAGAAAATGTACAGGGCCGCAGTGGTTTGAGCGCCCCCTGTGAAGCATCCCCTGCACAGCAGTGCCAATGCGATCCCTGGCCAGGGAGGGGACCTACATGTCGCGGCAGTCCTCTCCTGCCTCGCCCACTGCTCCCCTCACAGTGTATTTCAGTCCATTGCCTGTTCTGCTCCTCACTCTGTCTCTGGTGAATCCTCTCACCTCTAACTCTAGCTTGTACCCCAGCTCTTGTATGCATAATTAAATAAATCTTTTAAAAAATGTACACACATTTATAGCAGTGTTGTTCATAAATAGCCCTAAAGTAGAAACCATTCAGATGAACTCCAACTGTCCCATGAAATAGTACTCAGGAATAAAAAAGCAACAAGCCATTGGTACATACATCTTGGATGTTTCTCACAGGCATTATGTTGACTAAGAAAGTTATACAAACTGTGATTTCACTTTTATATCATTCCTGAAGTGTTAAAATTATAGAGAGGGGCCTCCCTGGTGGCACAGTGGGTTAAAGCAACGCACTATGAAGCAGATCGCAGCCACTGCAGCATGAGTTCGATCCCTGCCGCCGGCCAGGGAGGGGACCCACATGGCGCAGCAGACCTCTCCTGCCTCACCCACTGCTCCCCTCAGCAGTGGATTTCTGTCCATCTGCCTGTTCTGCTCCCCACTCTGTCCTTGGTGAATCCTCTCACCCCCCACACCTCTGGCCTGTACCCCAGTGCTTATATGCATAAATAACTCATTAAAAAAAATTATAGAGATGGGCCTACCTGGTGGCACAGGGGTTAAGTCTCAAAGCTATCAAGCTATTGCCAGCTACTGCATCATAAGTTTGATCCCTGGCCTGGGGAGGTGACCCACATGGCGCAGCAGACCTCTCCTGCCTCACCCGCTGCTCCCCTCAGCAGTGTATTTCAGTAGATCTGCCTGTTCTGCTCCCCACTGTGTCCCAGTGAATCCTCTCATCACCATACCCTCCCCCCAAACTTCTGGATTACACCCCAATTATTGTATGCATGCATAAATGAATGAATGAATAAATGAATAAATAAAATAAATCTTAAAAATAAATAAATAAAATTCTAGAGATAGAGAATAGGTTAATGGTTGCCAAGGGTCTGATAGGGAAGGAACATGAGTGTGACTATGGTGATAGTATAAGGGAAGACTTAGTGACCTTTGTGATGGAATAATAGTGTATCTTGATCACAGGCTTGGTTGCTATAGAAACCTCAACACGAGATAAAGTAACAGATTTATATACACATGCCATACCAATCTTGAGTCCTGATACTGGTATTATATTATAGTTATATATATTGTTGGGGAAACAGCTGATGGGTTCATAGGACCCTGTACTATTTCTGCAATTTTCTGTGTTATCTGTAAGTATTTCAAAGTAAAAAGTCAAAAACATTTAAGGCAGTAAATATTAGTTAGTTGTAACTGCCACCATGCACATGGATACTGGAAGCTACTGGCCTGCCTCCAGTGTTGCTCTGCTAGAACCTGGATTTTCTTGTGGCTGCTCCTCCCACCACCATTTTCAGACCAAGTGTTAGGCTGGAGTTGTGGCTGTGCAGTAAGAGTTGAATTAGCAGCTTTGGGGCATTCAAACACTGTGCATTTCAAAATTTAAAAAAAAAATGGGTTTCACATTCTAAAAAAGAGTCTGGTTCGACAAGCTCATGAAAGAAAATTTCTAAGCCCTTGGAATATTCTTCATGATTACAATGTCATTTTTCAGTTGTTTTTTTTTAATTTAATTTTATTTATTTATGCATACAAGCACTGGGGTACAGGCCAGAGGTGCGGGATGGTGAGCGGATTCACCACAGAGAGTGGGGAGCAGAACAGGCAGACTGACTGAAACACACTGCTGAGGGGAGCAGCGGGCGAGGCAGGAGAGTTCTGCTGTGCCATGTGGGCCCCCCTGGCCGGCAGCAGGGATTGAACTCGTGCTGCAGTGGCTGCGGTTTGTTTCATAGTGCGTTGCTTAACCCACTGCGCCACCAGGGAGGCCCTCAGTTGGGTTTTGGGTCACAGGAGTTTATGGCTAACAAGGCCCCTTGTGTGTTCATTTGACCACTACACAGATGAGAGACTGAGTGAAATCAGTCAGGTAGGTGGCTCTATGCCTCCTCTACTGTCTCACACCCTCTCACCCTCAGTCCCCTAAAAGCTCCAACACCAAGGCTCTGGTGAACTTCCCTGGTTGTCACATATCTTTCTGGGAGAATTAAGCATAGGCCATGCAACTCCACTGAGAGGACAAGTGGAAGTCATGCCTGGTCTCTGCCTTTTGTGCATGCCTTTTAAGAGTGCGGATTTATTTATTTATTTTTTTAAAAAAGATTTATTTGTTTATGCACACAAGCACTGGGATACAGATCAGAGGTGTGGGGGGCGGGTGAGAGGATTCACCACAGACAGAGCAGGGAGCAGAACAGGCAGATCAACGGAAGTACACTGCTGAGGGGAGCAGTGGGCACAGCAGGAGAGGACTGCCTTGCCATGTGGGTCCCCTACCTGGCCAGCAGCAGGGATTGAACTCATGCTGCAGTGGCTGCAGTATGCTTCACAGTGCATCGCTAAACCCACTGCACCACCAGGGAGGCCCAAGAGTGCGGATTTAAATCAGCATCTTTTTGCTGTAATGAATCATGTCTGTGAGCATAATACTTTTTCTGAGTTTTGTGACTCCTAGTGAATTACGGAACCTAAAGATGGATTCAGGAGAGCACTTTCCCACTCCCAAACACACACACACACACACACACTGGTAAATCCTAAATGACATTCTTTCAGCTGTTAAGGGGATGTGAAAAAGTGACTATCTGGCCTTTGTCGCTTGTACAGTTAGAAGTGCTATGTATAAAGAGTGTGCACTGAGAAAAACAAACAACAACTAAACAGGCACCCTTTTAAGCACATGTTAACAATAATGAGATTGCAGTAGGGCAATAAAGGAGAAAAACTGGAGGGATTATATGGCAGCCTTTGATGTTAGGGCCAGGGCACATGGGTTCTAAAACTGGTGAACTGAAAAGCCATCTGTTCTCAAGACACTGGTAAAATAATGCCAAGAGCCAAAAATTTATAAGGTGATTAAGATATCTAAAACGAGGCTTCAAAATATTTTTAAAGCTCAAATATCTTAGTAAAGAATAGATGTTTTAAAATATTGACTTAGAAAATATGAGGGAAAAAAGTTCCAATGAGAGATAAGCCAGAAACTACAGTTATGCCCACAATAAGATTTCAGGAATCTCTGCTGCCCAATTCATGTGCTTTCCAGAACAAAATTGCTTAACAGATCAAGAACACCAGAACTCTTTAAAAGTATTGCTTTTGCTTGTTGGTCTTGGGTTATTTTATAAGCAAGAGCTGGGACAATGCTAAATACCAGGGAAGAAAAGCTGCTTTTCCCTCTGGGCTTCAGTTTTCCTAAGTGATATTTATCAGCAGATTGCAGGTAACCAAGAGTTAAAAATGACCAAGTTCAACAACAGAAAAATTAACTTGGAGCTAAAGGCTTAGCTTTAGAATGATGGGGTTCTTTATTCCATATGCAGGCTTACTCTGGATTTTACTTCACTGGATTTGAAATTAGACTTACCTACACTTCATCAAATGTATTTAATATATTAAAATGCTTAGATATTTTTCATTAATGTCTATAAAATGACCCAAATGGAAGAGCCTTCCTTTAAAACCTGCCTAAGTTTTTTAAAAAAAGATTTTTATTTATGCACAGAACAACTGGGGTGCAGGCCAGAGATGTGCAGAGGTGAGAGGATTCACCAGACACAAAATAGGGAGCAGAACAGGTAGATCTACTGAAATACACTGCTGAGGGGAGCAGCAGGTGAGATAGGAGAGGTCTGCTGCAGCATGTGAGTCAGCTCCCTGACTGGGGACAGAGCTCATGCTGCAGTGGCTGCAGATGCTTCATAGTGCAACCAAGGAGCTCCCACCTCTCCCCTCCACCCTGCCTACATATTAAGTACCAGATTAAACTTTAAACTTAGGCTCACCTGTTTTCTGAGCTAATCCAAATTGCCCAGCACAATAGGAAAAATACTTCACATCAGTAGATAGGATTTATTCTTTTTATTATCCTAAGTGTGATGTGAACCCAAATGCCTGCCATCCTTTAAGGTCTTAATCTTCAATCAAAATCTATATAGCTGACCTTCCTCCACCTTGGTTCCTAGTCTTGACTTAAGTTGTTTGCTGATCTGGGATCCCCAGTCCTGAATCCTGCCTGTGGCTGGGGTCTTGATAGACTGCAAAAGCCTCTTCTGTAGAGGATGGACTCTGTCCTCATGGCCCTGCCACTGGCTGAAGTCTAATTCAAATTAATAATTTACCTAGAACTAAGGTTATAATCAGCAATATTGAGGATATTTAGGGGATTATCATCACCTCAACCACCACCTTTATTCTCTCCACTCACGACATTAGGCCTTTGTATTGGTCAGCCTACACACAGAATTTGGGTTAGTACCTATCCCTAGGTAGGGCCTGGGGGAGCAGACTTAGGGTGGCCCACATAAACCACAGTCCCATTGTTACCAACATATTCTAGTTCCTTAAGTACGCCATAGAGCTACATTTTAGGAATATACCTACTGTAACTGATCTAAGATTTGCTCACCATATGTTTTGCCAGTCCAGTGCTATTTCCATATGAAAGCCAAAATAGGCATTGAAGTTCCCCTTTTGCTTCAAGGAAAGAACACAGCCTTTTTTAGTTAAGGTTTCATAGAGAATGAAGTTCCTGTCTTGAAGATTAAGTGCCTTTAGTATTTAGGCAGAAGACTAATCCCTGGCTGGGGAGGCACAGAGAACCTGGAATTGAAAATTTATGCTTACTACTCACGCCTCTCTAGGATCCTCTCCTATTGCTTCTGATAGCTGACTAATCCTGGCTTCGACCTTGACCTCGCCATTGTCAGAAATGCTTGTTTACTTATTATTTATCTCTCTGTTGACCATCTTGATTCTTTTATTTTTCCCTTAATCCAGCAATCTACTCCAGCTGCCTAAGCCAGTTTAATGGACCCCTCATCAACTACCTTCTTCCAGCCAAAAACTTAACCACTCTTAACAAACTATTATGTTTATTCATCCTACACGTCACTCACACAGATGGTGAGGATCACAAACTCTCCATTAGATGATGTTCAGAATGTGATACCTCACAAAGAAATGATATAGTATTATCAGCTTGAGTGAAAGCTGAAAAAATTATAATTTTTAGCAGTTAATTCAGCTGTTTAAGCGGCCATGACCCTTCCTATAAAGAAACGGTCTCACAGTAACTTCAAAGTGAATACCCTACAAATCCTTAGATTTGCATACAGTCAACAAATATTTGTTAACTTTGGCTTATTCCATATGGAAGTATTCATCTCTACCAAAAAGTCCAAATTCCTCAGAGGTAGTATCTCCAAGACAACTTATCCTTTTCTTACAGTTTTTAAATAAAATGGAAAGTAGGGAAACTTGTCTTTGTAAATACCTTAGGAGGTTCTGTGTTCTCTTAGAAAAGTAGCAGTAATACCTGGAAACAATAGAAATGGAGAGTTTGGGGCCCTGCCCCAAAGTATCTCAATCAGAAATTCTGCGAAAGGACCCAACAATCTGTGAGTTAACAAACAAGTCTCCCACGTGATTTTGAGGCATACTAGTCCGATAACCACTGCCTTAGTGATCACATTCAGACGCCATCATTAATGGGGCTGAAATAAAGAGCTGACTCAGTGACTTAAGTAGTACCCTATTTGACATAATATGCTCTCTATACAAGAAAAACTAAGTATATAGTTTATGGTGAAAAATAGTTTGAGCCTTGTTTGAAAACTAGTGAACACCATGGAGGATGAGTGGAACATGTGCACATACGGAGGAGTGAAAATGTAATTTAAAAAATGTGCATTTAAGACTATAAAATAAAGTATAAAAAATAACAAACTAGTGAAGCAGGTCATTATTATCCAGAAGGTGAGTAATTGGCTTGCCTGTAATAATAATCAGTTTGCCTTAGACCAATCCTTTATATGGAGTCTTGTTATAATTCTTGACACCTTTTCTCTTATCTCAAAAGATCCCCAACTTAGAGAATATAGTTGAAATATTACTCAATCTAACAATAAAACATAAGGCAGTGATATATGTTACAGAATTCTGAAAAATTTCCCTGATTCCTGTAAGCTTAAAATTTATAAAGATACTTGTTTTTATTCCCCCTTATTTATATGTATTTGACATCAATTATGGTCCCCATGGATTTACCATCACCATTTCACCCGTGCACCATCACCTCAGTCCCTTCTGCTCTTTCTGCCTTCCACCCATTCCCTCCCACCTCCACAATGTCCCAATTTGGACTTTTACCTGTCTTTTTGTTGTGTGTGGCTTTTGTTTTTTGTTATTATTCTTTTCCTTGGTCACTTATTTGTTTCCCTTATATTCCAACTAGGAGTGAAACCATCCAGTATTTTTCTTTTGCCTTCTGACTTATTTTGCTGAGCTCCATACATGTTTCTATGAACGACTGACTCTACCTTTGATTGCTGAATAGTATTCCATCTTGTATATGTACCATATCTTTTTAATCCAATCATCTGGGTTTCTTTGGATTTATTTATGCACGCAAGAGCTGGGTTACAGGCCAGAGTACAGGGAGGTGAGAGGATTCACCAGAGTGGGGAGCAGCACAGGCAGACTGACTGAAACACACTGCCGAGGACAGCAGTGGGAGAGGCAGGAGAGGTCTGTTGTGCCATGTGGTGCCCCTCCCTGGCCAGTGGCAGAGATTGAACTTGTGTTGCAATGGTGCGGTTTGCTTCATAGTACTGCTTCACAGTGCGTTGCTTAACCCACTGTACCACCCAGGGAGGTCAGATCCAGTCATCTGTTTTTGGGCATTTAGGTTGTTTCCAGGTCTTTCTACAGTGCTGCAATAAAACACAGGGGTGCAGGCATTCTTCTGAATCAGTGTTTTTGTGTATTTTGGGTATTTTCCTAGAATGGGATTGCTGGATCATATGGGAATTCCATTTTTAGTAGTTTGAGGCACCACCGTACTGCTTTCCATAGTGGTTGGACCATGCTGGTTGCATTCCCACCAGCAGTGTAGTAGAGTTCTTTTTCCTTCACGTCCTCGCCAATATTTCTCGTTGCTAATTTTTTTGATATGTGCATTCTCACTGGTGTGAGATGGAAGATACTCTAAGTTTTTAACTAGTTTCAAAACAACGTGGATACAAAATTATAATGGGACAGGGCCTTCCTGGTGGTGCAAGGGATAAAGTCTCAGCACTATCAAGCTATTGCCGGCCACTACGTCTAGGATGTAGGCTTAATATACTAAATTCTTCAATCTTCAATTGTTCTACAATGATTGAATCAAGCTTCAGAAATGCAAAAAAGGCATGTATAACATAGAGTGGGAAACTAAAATGTAGTATTATCATGATCTAACTTCTTATCTGATTAAATTTTACTTCATTAATTTCAAATAACAGAATACAAATAGATTGCAATGACATTTGTGTAAATATCCGAAAGTTTAGTAAACTCATGTTTTTTCTCTAAAACCAGTTTTTCTATATGTGACTTGCTTTTTGTGTAACATAAATCATTTCACTACTTCCAACGAAATTATTTGATAATGGGGAATTAACAAGTAAATACTGACAAGTAAAAAAATCACTTAATAGGTAGAGAAATTAACCACTAAGAAATAATGACTTGTACTTTTTCTCCATTCTTTATTCTGATTTGGGAAAAATAAATTTTGGCAGGTGGCCTTCTTCTCACTGAGATATATACTCTAGGGCCTCCCTGGTGGCCCAAGGGGTTGTCTCATCACTAAGAAGCTATCTGCAGCCACTGCAGTTCTGAGTTTGATCCCCGGCCAGGGAGCTGACCCACATGGCACAGCAGACTTCTTCTGCCTCATCCGCTGCTCCCCTCAGCAGTGTATTTCAGTCAATCTGCCTGTTCAGCTCCCCACTGTGTCTCTGGTGAATTCGCTCACCTCCCACAACTCTGGCCTTTACCCCAGTTCTTGTGTACATAAATGAATGGATTTTTTAAAAAAAGAAGAAAAAAAGAAATATACTCTACTGGGGCACACCATCCTTTTACTTATTTATTTTTTTAAAGAGTTTACGTATTTATGGGTCTCCTTGTTGGCTGGGGATTGAATTTGTGCTTCAGTGGCTGCTGAGTTTCAAAGCGTGGTGCTTAATCCCTTGCACCACCAGGAGGCCCTATCATCCTGTCTTAGTTGCAAGTTTAACTCAAGATTTTTATCTTATATGTGGAGAAAGAAGTTCTGTTGGTGGTAATGTAAACTACTTCAGCCATTTTGGAAAGTTCTTAAAACCTAAAAATGGGAATACTATACACAATCGCCCTTTCTGGGTATCTATCTAAAGAATACGAAACTGTCAACTCAAAAATTGTATACTCTACAATGTTTATTTTGGCATTACTTACAATAGCTAAGACATATGGAACCTACTGAAAGATGACTAAAGATGAGGTATATCTGGACAACGGAATGCTACTCAGTCATAAGGTAAGATGAAATTCTGTCATAGCAAAATGGAAGGACCTTGAGAGTATTATGTGCAGAGCACTGGAAAAATAAAAACAAGTGTTACTTCATACATATAGGGAAGGAAACAAAAAAGAAAAACTAACAAAGCAGAATGAAATAAATTAGTGGACATTAGTAACCTAACTGGGGTCACCAGAACTGAAGAGGGTTCAGAGAAGGAAGAGTCAAAGGGTTTGTATAAAGGATGGTGGTGGGTTACTTTTTCTTTTAAAGATTTTTAAGAATTTATTTATGCATATAAGAACTGGGGTGTAGGCCAGAGGTGTGGGGGTGAGAGGATTCACCAGAGACATGGAGGGGAGCAGAACAGGCAGATCTACTGAAATACACTGCTGAGGGGAGCAGCAGGTGAGACAGGAGCATCTGCTGCGCCACATGGTTCATCTGCCTGGCTAGATATTGAACTCAAGCTGCAGTGGCTGGTGACTAACTTGATAGCCTGAGACTTAACCCCTGTACCACCAGGAAGGCCCTATTTTTTTGACTGTCCTAAATTGTTTATTAGGTTAAGAATGGTACAAACATTATTAACTAGCAGTAGTAGTGTGGAGGATTGTACCTTCTCCAAGCTGCACAGTAAGAACCAGTAGTGTGGTGGAACTTGTGGCTCTTTCCAAATTCACGACAGTGCAGTAGATGTCAGCCCTCAAGTCTCCCTGTGCTGTTGGACTGCACAGAACTGGTCTAGTGATTGACTGGATAATTTTATGAAATGGATTGATGAGGATAACCTCAAGGAATTTCTATGTGAACCCTTCACCTGACTTCAGTGAGAAGTCAGGACTCTTAGAGCACCACTGGGATCTAGCCAGCTCCTCAGCAATTGACTGAAGGCTTCAAATGACTTAACATCATGATGGGCAAGCTTTCTATAGGAAAGCTTCTCTTAGGAACTGGATGTCTGTGGCCATCAGAGCACACAAATCCAATATATGTTAGGACCCCATTTGCCCTTATATTCCAATCTGTGTGCTTTGTCCAGATGGGTGGGGCAGGAGAGCCCTGTGGAGCTAATGGGGGAAGTACTGTCAGCAGTGCACCCTGAGAAGAAAGCATATCACATCAGGCTGCTTCCTTTCTAGCTCCTGGATATAACATGTAAGCACCCATTTTGGTTTACTAGATAGCTGCCCCCAGATAGAAAGGAAAGAGCTCTTTACCCACGGTTTTGATTTTTTTCTCAAAAAATAAACAAAAATCAGGGCTTCCATGGTGCTGCAAGGGGTTAAGTCTCAGCATTAAGAAGCTATTGCTGGGGCCTCCCTGGTGGCACAGTGGGTTAAGGAACGCACTAGGAAGCAAACTGCAGCCACTGCAGCACGAGTTCGATCCCTGCTGCCTGCCAGGGAGGGGACCCACATGGCGTGGCAGACCTCTCCTGCTGTGCCCGCTGCTCCCCTCAGCAGTGTACTTCTGTTGATCTGCCTGTTCTTCTCCCCGCTCTCTGTGGTGAATCCTCTCACCCCTCCCACCACACCTCTGGCCTGTACCCCAGTGCTTGTATGCATAAATAAATAAATATTAAAAAAAAAAAAAAGAAACTATTGCTAACCACTGCAGCAGCATGAGTTCAATCCCCAGCCAGGGAGCTGACCACATGGCACAGCAGACCTCTCCTGTCTCACTCACTGTTCCCCTAAGCAGTGAATTTCAGTAGATCCGCCTGTTCTGTTACCCACTGTGTCTCTGGTGAATCCTCTCACCACCTCCACCCTACACCCCAGTTCTTGTATGCATAAATAAAGTAAATCTTTAAGTACAATTCTTCAGTAAAAAAACAAAAGAAAATGACTTTCCCTTGAGAAAAACAGTTTCCAATGACTTTATAGTGTTTCGTGTTAAAGACAGAAACACTCAATAATTGTGTTATAGACCAATCAGTAATCTCTCTTCAAAGATGTTCCACAAACCAGATCAGAAACTGCAACTTAAGACAAAAATTGGTTTGAAAGAATTTCAGGAATTTTAATCTATTTCTTAGTAAGGGCTATGTGGGTCCCACATAGATTAAGATAATTTGTAATATGGCCCTTACATTCTCACATTCACCTGTGGAATACCTAGCCGTTATTCAAGCAAGATGAAATAAACTATAAGGTAGCATCTACTTCTATGACAGTGAAATATTCCTGTGAGAGTTATTTTAAATGTAAGAACACTATCTGTTAAAGATGCAATTTGGTTTTACCCAGTATTGCCTAAAAAATATTAAGATTAATATTATTTTTTATAAAGCTTAATTAATATTAAGACAATTTCTCAACCTGGGCACCTCTGCTATTTTATACTGTTTTTGTTTTGGGGCTATTCAGCAACACCCTTGACCTCTACCTGCTAGATGCCAGTAGCACCTCCCTGTTGCTAAACACCACCAAGAATCCACTGGGGCAAACTGACTCTCTGTTGAGAACCAATGTTTCTGAATATATCACGTTTCCTACCTTTTTTTACTCAACACATAATCAACTTATGCGTTCACTAAATTCTGAAGGAAGTACACAGACTTTAAAAAAATATTTTTTTTTTAATTAAACAATGCTTAACTTAAGGTACCATACTGACATCTACTGGCTTATAACTAAACTGTACATTTGACATACTGCATTTTTTTTTTAAACCCCTCAAAATTAGAAGTCATATATAGGTGCTATTGTGGAAAGGAGACCAATTAATTAAAAACAGCAGTATTAACATGAGACTGTTAGTTTTACGTAAAGCCTAACATATGTAAAGCACAATGGCACTGTCTACTACTTTCTTTTCTTTTGGATAAATTTTTAAAGAATGCTTTTAGAAATGATAGAGGGGATTTTTAAATAAGAAATTCTATTTCAAAGGACTCATAAAATTTAAGCAACATGCTGTTTTAAGATTTATAATGAAATTTAAAAAGACTAAAAAGTTAAAATAAAAACCTAATAATTCTATAAATAAAATTACAATTTTCTAGGTATCTTAGTAAGACACTTGGTATAATTAAATACTACTGTCAGCTAGATTGATGAACTTTATTGTGGTTAAAACTATAACAAAGTTCATCCTAGAACATTTTGCAATGCAAAATTATTTCACTCAAGGAGTGTTTAATAATCTGAATGCCAGGAATTACAAGCAATTTTCAAAAGCAAAGACGCACATTCATAAAACTTTATACATCATTTTAACTAACAGATATTTATACTACTAGAATCAAACATGCATCACATCCAAACATTCTTGTATCATGATTTTTATATATTACATTATTTAACATCATTTTAAATCAATACATGTCTTTGATCATAGATTTGCTCCATTCTCCTTGGATTTCTGATCTTTATCTTCATTCTTCACATTATCCTATAAAATAATAGAAAGGGAAAACTATGTTTTTTAAGACTTGTTGTATAACTTTAAAAGCAATATACAGTAGTAAACAGAAATAGTCCATGTAGCCCTTTTTTCATCATCTATGAAAACTAAGCCTGGAAGCAACTATAAAAGAAAACCCTCAAGTATATGCACAATGACTTCTAGTATTTGAGAAAACCAATTCAGTACTGAAAAATTAGTGGTTCTTAAGGAATAGCAGTAGTATAATTCTTGCACTGGAGATTTTTTTTTATATTTTAAATTATCATTGTAGGATTTTCTTATTATCTAAGTGATACACAAAATGTGGAGATCTTCCTTGATTTCCTTACAATGGCAATGAGAAACTACGATAGACTATTTTTGGTGGAAAAAAAAAATTGTGATAATGCTAAAGAGGATTGCTCAACTCGGCTACAAAAGAATGGGTTTACAAAAGAAGTAAATGGGGGCCTTCTTGGTGACGCAGTGGATTAAGCAACAGACCACAGTCACTGCAGCATGAGTTCGATCCCTGCTGCCAGCCAAGGAAGTGATCCACATGGCGCAGCAAACCTCTCCTGCCTTGCCCACTGCTGCCCTCCTCAGTGTATTTCTGTTGATCTGCCTATTCTGTTCCTGGCTCAGTCTCTGGTGAATCCTCTCAACCCCCTCACTTCTGGCCTGAACCCCAGTTCTTATATGCATAAATAAATCTTAAAATAAAGAACAAAAAACAAAACAAAAAAAAAAAAAGAAGTAAATGGTTTTTCTTCCTGAGGTTCAAGCTTGCTCTGGTTCTGAAAGGAAAAACAAAACTTGCTTTTAAGATCTAAGCCATATTGATTTCCCAATTTAAGAAAATATAATCTTTTGGAAATATTTTTAACTCATTTGATGAAGGAGAGGATGCTACCATTACTTCTGTCTATAAAAACCAGTAAGCTGCCTCCCTGATGCCCTAGGGGTTATCAATGCCAGGGCCTGAGTTCCATCCACGGTCAGGGAACTAGCCCACATATAGTGCAGCAGACCTCTCCAGTCTCACCTCTGCTCCCCTTAGCAGTGTATTTCAGTAATTCTGCCTGTTCTACTCCCCACTCTGTCTCTGGTGAATCCTCTCAACACCCACACCTGTTGCCTACACCCCAGTTCTTGATGTATACATAAATCTTTAAAATAAAATGAAAACCACTAAGAACTCAGTAACAATAAAACTTACAGAAATACTTAAAAATTGAAATAAAATTATGAAAACAGCAAACCTTCTTAAGAACAGTGTGGATTTCATCCATTACTGTGGATAAATTTCTGATTGTCTTATTCAGCTGGTTTTCAAATTGCAAATTCATATTCTCTGAAATCTTTAAGTTTTCTTGTAACTGACTAAGGTCCTTTTTAACTTCTCTGAGTTCACCAGAGAGGTTTTTGTTGGAATTCTCCAAATTTAATATGGTCTTTTCATCTTCATCTGTTAAAATAAAACTCAAAAGTCACCATTTTACACCCTCAAAATTTCCAGTTTACTTTTGAAGTTAATGAGCTAAAAAAAAAATCTGATATAATTCCTTAAAATGGCCACAAGTCAATTTCAACAGCTGTAAAAGCATAAGCCAATAATAATTTCAATTTGTACCTAAATGTTACTTCTAAACCCAAGTTACATTTTGAGATGCTGCGGAGACTAAAGAAAGTAGCATAAGCTGGGGAAAACTTTGGAACTAGGGGAGGACTAACAGGATACAACAGAACAAATCAATTTCAGAATGCACATGAGGAGCTAAGATTCTTATAAAGTTAAACAAATTTATAATCTTTAACAGAAAGGGCAAAGCTATATTATCTGTGCAGACTAACATACAAGGCTTGGACATATATGTGTATATTAATATGCACAGGTGTGTGTACATGGACTTATCCAGTGATATTCCTCACCTGTTTTTTCTTCGAGTAACTGTAGTTTCTGTTCTACTTCAGCCCTTACTTTTTCACTCTTTTCCAATTTTTGCAAGAGGCTTCCTACATCTACCATTGCGCCATTGTACACAATAAGGCCAACGTTTTCTTCTACATCTTTTAATTCCTTAACTGTTGGTGTTGGAAGCAATAACCTGTTTCCTACAAAAAATACCATATTTTAGTTATTTTTTTATCTTCTTTAATTAATAACATAGTTGTAAAAGAGCATAATATTAAACAGTATATTCAAACCTAGCATATCTTCCTGCAATGCCTCAGACTCTTCATGGTTTTCTTCATCTTTTGAGGTATCTGTTAATTTCCGGTAAAAGCAAGATTCACGGAGTACTACTTTATTAAGAAGTTTCTTTACCTGTTATGCAAGGAAGGAAGCAAATTAAAAAGATGAAAGTAAGGTTTTGATTCTCCTTGAACAAATATATTCTAATTTGCACGTATGATAAGCATCAGTGGTATCTCTTCTCACATATCCACTTTTACTCAACAAGCATTTACACTCTTAACTCTCTTTTAAATATATTTAAAACCCAAATTATCATTTGAAATAAGTTTGATATATAAAGTCTAAAATGGATAGGAATACTAACACATACATTAAAGTATATATACAAAAATGTTAATTGTAGCATAGATTAAATTTTAAAAAAGGGAAACCATCTAGCAACTGGGACTAGGTAAGGAGGCATACTATGCAATAATAAAAGTAAGTCTCATTTCATGGTGGATGTTTATGGTATTACTGCTGAATGAAGAAAGCTGTCAATCAATATGTATAGAATTGCTGTATTATTTAAATAATGGGACACACACGAGTTTTTACAAAAGGATCTGAGAAGTTATATATTAAATCAGAGGACTAGAAACAGAGGGAGAAGGAATCTAATTTTTTATGCTCTACACATTTATTACTGTCTGACTTTTATTATTATTAGCATGTTTTGCCTTTATATTTCAAAAAGCTAACTGATAAACTTAGGGGCAAAGGTTCACAACTCTTTCGATGTGTTACCATACCACACCCACCACTAAAGCATCCTTAATACACTAGGCCACCTAACCCCTGCTTGTTCCCTACTCTTATCATTTTAAACATTCACAAGAAAATTACCTGAGCCCGAGAAAGATGTAGTCCAAGAGTATAAAGTATTTCTTCCAAATCCTTTTCAAGAAGGTAACCACAATGGCTTTGATCAAAATAAACAAATGCCATTAACAGATCTCTGTTAATTGTGATCATCTGAGTCTTTTCTTTTTCCTAAAGAAAACGCAACAGAAGATAAAATAGATAATTCTTAACCCAAAAAGTAGTAAAGTGAGGGCCTCTCTGGTGGCGCAGAGGGTTAAGTCTAAGCACTATGAAGCTATGCATAGTCATTGCAGCACAAGTTCAATCCCCCACCAGGGAGGGGACCCACATGGCATAGCAAACATCTCCTGTCTCTCCTGCTGCTCCCCTGAGCAGTGTATTTCAATCAATCCACCTGTTCTGCTACCCACTCCGGTGAATCCTTTCACCCCACCACACCTCTGGTCAATACCCCAGCTCCTGTATGCATAAAATAAATCTTAAAAAAAAGTTAATAAACTGAAATTGTATATACTAGCAAAAATTTGAAAAGACTTGTCTCATTTTAGCTAAAATGAACTGGCAGGGTTTACATTTATGGGAAAAAGGACTAAAACATACTGGTTTCACCAAAAAACCTCAAAAAACAACACAACACCTGAATTTTATTTTTAAAGGTGATAGGTAAATATACCAGGAGTAATGAACTTCATGACTATGCTGTTTAAAATACTAAATTTGGGGCCCTCCCGGGTGGCACAGGGTTAAGGTGCAGCACTGTGAGGCTATCTGAGGCACAAGTTTAATCCCCAACCAGGGAGGGGACCCACATGGCACAGTAGACCTCTCCTGTCTGGCTCACTGCTCCCCTCAGCAGTGTATTTCAGTAGATCTGCCTGTTCTGTCCCCAACTCTGTCTCTGGTGACTCCTCTCACCCTCTGCATCTCTAGCCTATATCCCTATTCTTGTATGCATAAATGAATACATCTTTAAAAAATAAACTGGTAAGGGGCCTCCCTGGTGGCGCAGTGGGTTAAGGAACGCACTAGGAAGCAAACTGCAGCCACTGCAGCATGAGTTCGATCCCTGCCCCTGGCCAGGGAGGGGACCCACATGGCACGGCAGACCTCTCCTGCTGTGCCCGCTGCTCCCCTCAGCAGTGTACTTCTGTTGATCTGCCTGTTCTGCTCC
>JAGFMF010012105.1:3191826-3226455 GCA_019455555.1 Galemys pyrenaicus
TCTGTTGATCTGCCTGTTCTGCTCCCTGCTCTCTGTGGTGAATCCTCTCACCCCCCCACACCTCTGGCCTGCACCCCAGTGCTTGTATGCATAAATAAATAAATCTTTAAAAAAAAATAAACTGGTAAGTTTATTTATAAAACTGGTAAGTTTATTTATAAAACTGGTAAGTTTATTTATAAAAATGAACACGTTATGAAAATAGAGAATTCAAAAAGTACCTTATCTTTAGAGGGCCTCTCCTTGCAGTACTTGTTGATATCTCTTTTGTCATCTCGTTTGTTTATTTCTTCCTCATCACGATCTATAAGATGAATACAGCAGCCAAAAAAAACAACAACCCTCATCAACAAAGATATTTCCAGCTATTACAGAGACCAAAAATTCTTTTCTAACCCTGATCAGCTTTCAGGAGACACAACAGCAAAGAAATATTATAGGAATAAAAATAGTCTGGATGTTATAAGAACTATTGTAATGAATAAGAGGATGAAGAATTCATAAAGACACTAGAGGGAGGAAAATAACTGATTTATTGAATAAAAATGTGTGCTATAAATATATGGAGAACAGTAAAAAAAAAATTTTGTACATGAAATTGAAAATTACAAGTTTAAAAACAGTGTATTTTCCAAAAACTAAATAGAAAAAAGGGTAGTATAATAAAACTAGTCATAGATAATTTAAAAAATAATTTGGGAAACTGAAATGTTTTTAAGATAATTAAGAAGGGTATCCCTGGTGGCGTAAGGGATTAAGTCTCAGCACTATGAAGGTAACGGCAGCCATTACAGCACGAGTTCAATCATGGGGCAGCAGACCTGTCCTGTCTCACCAGCTGCTCCCTTCAGCAATGTATTTCACTCAATCTGCCCGTTCTGCTCCCACTCTTACGCTGGTGAATCCACTCACTCCCCACACCTCTGGCCTGTACCCCAGCTCTTGTATGCTTATATAAACAAATCTTTAAAAAAAAAAAAAAAGAATAAAGACGTGTGATGAAAAAATATTAAGAGGATGGAGCAGAGAATATGGGACTCTTCAAAAAGGCTAATGTTTATTGGATAAGCAAAAAGATAAGTGAATATTAATATATGCCTATCATCGCTATTAAACTTACTAGACTGTCATTAATGAATGGTGACAGGATTAGTTTTCTTAGGTGTGATTACAAAATTATATTTATTTAAAATATATCTTTTTCTCAGCAAGCTGGAGAATTCCTACTTTGAAATGGCTCAGAAATACAGACACACATAACAAAGATAACACAAGGTAAAACAGTAATTATTAAATTAAAATATACAGATAGTATTCACTGCATCATTCTCTCAGGTTCCCTTTATGTTTCATTAATTTCAATGATGTAGGAAAAAAATTCTATGGTAGAAAGCAGAAAATATACAGGCAAACTAAAGTACCTTTAGTAAATAATCTCATGATTTTCTTATCTCAGAAAAAGATTTTTACAAAGTTCCAAACATACAACAAGATTGACAGTTACACAGTGGTACTTTACAGATACCTTATGGCTGGCCCAGGACATCATTTATAAAGTATTCTGAACACAATTCCTATTGGTAAAAGTTTATTTTTTAAAACTTGGGTGACAGGTAAACGGGTGTTTACTATTATTGGTCTTTAAACTCAACCTATATATTCTATGTACACAAAAAATGTATTTTTTTTCATCCTAAGGTGAATAAATTTGAATCATACCATCTTCTTCATCCTCTGCTTCTTCTGCTTCCATTGGATCATATTCATCTTGATTATTATCTTCTTCAGTTTCATCATCATCTTTAGAATCATCTTTTCTTTTATCATCTTTCTGTAATTCAGAATGCCTTAAAGTTAAGCAAGACTTCTCACCAAACATTTAATTTCATTAAATTCACTTGAGGTAGTTTCACATTATAAGTTTCTTAGAATAGTAATACACTTAAAGAATTAACTACCAGAAAACTCATTGTAGATATTTACACAGGCTAAATTCAAAGAGCTAAACTCCTAATAATACACTAAAATCTTTCAATTTGGTTTTTCTGTTTCATTATTCTGATGGAATGCATAATCTAGAAGACTGTTACAATCTAGAAGACTGTATTTGAAAACTGTGAAATCATTATTTACAGCAATCATGGAAAAAATTACAGACCTTTCTTTCATCTCTTTCTTCCTTTTTATCTTTGTCATCGCCTGATTTTCTCCGCTTGGGTTTTGGATCATCAGTTTCATCATCTCTGTCTTCTTTTTTATCTTTTCTCTCATCTTTTTTGCTTTTCTTTTCCTTTTCTTTTTTGTCCTCTTTCTCAGGAAGAGATAATAATGATTTGTATATTCTGACACCAAAATCTCTTTGAAGCATCTCATTAAAAAGTTCTGCAAACAATGACACCTATAAAAAAAATGCCAAAGATAATTTTATTTTTATTTATTCTTTTTTTAAGATTTTATTTATTTATGCATACAAGAGTTGGGGTACAGGCCAGAGGCACGATGGGTGAGAGGATTCACCAGAGACAGAGTGGGGAGCAGAACAAGAAATCAACTGAAATACACTGCTGAAGGGAGCAGTGGGCAAAACAAGAGAGGTCTGCTGTGCCATGTGGGTCCCCAGTGGCTGCAGAAGCCCGACAGTGTGGCATTCAATCCCTTGCACCACCAGGGAGGTCCAACAATAATTTTAATAGCAATACTGAAAATTCCAGAAGTCAATAACTTACCAAATAACTTGCCATATTTCACCATTAATGTGCACTAATCACATATGTGAATGACAGTGAGGGACCTCAAAAACTGTTCTGAAGCTATATATACTATGCTTAATATACTTCTGGTCAAATATTACTTTAAAAAACCGTATTTCAGGCAATGTGAAAAGGTGGTGTAGAAAAGAATTTCTGTACTATCTTATATAACAATCTTCACGACAACTATACTTTACTGATCTACTCAAGTTTCTGCGACATGTGTACTATGCACCAGGGACATCTGGAAAGACAGCAGTGAAGAAAGCAAACAAAAACCCTGACTCGAGAGTTAGTAACTTCATGGGGAAAAAGTACAGAATAACCAAATCAATATCAAATTGTAAGGGAAGGAAGTAGGATAAATTTATAGAGTAACAGGTGAGCGTATAGTCACAGAGTTTCTCTGACCAGTTGACATTTTAAAAGTGACCTGAAAGATAACAAGGGAATGAATCACAACAGATATCTAAGAGAAGAGCAATTATAGGCAGGACAAATCAATTCAAAATTGTGAGTAGGAAGCATGCATTATAATTTATTACTATCTGGTAATCTTAGATACTTATGTATCTAACTTTATATATTAAATTTCTATGTAAGTATTTCTAACGTTAACTGCTTTCAAAGGACCAAGAGTCTATCTAGAATTTGGAATACCACAGGTCTAAAATATATAATCTTAGGCAATCTGTTCAGTGTATTTGATAAAACATTTTAATCAGAATATTTCCCTGACCACAAAAACGGAATACAACGCATCAAAATTTTAACTGACTTTATAATCTATTTTTTTGTAATTCATGCCCAGCTTGTATTTATTTATTTTTAAAGATTTACTTACTTATGCATACAAGAACCGGGGTACAGGCCAGAGGTGTGTGTGGGGGGGAGAGGATTCAACCAGGGACAGAGTGGGGAACGAAACAGGCAGACTGACTAAAATACACTGTGAGGGGAGCAGCAGGCACAGGAGAGGTCTGCTGTGCCATGTGGTCACCTCCCTGGCTGGGGATCGAACTCGTGCTACAGTAGCTGCAGATGCTTCACAGTGTGGTGCTCAAGACCTGGTGTCACCAGGGAGGCCCATGCCCAGCTTTTATATATTAAATATCTATTATCAGTAAAATGACTATTAAAAATGCTGAAAATTCCACTTTCTCTTAGCCATTAACATAAACTAAACAGAATCTGCATTTGTGTAAGTAAATAAATATTGAGGGACATAACTCTTCCTTAAAGTTTTCTAAGTTCCATTACCTAGATATGAAAAGTAACATGTGTTACAGATTGGAAGAAATCTAAAACACAGATTAAATTTAACATATTTTCATCTATAAGCACTAAAAGAAACACCCAACATCATTACTCAACCAAAGACTTATTTTACAATGTGTTTTTTTTTTTAAGTTACAAAATTGTTATTTTTCATGTACCATGATAACTGTTGCATTAAATGGAGACTAATCAAGAAGCCATGCTGGGGGGAAGGGTTTTAGGAGTAAGGAAGTTCATTTTGCCACCAAACTCCTTTAGTTTCATCAGAGTAGCTATAATTTGAGATACTCTTATGGCAATAGTTAGCATATATAGCATAAATGGTATAGGCAATGATCCCAAAGACTATTTATTTCTTAAGTAACTATTACATGGTAGATACGTATGTTGCAATTACCAATAAAAAAACCCTACTATATAGTATATATGATGTTAAAGGATACTTGCTTTCTGGAATTATTAAAGTATCAAAAATTACACATCTTTTTTAGTAACTTTTTAAATTTTAGTAATATCAAGACCAATAAGTAAGCACTTTAAGTTTTACAGTTGTCTCAAAACCTTTTATACTTGGTTGTACATGTCTCTAGTTCATGTATTTCCTTTTCATTTACTAGTTAGTGGATATAACCTCTTGGGTCAAGTACCATGACTGATGTTTTTTAATATAATTTATAAAATGAAATAAAGTGAGATACATTGATAAGATACAGTAACAGAATTAAAATTTCTTACAGGAATATTTGGGGATATTTTAGTTTACATTGTTGTATTTAAAAAACATCGTTTCTGGGCCTCCCTTGTGGTGCAAGGGGTTAAGTCTCAGCACCATGAAGCTATCGGCAGCCACTGAAGCATGGTTCGATCCCCAGCCAGGGAGCTGACCAACACGACAGAGCAGACCTGTCCCGTTTCACCTGCTGTTCCTCTTAGGAGTGTATTTCAGTCAGCCCACCTGTTCTGCTTCCCACTCTGTCTCTGATGAATCCTCTCACCACCCCACTCCCCATGCTTCCAGCCTACACTCCAGCTCTTGTATGCATAAATAAATCTTAAAAAAAATAATAACAATAGTTTCCTTAGAGATTAATCTTCATTTTTATCCCATTGTTTTAAAGTTTAAATTGCTTATATAAACAGTCAACTGTTTTGAAAAACAAATCAATATTATAAAGCTGTTCTAAAAATGATTGTACAAAGAAATTTGTGTTGAAAATGCAAATTACTTTATATTCATCCAATCAATCACAAGTAAATTTTCAGTTCATTAAATGGTTTTTGTAAGTTGAGAGTGAAAAATAAAGTGTTACCACATTTCCAAAAGAAGCAATGAGACATTACGGATTAGATGACAGAAGAACATACTACTACTAATAAAACAGTCTTAGTACCTGATTAAGACTTTAGATCCAACTGTTAATTTATAGGAAATACAAGACATTTAAACCAACCACTGGAATGCAGCCAGCAAAACTGAGCCTATACAAAAGAACATCCTAACTTTTTATAAGACATAAGTAAAAAAGAAGCAATGAAAGAAGAACTCAGGGCCTCCCTGGTGGCGCAGCGGGTTGAGCGCCACACTGTGAAGCATCCAAGGCACAGCAGCATGAGTTCGATCCCCGGCCAGGGAGGGGACCCACGTGGCACAGCAGACCTCTCCTGCTTTGCCCGCTGCTCCCCTCAGCAGTGTGTTTCAGTCCATCTGCCTGTTCTGCTCCCCACTCTGTCTCTGGTGAATCCTCTCATCTCCCATGACTCTGACCTGTACCCCCGATCGTGTATGCATAAATAAATAAATCTTTAAAAAAAAAAAAAAAAGAAAGAAGAACTCAAAGAGATTTAAGAAAGATATTAGCCAATACAAATATGGGAACCTTATTTTGATCACAATTCAAACTTAAAACATTACCTCAAATGAATGTTCTTTATTATCTTCTAGTCTGTAGTCCAAAAGCACACTTAAAGACATGATGCTGCAATCAAACTTGCCACTTTTTGCAGCCCAATTTGGATGTACAATGATGGCTGGTTCATCGGGCAAAATGTATCTTCTTTCCCGACGCTGGCGTTCCATTTCCTCTTGACGTTTTCTTTCTTCTTCCTATATATTTCAAATTTTAAGGTAACTGTTAAACCTTCATGTACAATATACATGTTATCAAAAGTACATAATTTCTTATGGTGTTCTGACCAATCATAAAAGTTGAAGAAAGCAAAGTTCAATTTTAATAAATATGATAGTAGTTTTTAGGATTTCCCAGCATAAGAAAGCCTTCTCTTGGCCTTAGCATCATCTTCTTAAAGCCTCTACATGATGAGAGCCAGTGGAAGAAGTGAAAGCATAGGCTTAAGTACAAAAGAAGAAAGATGAGGTAGAAGTCCAACTAAACTACTAACACCCATGGAAAGCACAGAAGCAGAAATAAGCCAGAGGCCAAAGACACTAATTGCTGAACTGCATGCTACTGTCTAGAACTTTGTCTCAGTGAATCGAGAACATCCCATTGCTGCAACTACCTTTGAGAGACCCACCTTGCTTGTACCAAAACCAGCCCCTTTTGGTCCTCTGACCTGGACCTGTGACATTCTGAACTAGCTCTGCTCTCAGCTGGCTGAATGTAACACATTTACAATAAATCATCCCTTCCACTATCTTAGTAAAGTAAAAAATTTTTTAAAAAGAGCTTTCTGAAGGAGGAGGAAAAGCACCTCCATAAGTATTATAGAAACATTGATATTCTATTAACTTCACAGAGAATTCAAGGGAAAAAGCTGTGGCAGCATAGTTTTTGTATTTTTGTAAATGTCCACGTTAAAAAGAGGGAACAATATAAATACCAAAACCAAAATTCATATACATTCTCAACAAAATATCCCCAAAATCTCAAGTGGATGAAAAAAATTTAGAAAAACCAAAACATTCATGTATTTTTGGCACGTGTGGGGAAAAGGAAATGGAAGCAATGGGGGAAACAATGGGGTTATATGATGGATCTGAGAACAGGAAAACTGCGAAAACAGCCAATCGGCGTTCACTGAAAAGCAGGTCACTTTTAGATGCTGAAACTAGGTACAGTTTTATACCTAAAAACTGAGTACAAGGGATCCAAGTTAAGATCTGAAAGGGCCTAGAACATTTTAGCTCTACGAACTTGGCAGAGTTGATTAACCAAGGACTCCTCCAGAGCACAGGGCCCTGCAGTGAGAAGAAACCTCTGGGAATACACTCAACAGTGAACAGGGACAACAGAAACATCACAGAAGGTTCAGATAAAAAATGATAGAGGGTGATAGAGAAATCAAGTCACCATCTTTTTTTTTTTTTGATAAAACAAGAAAACATCAGAACACAAAGCTTTGTGAAGTCAGAAAAAGTTTTATGAAGCTCTCTCAATAAATAATTATGCAAAGTAAATTCACAGAAAAATGAACAGAAAAATATCGAGGTCAAATCCCATACAAGGCTACTATTTTAGGAAAAGAGAACAAAGGGCAGCATTTCATCCCTGCAGACAATGAAACTGGGCCAAAAAGACATGGCCACAAGACAGTAAAAAAAGTTTTAACTTACTATTTTAAAGTGTGCTAAAAGACATAAGGAAAATGTTTTAAGTTATGAAAGAATGACATAAATAAGAATTTTAAAAGGACAAATGAGGTGATAGAATTTAGAAGGCAAGTAGAAAAAATAGATTCAGAAATTTTAAGAATAAACTAGAAAGAAGACAGAAAATAAGTACAAGAGATAACATCCTAAAAGAACTAAAAGTGAAAAGAAAATTTTAAAAATCAAAATAAAAGATTCAAGAAAAAGTGACCAAGAGAGAGAAAACAAAGTTTAATGTATAAGAGAACAGATTCCTTAAAGAAAACAAGACCAGAGGAACAGAATTATCAGAGGAACAACAAATTCAAACACTATAAAAACTTGCTCGTTCATAGCAGTATTTTTTACAGTAGCCATAAAGTGAAAACAAACCAGATGTCCAAATGTCCATCAACAAATAAATGGATAAATAAAATGCGGTGTAGGAATAAAAGAGTATTCCTCAATCTTTAAAAAATGAAATTCTTGTAATTAGTTTATTTTTCAAAAGTCTAATAAGAATTTTTGCTGTGCTTTTCCAGTATGTATTCTCTGTTTACTTATACTCCACAAATACGTGAATCCAATGAGTTATCGGTTTCACTATGACTTAACTTCAATTAAATAACTTCAAGATCCACCTATTTTGTTCCAGAGGGCACTATTTCACATTTTTAAATAGCTCAGTAGTATTCCACAATTTCCTTATCCTGTCACCTGGGCACTTAGATTGGTTACATGGCTTGGTTACTGTGGATAATGCTGCTATGAATACAGGTGTTCATAAATCTTTTGGTATTGGAGTTTTCATATTTTTGTATAAACATCTAACAGTATAGCTGACCATATGGTATTTGCACTGCTATTTTTTAAAGTAGCACCCTATAGTTTATTATAGAAATTGTACTAAATTACATCCCTACCAAGGTGAGAGTTGAGGCAGAGATAATGAGAATAAGGTATATTGTATTAGAAAATAAGGAAGTCTTCAAAACTTGGTGAGGACAAGTCAAAAAAGCAGAGAAATCAAATTTAGGCTCCCACTGGCCTATTGAGAGAAGATTTTACTATCAATCAAATACTTATAACCTATTATAAAAGAAATCATTAAGCGTATACACAACTTAAAAACAAGGTAGTTCTCCATAATCAAAAAACCATTATCACATCAAAGGTATTTATATAACTTCATTATCTAATGTCACATGCATATCATAACTAGATTTTTCCAATTATACCAAAGCTATTCTAAGTTTCATTCAGTAGTTGTCATGTCTCACTGAACCAACCACCTTTAATCTCAATCATTTTTCTTCATCTTTTATAACATGGACATTTTAAAAATGTTCAGACAAGTTACACTGTAGAATTTTTCATATTCTCACAACAAAAATAAGGTAAATCATTTTTGGCAGGAATACTTCATACATTATGAGGTATACTTCAGACTGCAACAAATTAGAAAATGCATAATGCTGTTTTGTACAATTACTGGTCTTTTAACATGATCCCAATATCTGTGCCTTTCAAATTTAGAAAACAAATGTGAACTCCTGGTATATGCATCCAGGAATTATTCTACTGGGCAGAAGCATAAAACAGCTCAAATAAATTTTCTCTGACTCAAGAATTAAAATACAATCAAACACTTATTTTTAGAGGTAGCAAAATTCTGTGATAAGCATTTCATTAGACTTCATTCTCGGAACTTAAAGGCTGTTACAAAGAATTTTCTCATTATCTACATCTAAACCACACGAAATAATCATTTTTAAGAGGGAAGATCAAAAATAAATGACTTGGAAATAACTTCAATGTCTTTCAAGTAGAGAATTAATGAACTATGATATAGTGACGGTATAGAATACTGAATTAATGAACTATGATATACTGACAGTATAGAATACTGCTAAGCAATAAAAAGGAACAAATTACTGATACACAAAACAAAATGAATGAACCTCTAATGCACTGTTATGTTAAGAGGACAGGCTCAAAAAGTTCTATGCTTCTATTTACATGATTTACTAGAAAAAGCAAAATTACAGGAAAATGGATCAGTGGCCCTCAAAGGTTGAGACAGAAGGAAATGCTTAGAGGAATGCAGGGAATTTTAGGGGTTGATAGACCTGTTTTATATTTTGACTCTGGTGGTTACATTACCCCATGCAGTTGCAAACATGCATAAACTTAACTAAAAAGTCTGAATTCTTACCTTTATGTAAATTATACTTTAACGAAAGTATGTGAACATATATATTCCAAGAGCGGCCTATAAGCCAATATTATATGCAATGTTAGTACAATATATTTAAATAATTTACTACATACCTCTTTATCATCTTCAGATTTCCTATCATCCTCCTCCTCTTCTTCTTTTTCAGATTTCTCTAGTTCCTTCTGTTCTTCTTTTTGTTCTTCTACTTTAAGCTGTTTTGTCAACCGGGCTATTAACTGGGATTTTAATCCTTTAGAACTAAGGGCTCGACTTTCTAATTCTTTTCGGAGATCATTTACCTAAATACACAGAACACAATAACACAGAGGGGAAAAAAAAGAATACTTAAGTAGTGAACAAATGATACAATTATTTTTTGTTCAATTTTTCAAAAGGGACACTTATACAGCTCATAAAATGTTTTTGAAGGGTCTCCCTGGTGGCGCAGTGGGTTAAGCAATACATTATGAAGCAAACCACAGCCACTGCAGCACAAGTTTGGTCCCTGCCACCAGCCAGGGAGGAGGACCCATGTGGTGCAGCAGACCTCTCCTGCCTCGCCTGCTGCTCCCCTTGGCAGTGTGTTTCGGTCAGTCTGCCTGTTCTGCTCCCCACTCTGTCTCTGGTGAATCCTCTCACCGCCCTGGACTCTGGCCTGTACCCCAGCTCTTGTATGTATAAATAAATCTTTAAAAAAAAAAAAAAGTTTGTGAAAATCCTAATTAGTTTAAAAATAATTTGCAACCTGTTTTAATACACCTTTTAAAAAGTTAATGTTCTGTGACCCAGTAATTCTAACTTCTGAGAATTACTAAAAATTTAGGAATTTATTAACAATTATCTTAAACAGAAAAAAAAAATCATACGTTCCTTATAATAGGTCCTCCTCCCAAAAATAGAAAAAAATCTAAACATCCAATAAAGCAAAAAATATTATGCTTACTAGGTAGGATAATATTGAATATTTAAAAATAATTATGGGAAACTTTAATACTACTTGAAAAGGATGAGAAAACAACTTCTGTATACATTAGAAACAACCAAGCACCAATCACAAAACTTATATTCAGAAAAAAAATCACAGAAAAAAAATACACAAAAATTTTAAAAGTGCTTGTGTTTGATATGTTTGAATATTTTTCTTATATTTTTAATATGCCAATTAAAATAACTAGTAATTACACTTATAAAAAAATATAACTCTTAAAACAAGGAACTTATTAATAGCAAGGTCATCAGTTTGACAAGTCCTGGGATGTAAGCTTAATCTAACTATCTGCATTTTCTGAAATCTATGTATCTTATATGAAACCTGAGGATGAGAAGAAGTTAAAAGTAGTGAAATGACAAGGTTTTTATGATTTATTATGCCCTCTGCTTATTGAAAAAGCAACAGGTTAAAAAAACAAACCAGCAACACAAAAAAGAAACACTTTGGCTTAGAATAGAAGTTAACCAAAAGATTGGTCTTGATGTGTAAAAACAAGTAACCATCAGATTCTGATCTGGTCTACACAGACTGTATATAGAATTTATTGATCTATAGTCATATGTTAAGTTCAGAGAAACAAAACTCCAGAAAGAAAACAGGTTCAGAGATCTTAGGGAGCAATGAAAAACTAGTATAGGTTAAACAGAGATTTTCAAGAGAGTTTTAAATTACTGTTTCTTTCCCAGTTCAGATATATAGCAATGTACCTTTTATTTTTTTAAGATTTATCCACTTATGCATACAAGAACTGGGGTACAGGCCAGAGGTGGGGGCAGGGTTGAAAGGATTCACCAGAGACAGAGTAGGAAACAGAACAGGCAGATCTACTGAAATATACTGCCAGGGGGAGCAATGGGATACAGACGAGTTCTGCCAGGCCCTGTGGGTCACTTCCCTGGCGGGGGATCGAACTCCTGCTGCAGTGACTATGGACAGCTTCACAGTGCTGCGACTTGACACCTTTACCACCAGGGAGGCCCTTTATCTTTTACCTTGAAGTAGTATTTTAAAAACTGGATAAATCTTTATCCTGTATTTCTTTCCCTTGCCTTAAATTAAAGTCACTTAAATTTTGCCTTCTTGGTTAATTCCTAAACCAGAAAGGAGTGTGGCTCACGCAAAATGCATTCAACAGACTTAACCGATCTATAAATTTACCTTTTGCTTACTGATAATAGCAAAAAACAAAAACCAAAAAACCCATATTTATGTAAGTTAAATAAACATAATATTAATATTTAGTGGTTTTAATCTAAAAACTCCCTCACTGTTCCTAATCAGAGGTTTCAATATAAATACAACCACTTTCAAAATTACCTTCATTGTCTTTGGATCAAGTTTAGACCAATGGGTAGGAGTGGAAATTTCTTTAGCTTCACCATCATCCTTCTCTTCTTCATCCTGATATACAAAGAACATAATTAGTATTCTGAAACCTTAAAATAAAAGTAATTTATTTTTAAAAGTCTGTTGCTGATCTGTGCAAGGTCACAAATGTTTCAGATTGTCTTCTCCTAAAGTTATTATTTAGGCAAGTCCACGTACATACATTCTACCACTTTTAACTGATCACAAAGACACTCATCAGCCAATCAAAGCCAGATCTGTGAAACACAAAAGGGTGATAAATTATAACACAAAGGATATCAGGGATGCACAAACACTGCCGGTCTCCACTAACCACACAGTGTGTGATCTTGCCCCAATTTTCAAGCCACCCAAAGTTAAGACTGATTTAGTCAGACCTTTCAAATGTACCAAAGACGATGCCACATAGCCTGAAATTTCAAATCTCTCAGACTTGTGGTTGTCCAATTTCAAATATCCATGACTAGAACTGATGACCGTGAAAGAGAAAATTTTTTTAAATTTTAGAAAATGGCAAAATGTTTAAAATGGCTTAATACTGAATCTTGCTCAACAACTGGTCCCAGATTCCAGCAACTAGACCTATGATAAAAACAAAATTCTGTGCAATTTAAGCACAACTTATTTTCCTTTGAGGTCTCAGCACTCTTAAAGTTAGCATAATAAGACAGTTTTTTTTTAAGAGAAAAGAACATATAACTATACTGCTGAAAGCTGGATTACCAGTCGCTGTTACCAGTTATGTTCCTCCATGTGTGTTTGTTATGTAGTGTGTGGTGTGCATTTGTGCCTGTGTTCCTGTGCCTGTGAGAAGCGGAAATAGAAAAAGGGATTAGCGTTCAGTGCCTGTTCTCCATCAGCCTCCTTGCGTTCACCCTGAAGCTTCTCGACCAGCTGCTGCTTGTATCCTCGGGAGAGGGTTTCCCACTCTGAGCGGGTGGGAAGGCAATGCCAAACATCCGGGAAAAATAAAACCACTGTCTCCACATGAGCTGGAACTGTACGCCCCTTGTGGGTCTCCTCAGGGCGATGGTAGCGAATCTCTGCAAAACGGTACCTGTTGCAAGGGAAGAAGCATGTTGGAAAAAAAATTCTAAAATACATTTTAAAGACCCTAGTTCACTTGTAGCACATCAAGTAAAGAAATTTTGCTGCAAGAACTTGAGGTTGGTCTAAAGAAAAAAAAATTATCGAAGCCATAGTTCCTCTTTTGGTACATTTGTACAATATTTTATGGTTAAAAGAAGAATAGGTTCCCCAAGACATTTTCAAGTTTGATTACAGAGCTACCCATATTTTAGAGAATACCTGAAGAAGCTGGATAGCTGTTCAGATTTCATGTGCTAAAAAAGAATATTCTTAATTAAGTCACAAGAAATATGCTAAAATACATAAGACAAATAAGCCTCAAGAGAAAATATGGCTGAACAAAAATAATCAGCAACTACATCATTTTACAACAAAAGAATTATAACGAAATGAAGTTCTCTCTTGACGATCTTCTCCAGCTATGCATGAAATGAAAAGTATTTTCAACATACACCAACTTCCAAAGTACAGCATAACAAAACATTTAAATATTCAATTTATTTTGATTAGTTCTTAGTCCTTTCCCCCCAAACAATTTTGGCACCAATAGACTTTTGCTACAAATGGGGATTTTCCTTGGAGATTACTTACATAATCGTGGTCGCTAAAATATGGGGGATTGGAGAGGGAAGGCAGAGTAAGGGGAAACTGAGCAGCAGGAGTATCTACATAAACTATTAGAAAACATTTCTAATCAAGAAATGAATTGGTACTTACCATTGTGTGCATACACTTAGATCAATGCCTGTCAGTGCCTTACAACAACGAATAGCAGTCTTAATCAACACAGAGGGGTCTTTTTCTGGGTCTGGTCCATCCAACGAAGGAGACCAGTGGCCTCCAATGGCCATGGCTTCATCTTTGCCTTTCATGCCCACTAAAAACTAATTCAAAACCAAGAGTCATTTACATTTATTATGCAACATGTCAAATTACAAATAAAATACTTGAAAAGGAAAGGTACAAACCTTTCCAATTATCAATTTTTACTACCTCTTGTATCTGTCAGTCAAGGAAGAGTTCAGTTCATCGTGTTCCACACTGCATTTCAGCAATGGAATAGGATTTACACATCATAACTCATCCTTCTAAAATATTTCTTCAGATAAAGAGTTCTTTTAAAGAAATAAGCTATAATTCAAACTTTAACAGCATCCAAAGATACACTAAATCCATTATTAAGATTTTACTATGCTGCAAATATAAAACATCAAAATGAAGTTGAACTAGTAATATACAAATATGTCATTATAGGCAGAATCTGCAATGAGAAAACATCTACATCATTAAATTCGGAGTACCTTAACACTAAAATTACTACTCAACAAGACTAAAGGGATGCCATTTTTAAATTACATCTACTATACATAGTTAGAACTAAGTAAAGTGAACTTATACCTGAAGTCAAAATAAATGTTAATTTTACCTTTACAAGTCTAGCAGGATGTTGAAATCCATCTCGAAGTTCTTGTGGGTCTTCAGCAAGAGCACATGACTTATGATACAAATCTTCCATACTAGGGCTAGCCATCAGCATTACCTATTATAGTCAAATAATTCAATCCTGTCAAAAGTCTAAAGTAATGTAAAAAAATGAGAAGCACTACTAATTATCCTTACATATATTAGATAACCAATAATTTTTTATAAAAATGGAAAGTAAAATGTTACAGCAGAAATGGTATTAGATACATTATAATTACATAATTTTAAATTTTTAAGGGATGCTTTTTTTCAAATCAATGCTTTCTTTAAAATAACAGAAAACTACTGATGATAAGAACCATATTGATTATTACTTTAAAATCCAACATACAATGCATTCACTCACATTACATTTTATCTGGGACCACTGGAAGTCCATTCCAAAATGCTCAATAAAATCAACTTCATCTTCACATTTTTATGAAATTAAAACACTAAAACATTAACCATCAATCTATATTTTAAGAAGTTAAAGCAAAAGAAGATTAAATTAAATTACTTAAATAACCAAACAGAATCAGGCAGACAAGAGGAAGACATGGGTATTCTGGCCTTAAACCTAATTACCACTTTCTGAAGATAGACTCCACATAACACTCTAAATAGGAATGAATGTTCAGGGATTTTAGCTGTATATCACAATGGAATACAAACCTTTGCACTGTATAAGTGGTCAGCATCTGGTGGATCAAGAATGGCCATATTTTTTTCTAAGGACTCTACTTCTCTGTGCATTACATAGAAATTGCAGTAATTTCCCAGTTGAAATGGTCTTGACAAAGGGAAAGCATCCACCCATGTAAACTGAGCATCAAAAAAGTCACTAGGTATATATAAATTCTGATAACGACGCCTTAGTTCCATCATGTCACAGCTAGGACTGAAAAACAGACATAAGTAGTGAATAAGTAGCCTTAATACCAAAGATTATGCAAAGATTCACTCAATTCTGAAGCTAGATATATAATTTGACAGTTAAAAAAACAGCTGAAAAGGTAAAATTATTGAGCTACAGTTTTACAGAATGTGAAAATATTTTTAATTTGTTTGCTAAGAGATCTCAACAAATAAATGATATTTAAGTGCTACCTTTATTTCTTTTTTGTGCGTAGCTTACTTCATTAGAGAAGACCCTTTGAAATAACTTCAACCTCAGTTTCAGAGAAGATCTAAACAAAAGCAGCTCTGCTCAGTTGAGACTGTGCATTTTTGAGAAACTTATGATTCATATAGAATAAATACAACGACCAGTAAGAGTGGTAGTAAACAAGTACGAGTGCTCTTCAATCACATTTATATAGTGTAGAAAAAATAAAACTTTTATTCAATAGGAAGATAGCAAGTATATTTATATTCAGCACTGAATATAAAAATCCATGTGAAAACAAAATCCAAATGTCTTTGGATTATCCATACATCCATACCTCTCTAAGTTAATGTTTAAGATCCATACCTGATTGTTTACTATGTAAAGAGGGGATAACTTTCTTGCCTGTTAAGTCTGGCATACTGATTTTTTTAAAGGATGATTTCCTTTTTCCTAAGAAAAAAGCAGAGCTTTTAAAGAGGAACTCAAAGGTAAATCAATCTGGCAAAAAGTCAAAATATGTTTGCTGAAAACAGAAAGTGGGAAAAAAACCAACAATCCATAAGATAGAAAGATAACTACACTGTCTTTGTTAAAGACAAAGGTACAAAATGTGGAATAATATATTTGAACATCTTTTAATCTGAAGTCTAAAATTATAACAATGGGGTGATATAACCTGTCAGTTATGGTTGCTAAGATTTTACTGTCAAAATAGGGAAGAGATATTTGAGTTGCTTTTGTTTTTAAAAGAAGTGCTTCAAACAGGAAATATGCGTTATAGTTCTCTAAGAGGTTCCCCATCACCAGAGTTTTTGAAGTCATGTACTTAATACTCCACAGGAGGAATGAAATCTATAAGGCAAAAGAATTACAAATAGATCATTTTTTGGCATATGGTCTATTATATTCTTATTATCATCAGAAAATCTTGATTTCCATAACAGAAGCGGTATGGACATTTAAAATAATTTTTATTTGCAATAAGGCTCAATTGATGTTCTGGGAATTTACTTCAAAATGGTGCAATGAAACTGTGAAGATTTTTACTTTGAAGGAGGAAACAGCTGTTCAATTTATACCTATGCGTCAACTCTTCCTAGAATAGCTTTCTACCTTGGAAACAGATGAATTAAAAGCAGAACTGCTCTATTTAACATATGTGGGGCAGGAAAAGAAGTTTTGGTTCCAATAAATTTATCTGAAATATGCAGACTAGACGTTTAATGTCAAAATAAAAAGGGTCAACAAGAAAGCAAGTATAAAGAGTACTTGCTGATTTCCCCATAAGTGAGAGTAAATAAATTAAGCAAAGTCACCAAGCAAGATTTTTGGGATGTTCAGTAGCTTTAATAAAATAAAATCTAGAACTGAATATATAGGAACTTTATCTCTTAGTAGGCCAATACTATGAATATTTTTTAAAAACTATGTTTATTTTTGTATATAAGAACTGGAGTATAAACCAGCGGTGTGAGAAGTGAGAGGATTCACCAGAGTCACAGTGGTGAACAGAGAGGTGGATCTACTGAAATAGTGCTAGGGGAAGCAGCAGGTGAGACAGAAGAGGTCTGCTACGCTATTATGTGGGTCAGCTCCCTGGCTGGGGATCAAACTCAGGCCTTAGCAGTGATAGAGCTGAAACTTAATGCTAGGAGTACCCTGAATATTATTATACTTTGTTGAAAGGAAGCACTACCCTGGAAGGAAAATCACGTGCATACAGTTATTTGTTCCTAAACAGGTTTAAACACCTCCTTTCATTGTTTAGTTATCTTATTTTAGCCTAAGTTTGTTTTTTCTATAGTTTATCATATACATAATTGTCAGTCCCAGTGCCACCTTTTCCTTAAATTACTCATTTACCATTATACCTTTTTATGAATTACTACTTAGTAACTATTACCTATCTGGCCATCACAATCCACACTACCACCATTAGTTACTGAATCTCTACAACTGGTACACGATAAATGCTTTAGGTAAATGAATTTAATTTAACCTCACAAAATTTTTGTTAATTGACATTATTTCCATTTGGCAGATATAGCTTAGAAATTTCTGGTAATTTGCCCATGACTTCTGATTCCAAGGCTGAAAACTGTATCTATGTTTGTACACAGCACATATATCATGTGTCTGTCTGTGTGTTGGTAGGTCATATTTCTATTATACTACATTACCAGTTAACTTTAAATAATCTGTTCACTGCTATATTATTATTCCATCACAGATTATCATAAATTAATAAATCTACATCCTGGAAACATTTAAGGAACAACTTCAAAACAGAGGGGCTGCCTTTGTCAGTAGCCAATATACTTTATAAAAATAAAGTAGCCTTGCAAAAAGCTAAACTGTTACTTCAAATTGCATGTCTGCCCTTATATAAGAATACCAAATTATTAAGAAATAAAAGTTTCAAGAAAAATATCTCTGTATAACACATTCTACCAAATAATACAAAATTAAAATTCAAAAACATGGTAGGGGAGAAGAACTTACCAATCTAAAGAAAACTTTGAAAACTGAACTGTGTAACGTGGAACAACTCTTCGAACTCTCCGAGGTGATCGTTCTCTCTCTCTTCGAGGAGATCTCTCCCGTGAACGTTTTCTCTGAGGAGATCTTTCCCTGGATCTACGTCTTTCTCTCTCCCTTTCACGACTTAAAGCAAAATTTTCTGAAATTACTAATGTTTCTGTCATTATCAAAGTTGTGTTTTTTGTACATTCTATTGATGTAGCATTGCGTTATGTGCATCACTATAAATCTACATCTGTATATACATTAAATTTACCACTAAAATCCAATTTCGTCCGTCACCATACAACTCACCTAATTTACCCTAAATAGCCACCTCTCAAAATGAGAATTTATTTTATAGTCTTTATTGTTCAGTTTTTCCCAGTTCTTTAATAAAATAAATATAATAGGTAATACTAGCAAGATTCCACAGTACATATTTTAAAAAATAAAAGGTAAGCTATGGAAACAACCCAAATGCCCAAAAACAGATGACTGGATCAAGAAGATGTGGTATATACACAAAAAGGAATATTACTCAGTAATCAAAAAAGACAAACTCTTGTCATTCACAGCAACATGGATGGAGCTAGAAGGCATCATGCTCAGTGAAATAAATCAGAAAGAAAATGAAAAATATCAGATGGTTTCAACTATAGGAGGAATGAAGAGGATCCAAATAAGGGATCAGGGGGTGGGGGGAAGAAGAGGGGAAGGATTATAATAAAGTAAAAAGTAAAAATAACAGGTAACTATAAAGCAGAGACATTCTGCAGGGGGTGGGGGAGAGTCGGACCAAAACAGGGGTGGAAAGAGACTATACTGATAGTACATGGGTGAATTGGTGATGGGAATTTCAAGGGGACTATAACCATGATGAAAAAGCATAAATTGTACAAAAATGAAGAATGATGTAAACAAATACATAAAATTAAAATTAAAAACTTAAAAAAGAAAATCATCAGGAGCTACAGGGAAAAAATAAACAACTTAAAATTGTGGTAAGGTACATAACGACATAAAATTATCATTTTACTAAATATTCAGGTATACAGTTTAGTAGATTAAGTATATTCACATTGTGCAGTCATCACCATCATCAAAAATATGCTTTTAAAAAATTACCTTCGGTCATCTTTCCTGTTAGGCACTTGATCCCCTCTGTCATTCCTTCCTGAAAATCTGGATGGTGGATCTAACCTTCGTGCTGGTTGTGGCTGTGAAACTATACGGACAGGAGGCTGCAATAAACCAGCTTTAAAAGGTAAAAGAAAAATAGTTTTAACTTAAACTAAATCAAAGTATTATCTAGTTAAATTTAGATAGATAGATAGAAAAGTTGGCTTTTATGACCCAGAAAAAGTTAGAGACAACTTTTTTCCCTGTAACCCTTTAAAAATGTAAAATTTGTTTTTATTAGCTCAGGGACCATACAAAACCAGACCATGAATCAAATCCAAAAGTTACAGTTTGCCAATCCTTAGTCTATAGACATTAAACTAAATTGCTTTACAAGATATTGAGAACATGTAAGAATAATCCAGAGGTTACTTACACATAGTAAAAAGAACCCCTTATTATGGGCAGATTTATGGCCATTACTTTGATCAAGTGATCAAATTCAGCACAAATAATATAGAAAGAATCTGACATGTGCCTTCTACTACGATACATTATGAATTACAAAAAGCACACCTATGAAACTTTCTTGCCAAAGTCTATTTACTTAATAGTTTATATGGTAGAGAGAGGGACAATGTAAAAAACACGAGGAATCAAGACAAAAGAATCTACAAGTCAACTAATCCGTTGTCTTCAAAAAGTATCAAAGAAAGAAGGATAAGCTATTCTAGGATAAAGAAACATAGGCAAATATAGTGCAATAAATTTGACTGGTTTACTAATTAAAAAGAAAAAACAAAGACTTTTTGTGAGGTAGTAGGAAGATATTTGAATATAAATAAGATATTTATATGCTTTTTCTCTGATGTGATAAAGAGATTAGTTTAAAAAGTTTTAGTAAAGACATGCTTAATGTGAAATGCCACAAAGTCTACTAAGTACTTCAAGTGACTAAGGAAAAAGTACAGATTTGCACACATGTATGCAGACAAAACCATGGTAAAATGGTAACTATTATTCATGGCTGTGAGTATAAAAGTGATTGTTATACCATACTTTCAATGTTTTTATATAGTTGAAATTTTCCATAGTATAAACTTAGGGGAGGGGAAAAAATAGCCAATTCATGAATGTTTCTTATTGTTAAATAACACTACTTCAATTAACATGAATATGTTGAACAAATACTAATTGCCCATGGAAATATCCCTACCTTTCTAGCAAGTGGATCTTAGCTAACACCCAACATCACTAACATCAACCTCATTCTAGCACATCTCTTTACTCTTCCACCTTTCTACCATACTCTGTCAATCACCCTCACGAGACACATCACGGTTCCAAAAACACAACGACTTTCTTGAGTCCTCCAATAGAAGCCAAACCTCTTGAGGCAGGCAAGGGGAAAAATGGCATTTAAGTTCCAATTTACAAATGGAAAATAAAACCTCTAAGGAACATAATCAAAAATCATAAAACTAAAGATCATCTATACAGAAGAACCAAGTGGTTTGGAAACAGTTTATCATTACCTAGGTAAGTAAGTTTAGGACAAACCAAGCAGTTTCACCAAAAGGTACAGAAATTTGTGCACACTGTCCCTGGACATGTATATGAGAACATTCACAGCATTTCAGAAAACAAAACCAAGAAATAATACAAACATTTACCAAAGAGCAGATAAATTGTATACTATCCAAACAATGGAATGTTATGAAAATGAAAAAATTAGTTGCATAATTAGCATGAAAAATTTTAAAACATATCAGAAAAAAGTCTTACAAAAAAGATTATACAAAAGGAATCACATATGTAAATTTCAAAAACAGAGCAAAACTGTATTACTAAGATGCCTATTTTAAGGGAAAAACTACTTAAAAAAAAAAAGTTATGCTAGCAACGTTGTTTTTCACCCAAGTAGAGATTACACAACGTTCATGAAAAAAATAACTTGTTGCACTGTAATGTTTTATAATTTCAGTATATCTAAGTCATAGTTTATAAGTGAAAAGGCCACAATTATATTTTTGAAAATACCAATTAAATAGGCTTCTATAAGCCAAGGCTAACATTTTTGAAACGGTTTGAACGAGAAAATGTCCAGAGTTTCAAACTATTAATTTGCGAAGAAAAATGCAAGAGGGCTCATTTATTTATCTGATGCACAATGGTTCCAAGTATAATCTAATGTGCTACTATTACACTTTACATGTACATAAAATGTTGGTATGGTTACAGTAAGTCTTACAAACATTTTCTAACAGATAAGATACCAATAACGAGTCAGGGGATTAATAGTTCTGATATTTATTTTAAGCTCACAAAGAACATATATCTGAATTTCCTAGTCCCTGGATTTACTTTATCGCAAGAGGCAATTAAAAAAAAAACACATACGTCCACACAGCTATAGAACTAGAAGCAGTCTATACAAAGTATTTAAGCTTGTTGTCAAGTTCTCAGGGAGCCCCTACACCTTTTGTAATTAAAAATGCACTTTCGTTATTATAACAATCAAACAGTTATGCATTAGTCTGAAACATAAAAAGCAAAGCTATAATGCATATACCTTTCTGCTGTGGCTGCTGTAATAAAGGTTGTGGCTGAGTCTGCAATAATGGTGTAATAGAAGCTGCTGAAATCTGTGCCTGCAGAAGAGACTGTGGCTGGGGTTGAGCCTGGACACCAAATGTTGTCTGTGGTGCAATTGGCTGGAGTACTGCAGGAGGAGTCTTCAGTAAAGGTTGGGTTTGGGATTGATTCTTAACAATTAAAGAATAAAGAAAAAAAGTCTTTGTGAATTGGAAGACTCAATAACGAAGCTTCTGTATTACAAAATTCAGTAATTTACATACCTGATTTGGCAGCGTTTGGATTCTTTGTGCATTCCATTTAAAAGGCATATTGGGATTATATGTAGCTTCAACCAATACTCTGTCACCCACTTGAGGGGTTTTCCCTTTTACAGCACTGAAAAATAAATGCAAGACAAATATGACTAAAAGAGATTCCTCAAAAAAGATTTAAATATTCAGTATTTCGAAGTTAATTATATCCAAAACAAAATTCTAAATAGCCCTTTTAAAAAAGTAAATAAACTTTCTAGAATATAATTTTATTTTAGAATTGATTTAAGTTTCGCCCCCTCTATATCTATACAGGATTTGAAATAGGGTAATATCCCACCAAAAACTCTCCTAATATTGTCTCCTTCTACGGCATTTTCTAACATTGACAACCCAAGAATGAGATTTATTTTGGGCTTTGAAGATGAAAAAGAGAAAATCTTTAGAGATTACAGAAAAATCTTATCAAGTAATTAAATTTAAATTTCCCAAATACACTTCTAAGCAAGTTCATTAGAAATATATTTAAAGTAGCTGAAGAGGGACTCCCTGGTGGTTCAGGGGTTAAAGTCTCAGCACTATCAAGCTATTGCCAACCACTGTGGCTTGAGTTTGAGGCCAGCCAGGGAGTTGAGCCACATGGAGCAGCAGACCTGTCCTGTTTCACCCACTGCTCCTCTCAGCAGTGTATTTCAGTCTATCCACCTGTTGTGCTCCCCACTGTCTCTGGTGAGTCTTCTCACCCCCCACACCCCAGTTCTTCTATGCATAGATAAATCTTAAAAAAAAAAGGGGGGGGGGAACCTTTATTTAAAAAAAGGAAGTAGACTCTAAGATGGGAATAAACCTCCCAAATGGGATAAATACATGGTAACTAAGTGCTTACCACATTATCTTTTATTTTTAAGTAAAGTTATGTCATAGATACGCAGAGGTAAAACCAAACTAAGCCACAAATTAGAGCAAAGCCACAATTCTATGCCATGATTGAAAAGGTGCCTCAAGGCTAAGTATTTAATGCTTAAATACAAGAAGGCATTTGCCAACACCTAATGAGGTTTACCTAAGCTGAAAAAATACATCTTCATCCACAAATCCAAATGTATCGTGTAGTTTTGTAACCACCCCTGTAAAAACACGCTGTTTCTGAGGTTGGTTTTGTTGTTGACTGGACCTTGGTGTTGGATATGATACAGTTATCTGTGCTGCAGGCTGAGGAGTAGACAGGCTAAGGCTTGTAGGCAGTGCAACAGCTGGCTATAAAACAAAATCAACACCAAATTAAGGTAATGATTTGAAACAACCTAGAATTAAAAACCACTATTTAAAACTAATTCCAGTGATAAAAATAATTTACTTGACTTTGAAGGTAAAAATCAAGTTGAGAATTTTTGAATTATTGTTGATCTATTTCATCATGAGCCCCCTTAGATGAATGTTTTCATAGGTTGTTCCAAGGGGAAAAAAAGATGCAATACTGCAATGGATTTTAAAAAACAGCTTATTTAGTTGGTTCTTAAAAATTCAAAATCCATTAACAATAAATAACAAAACTCAAAAAGTCCTATATAAGTGAAATAAATCAGACAAAGACAGCTACTGTATGCTCTCACATATATGTGCAATCAAAAAAAAAAAATCAAAAGAACTCATAGAAAAAGAGAACAGATTGATGGTTGCCAAAGGAGAGGGTAGGAAAAATGGGCAAAGACGATCAAAAAGTACAAACTTCTAGTTATAAGATAATTAAGTTCTAGGGCTATAATAGAAATAACAGTTACTACAGATAGTAACTGTATTGTACATCTGAAAGCTGCTCAGAGATCTTCATAGATCTCATCAGAAGAAAAGAAGTTTAACTGTCATGTAACACGTTACCTAAATTTATTATGGTGATCATTTCACAACATATACATGTATCAAATCACTTTCTTGTATACCTTAAATATATGTTATATCAATTATATCTCAATAAAATTGGAGGGGAAATTGTTGTCACTTTTATTGGTGTTTTTTCTGACACAAGCATGGAGAAAAACATATTAAAACATGTAAAAGAAATAAAATCATTAAAAAGAAAAAAAATATCATCTGATTCTTCAAATCAAACCATGGAATTTATTCTATACCTTCTGTAAGATAAAACTCAGTTTCTCAGTTCTACAACTACAAAAGCAAGGTCCTAAATGGGGAAAGAACTCAGCATTTCTTAAAACTATAATCACAAAATTATTTATCAAATTTAACATCCTAAGAAACTAATGATTTATGGGCACAATATAGGAAGTACTATTCTAAGGAGAGATAAACTTTTTACAGCTTTTCTATTTGGATATTCTATAATTAGAAATTAAAAAGGTTTAGTTAATTTTAGCTCTTTAATAAAGACAAATGGGGTAATTTCTCAACTGAACTGCACTTTATTCAAAAAAACAGAAAAAGAAAAAAGAAGAAAACAGGTTCAACAGAAAATAGGTACAACAGATTACACAGTAAACTGTTTCTCAAAATTTATACAGTGAGAAGTTTCTCTTCTACTCCTGATCCTCAGCTTATCCAGTTCCCTGTCAATGAACCACTTCTGGTCACTAGTTATTAGAGGTTCTACTTCCTTTTTAACCATCACATAGTTTTCCACTTTAGTATACACCAGAGGTCACTCATGGGCCATGACTCATGGGTCAAATCCAGACCCAAACTTAAGGATTTTGAATAGCTTATAAACCAAGAATGTTCTTTAGATTTTTAAAAGGTCATAAAAAAGAAAAGGAAAATACATGAAAGAGTCCACAGCTGATTCACAAAGTCCAAAATAGCACTTCATATCAAAAAAGTTAAAGCTGAAAATTATGCTGATTATGGAAGAAAATGAGCACCAAGATCAAGCTAAAAAAAAAAACTAACCTCTACCAAAAATTCTTCCTAAAAATATTAGCTATAAATATAAAAGCTAAAATCAGTATTAAGTTTAAAATAAGATCTTATATTTATTCAAACCAGCTTGATCTGTCATCAAAAACCATAAGAAAAAACATAAAACAACATACTTTCTCATTTTAACATTTTATTGCTAAACTATTATGTGACTCCAACAAACATTCTTCTCTAAACTGAAAGAAAAACCAGAATAGGAATAAAACTTTGGTCTACTCTTCACTCAGCCAAAAACATAAAGTAATACCAAACTAACCTGTGTTAAAAGAGTCTGCTGAGGTTGCTGTAACTGAAAATAGAAAAACAAACAAAAACAGGAAAGAAAAAGAAAACGATCATTCAGATTTATTGTTTCATAGATGCTTTAAATAAGGAAAAATTCCGATTAAGTGGGTACTTTATTTCTAATTAAAAAAATAAGTTAGTGCTCCCCTGCCTGACTGGAACTATGCAAATGTCTTTTTCATTCTTTTCCTTATAAATCTGTCTTTCAAAATGTAAAAAAAAATGTTAACAGTCGTCATCAGGTTCCCTAAAATATTTCTAACCGTAGATCTGCTATATAACTAAGTCATTTGGTAGCAATAAAGGACTTTATCTCTTTCTGTTATTTCATAGGAATAACACCCACAAAAAAAGTCAGGTCCCTAGAGAAAGAGAAAGACTTTCTGTAACAGAAATTATTAGCAGCTATGCAATTCATATTTATCCCTAAAATAAGAAACACTCCTGATGGCTGATTTACCATAGGCACAGGAACTATAAGGGACTATATCCTTTTGCTTACAAATGTTTTTTCTGGTAATAGAAAAGTAAAAGGTATTGATGTGAGGGAGGAAGTTTTAAAATTTCGGATAAGAAATTTATGATAAAATAACCTATACAAGGTTCTAAATTCAAACAGTTTGCCCAAGGAAATAAATGGAGGTTATTTATCTCTATTATACCCAAGCTCACCATGATAGAAATTTAATCTATCAAAGTATGATTTTTCTGTAAGTCAGGGATGGGTGGCATTTTTAAAGGCAAAACATTTTAGTATTGCAATTTTCAAGTGGTATGATGTAACAGTTATTCCTTGAGCTTATTCTTTATTGTTGTTGTTGTTCTTTCATATTCCTCCTAATAGTGAAGCCATCCTATATTTTTCTCTTGCCTTCTCACTTGTTTCACTGAGTATTTAATATCTTTTATAACAGTACTAAATAAGTTAAAGATTAACTTTGGGGAAAAAAAGACAGCCAACTTAACATCAATAACTTTTTTTTTTTTTAGAAGTTTAAAGCAATTATTAGTGGGACATTGTAATTCTCAGGGAAAAATGCAGTGCTTCTAAAACCTCCAGGGACTTAGGCCAAGAATAAAAATGGGTCACGGATCTAGGGATAATACTTTATGTTTTGAGGAGCCTCATGTACTCCATGGTGACTCTGGATACAGTTTTTGTTCTTTCCCTCTTATATACCCTCCCCTCTCCTAAATACCACACTTTCCTAAAGGTTCTTAATGGCACTGAGAAGGGGAAAAAAGACTAAGCCTCTAAGCACAGAGCAAGTGGTTAGGCTAGAATCCATTTATATTTCAGAAACGTATTTTTTTCCTGGACATACTTACTTCTCCTTAGATTCAGTTGGTCTTACCTATTCCTTTCATCATTTGAGGAATATGATTAGAGCATAAGTCTAGGGGAAAGGGGTAAAAGAAACTTTTCTTTTTATAGACTGTTAGGAATTTTCAAATTGCTCAAATTTGCCTTAGGAGTAAAAGTAAGATGAGGGGAGGCTTCCTCCCATTTTTAATAGTTCTATTTTAATATTCTATACATTGGGTTTTTATATGTAATTTGAACGGGGGGCGGGGAGGAGGAGAGCAGAAAGTACTGCTGTCTTAAAAAAAAAAAAAGAGGCTAAACCCCAGTCTCTCTAGGATTTAGCTTCAAAGAGGAAAAAAGAGCTCTACTCATTTTCACATGTAGTCTAGTAGAGCAAAGTGAAGCCAGAGATTCCAGGCAGGTGCATTAGGTCAAAGCCTGAGCAATAGAGTCTTGAGATTATCCTCTGTATGCTTTCTTAGAGACACATAACAAAGACTAGCAGCTAGGTAAAAATACGGTTTTCAAGTATCTCTCTCTCCTATTGCCCTTTCCCTTACACACCTCATTTTCCCTACAACCCCCAAATTCAAATCACAAATTAAGGTAATTAACAGGAAATAAGAGTCTATGCAATTGAATTTGGAATAAGTTGCTATTTCTAAATTGATTTCAACATGGAAACTATAAACTAACCTGTTGTTGCACACTATACAGGGCCTGCTGAGGTTGTGAATATTGCTGGAAAAAAAAGATTTTAAAAAGAAAAATGAGTATTAATAGTTTCATTCATTCTCAAAAAATGATTACAAACATATAAATACATTACCAAAATTACACTAAAAGAAATTTTCTGTAATAAAACTAAACAAAATGGTGAGGACTTAAATCTGGGATCCATCAAGAACTGAGTTATGGTCAAATACTAAGGTATAGGAAATACCCAGTTAAAGAATTTTGGCTATGTAACTACATTTCTCTGTACATCCCGAGTATGTATAATTTTTAATCATCAGAAAAAACTGTAAGCATAATAAAAATCCCACAACCACTCAATTCTTTAAATACTGAAGATACAGATTTGATAAGTTTTCTATGTCACATACCAAAACCTACTGAAGGGCCTCTCTAGTGGCGCAAGTTCAATCCCTGGCTAGGGAGGTGACCCACATGGCACAGCAGGCCTTCCCTGTCTTGCTCCTTGCTCCCTCAGCAGTATACTTCAATCTGCCTGTTCTGCTCCCCAATGGCTCTGATGAATCCTCTCACCCCCACCCCTTTGGCCTGCACCCAGCTCTTATATGCATAAATCTTAAAAACAAACAAACAAAAAAACCAACTGAAGATTCATTCACCTGTTGCAATGCAGCTGCTGCTGCTGCAGCTTGTTGTTGTAATGCTGCAGTTTGAGTTAACTGATAGTTTGCTGGAGTTTGTGTGGTAAGGCCTGCTGCTGCCAATGCAGTTTGCTGTGTATAAATGGTAGGAGATGCTCCCAGGAGTGATGGTTGCTGAACACCCAATGCAGCTAAAATGAGATTTAAAAAAAAAAAAAAAAGGGGTGGGGGGAGTAGAAATCAAGGTTATTTGGATCCTTTCCAAGAATTTTCCATGAGTACTTAATTATGCATTATAGTAAGAATCATAATAAGGTTGCATTACATAAGGCGTCACTCTGAAAACGTCCTACTAGACAGAATTTTCATGCACTTCTACTAAGCATTAAATAATTGACTTTAGGCTTACTGAATTTTACTCACACTGTACCTGGAAAAAAATAATGGAATTAAACAGATGGGAAAAATAATAATTATAATAAAACTAGGAAACAGACAAAAACAGTCAAAAAGCACAGTAAGTTTTCAATTTCAGTACACTATAACACTGAGCATTAAGAAATAAATTTAGGGGCCTCCCTGGTGGCGCAGTGGGTTAAGCAATGCACTATGAAGCAAAACGCAGCCACTGCAGCACAAGTTCGATCCCTGATGCCGGCCAGGGAGGGGACCCACATGGTGCGGCAGACCTCTCCTGCTGTGCCCGCTGCTGCCCTCAGCAGTGTACTTCCGTTGATCTGCCTGTTCTGCTCCCTGCTCTCTGTGGTGAATCCTCTCCCCCACCCCCACCTCTGGCCTGTACCCCAGTGCTTGTATGCATAAATAAATAAATCTTAAAAAAAAAAAAGAAAAGAAATAAATTTAACCATTTAGTGATTTAAAATAATCACCTGATTAAGCCAAGTAATTGAAGGATGGATTCAGAGTAACAGATTTGGGTACTTAATGACTAATGCATGCTCAGACACAGTTAAAAGTTGAAGAGAACATGAAAAAAGACTTTGATGATTTTATGTAATTCCAGTAAATGCAAAAAAGCAATCAACTAAAACTTCCATTCTAGCAATGTACTTCCCTAAATCATATTCCCTGGAAAACGCACTAGTTCCCTGGAACATTACAGTTTGGGGAAAAAAGGGGTCCAAGGTTTAAAAAATTCAGGCAACAGGGGACCTCCCTGATGGCCTAGGGAGTCAAGGAGCTATCCCTTCTACGGCCTGATTTTGATCCCTAGCCAGGGAGCTAATCCACATATGGCACAGCAGACCGCTCCTGTCTTGCTGCTGCTCCCCTCAGCAGTATATTTCAGTAAATCCATCTGTTCTGCTCCCCATTCTGTTTCTGGTGAACCCTCTCACCCCTGCACCTCTGGCCTATACTCCAGTTCTTCTATAAAAATTTTTTAAAACATCCACCACCCACAAAGTCAAAAATAAACATCTCAGAAACCAATTTTAGAATTCTTGTAAAGTCTCTTATTCTCTGCAAAAACAATGAATTCTACAAATTAAGAAAGGAGACTCTGGGGCCTCCTTGGTGACCTACAGGTTAAGTCTCTGGTATAACCATGATGGCCCACCTTGGGGGCCTAAAAGTTCAATGCCTAGTCAGGGAGTTAACCCACATGGTGCAGCAGACCTCTCCTCTCCCCTCAAAAGTGTATTTCAGTAAATTTGCCTGCTCTGCTCTCCACTATGTCTCTGGTGAATCCTCTCATCCCCTGCACCCCTGGCCTATACCTAGCTCTTCTACACAAAAATAAATAATAATCTTAAAAAAAAAAAAAAGAAAAAGAAAGGAAAGAAGACAGGGTCTCCCTGGTGGCGCAAGGGGCTAAGGCACAGCACTATGAAGCTATCCTCAGCCACTGCAGCACAAGTTTGATCCCTGGCCAGGAAGCTGATCCACATGACGTAGCAGACCTCTCCGGTCTCCCTATTGCTCTCCTCAACAGTATATTTTAGTTGATCTGCCTGTTCTGCTCCCTGCTCTATCTCTGGTGAATCTTCTCACCTCCCATGACTCTGGCCTACACCCCAGCTCTAGTATGCATAAATAAATAAATCTTTTTAAAAAAAACCTCACAGATTTTAAAAAAAAGGTGGGGGGCTGCTCTAGTGGCACTATGAAGCAAACCGCAACCATTGCAGCACGAGTTCGATCCCTGCTGCAGGCAAGGAAGGTGACCCACGTGGCACAGCAGACCTCTCCTGCCTCGCCTGCTGCTCCCCTCAGCAGTGTGTTTCAGTCAAATCTTCCTGTTCTGCTCCCCACTTTGGATCTGGTGGATCCTCTCATCCCCTGCACTTCTGGCCTGTACCCCAGTACTTGTATGAATAAAAAAACAAATCTTTAAAAAAAAGGGGGGGGGAATCTTTATTTGAAAAAAGGAAGTAGACTCTAAGAGTCTACATCCCAAATGGGATAAATACACGGTAACTAAGTGCTTACCACATTATCTTTCCTTTTTAAGTCGTGTCATAGATAGGCAGAGAAGTGAAACCAAACTAACAGAATGGCTTTAAATAGAAAGAAGGAAATATCAACACCAATATGAGTTCAAAAGGAGTTAACTCAGTTAACTGAGTTGAGAGTAGAGGAAAAGGTACCAAAATCAAGGGCATAGGTTCTAACTAGTCCTATCAACTTCTGAAACTGCATGCAGAATTGTAGACAAGAAAATCCAAAGCGTTCATCAGATTTCCAAAGGGATTATATGGATGGACCTCTGAAAGGTTAAAAACTACTGTCTTAGAATAACAGAAACTCTCATGTAAACAAGACAGGGGAAGACCCTAGGAAAAATTATTAGTATTTTAAATACTAAGATCAGCATGTTCTGCATTTGACAGAACTAACTCTGATGATTCAAATGCAAGCATACTTCCTTTTATTTTGCTTTAGATATTGTATTTTTTACAAAATATAGGGCTGCGGCAACCCTGCACTGAATGATGCCATTTTCCAATAGCATGTGCTCAGCTCACTGTCTTTGTGTAATTCTGATAATATTTCAAAATTTTCTTTATTATTATTATTATTATTATATCTGTTGTAGTGATCTGGGAAATTTTTTATATTACTATTATAACTATTTTGGGGTGCCATGAATTGTAACCATGTGAGAGAACAAACATGACTGATGTCATGTGTGTTCTGACAGCTCCACTCTCTCCTCAGTTGTCCCTATTCCTGAAGACACAATATAGAAATCAAGCCAATAAATAACCCTACAATGGCATCTAAGTGTTTAAGTGAAAGGAATAATTATAAGCCTCACTTTAAATCGGAATCTAAAATATTAAGCTTGGCAAGGAAGGCAAGTAGAAATCCAAGATAGTCAGAACTTAGGACTTAAATGTCAGTCAAGTTGTAAATGCATAGGAAAAGTTCTTGAAGGAACTGAACATGCTACTCCAGTGAACATAAGTAGTAAGACAGCAAAACAATCATATTGCTTCTATGGAGACAGTTTCAGTGGTTTGAGTAGGAGACCAAACCACTCAAAACATCCCCTTATGCCCAATCCAGATCAAGGCATTAATTCTTCAATTCTATGAAGGATGAGAATCGTGAGGAAGCAGAAGGAAATTCTGAGATTAGGAGGTTGGTTCATGAAGTTTAAGGAAAGCTGTCTTCATAACCCAAAAGTGCAAGTGTTCATGCAGAAGTTGTAGTAAATTATCCAGATCTAGCTAAGACATTGAAGGTGGCGACACTAAACAATTTTCAAAGAAGAGTTTTGTTGTTTGTTATTTATTAACATTTATTGGAAGATGCCATTTAGGACTTTCATAGCTAGGAAGAAGTCAATGCCTGACTTCTAAGACTCAAGAATTAGGAAGACTAAGGCAGCTGGTGACTAAATTGAAAGGCAATTTTCATTATAATTCCTAAAAATCCCAGGGCCCTTAAGAATAGTGATGAATTTGCTCTGCTTGTGCTCTATAAACAGAACAACAATGCATGGATGACAACACAGCACATCTGTCTACAACATGGTTTTTAAAAATGTTTTAAGTCCACTGTTAAGACCTACTGTGGTAAAAACAGTTTGCCTGCTACAAAGAAATCTCTTCTGAAAGAGTCAACTGATGTGGCAAACTTCACCACTGTCTTACTTTTAGAAATTATCACATCGACCCCCAACCTTTAGCAACTACCATTCTGGTCAGTCGGCAGCCATCAATACTGAGGCAAAACCCTCCACAGGCGAAAAAGATATGACTCACTAAAGGCTTAAACAGCATCTTACCAATTTTTAAAAGTCAAAGTATGTACCCTTTTTAGATAAGCTATTGCACACTTAATAAACTCCAGTATAGGGTAAACTTTAAAATACACCAAGAAATCAAAAAACTCATGTGGCTCACTTTACTGAGACATTCATTTTAACTATGGTGGTCTGGAATAGAACACATAATATTTCTGAAGTGCACCCTGAATCACACCCATCTCCTTCACCCACCTGAACTGTGACCCCAATCAGATATGCTATTTCACTCGCCTGGTACCAAATTCCAGAGCACTGGAAGGTACTGACAGATGCTACAATAGAAAGGCTCAAAATGAGTATCTCACAAAGTTAGGTTTTTTTTCTGTAGTTTCTCTGTTTTCTGGACCCTGATACCCACATTACCCCTTTCCTACCATTAACAGTCAATGGGGTCATTTAGAAAATATAAGCCAGGCTGGCCTCCCTGGGTGCAAGGGGTTAAGCCACAGCATTAGAAAGCTATCTGCAGCCACTGCAGCAAGAATTCGATCCCTGGTCAGGGAGGTGACCCACATGGCACAGCAAACATCTGCTATCTTGCCTTCTGCTCCCCTCAGCAGTGTTTCAGTGGATCTGCCTGTTTTGCTCCCCACTCCATCTCTGGCAGATCCTCTCACACCCCCCTCTGGCCTGCACCCCAGTTCTTATATGCATAAATTAATCTTAAAAAACAAAAAACACACACAACACATACCAAAACTACTTAATTTAAATTTTGTAAAATTATTGTGTGGCTTTTATAAATCTGCACTCTAACTCTGAAGATTTTAACCTCAATAAAGCATATTTCATTAATATTAATGTTCCCCCTTTTTGGTGGGTATCTGAAAAGCTATCATAGAATCTATATTATTCTCTATGCTTTTAAATTATTAAAATCAATATTCTGCAAGAAAATACCACAACTTACAAGCATAAAACTATTAATCTTTGGTTTAATCTTTCTCTCTGTACAAGTGGCCAAATGACTGGTCAGTTGAGATCTTTTTCAATATCCATACTGCAGAAGCCTGTTCATTTAGCTGTACCTGATTCAATATGATTCTTGAAGATCTCATGACAGACATGCTCATCATTGTATATCAATACTTCAGTGAACTTATGAAAAGCTGAAATGCTCACAGGCGACCAGGAAAAAAGGAAACTTAAGGGCTGTTTTCTTGAAACTTTAAGGACAAGTGAAAAATATATTACTCTCTAAAAGCAAGCAAATAGTTTCATATAATTACAAGTTTGTGTTATGACTTAGCAATCGTTATTTCCTCACTACCATTAAGCACATCATTAAAACACTAAAGAACTTGCACTTTATCTGTTATCCTTTCATCTTACCAAACTCACTGTTAAATATAAAAACCTTTATTCCCTTTTTTAAAAAAAGTTAAACCTTCCTAAACTTTCTTTTTTTAAAAAAATGACTATTTATTTATGCATACAAGAGCTGGGGTACAGGTCAGAGGCTTGGAGCGTGAGAGGATTTACCAGAGACAGAGCGGGGAGCAGAACAGGCAGACTGGCTTAGAAATACACTGCTGAGAGGCGCAGCAGGGGAGGCAGTAGAGATCTGCTGTGCCATGTAGGCCCCCTCCCTGGCCAGGGACTGAACTCACGCTGCAGTGGCTTTGGAAGCACTACAGTGCGGCACTGAAACCCTTGCGCCATCAGGGAGGTCCTTTTTATCTAGTATACTATCTTTATTAAAATTTAGTCACCCTTCTGAAATAATGGATAAAATTTAGAATTTCTAAAAGAGCCCAGAAACTCATCCTTTTTTCACCTTTTACAAACTTATTTAAGCACTGGTCAAACGAAGCTTTATCCTTCAAATTTTTCACATTATCAACAAATGTTCAAAAAGCAGTATCAAATCTATTTGAAGAGATAAACATGAAAATGACCTTCTAGTTTGTAGATTTACTAAAATACCTCTAAATTTAGGCTTTAAATTAAGAGAATAATGTATTCAGTCCCATCAATATACTTCAAAGAGCTCACACAAATATAAAGCTCTTGATGCCCCTATGCACCGATAACTTTCTTTCTTTCTTTTTTTTTTTAAAGATTTATTTATTTATGCATACAAGCACTGGGGTACAGGCCAGAGGTGTGGGGGGGGTGAGAGGATTCACCACAGAGAGCAGG
>JAGFMF010012105.1:3231674-3242117 GCA_019455555.1 Galemys pyrenaicus
CCCCCCCCCCCCCCCCCCCGTGCCTCTGTCCTGTACCCCAGTGCTTGTATGCATAAATAAATGGATCTTTAAAAAAAAAAAAAATAGCAAAGTATAGACACTAACAAAACCACTCCTACTTACTAAAGTCATGATATATCAATAAAATTTTTGATTTGGAAAGTTGTGATTAATGACAACTCCAAGAAAATTTCTAAGTAGTTTCATACAGGACAAATACAAGCCCTATTTATACAAATGCTATTATATTTGAATCTCTATCACTAAACATGAAAAAGGGAGACAAATTCATTACTGATCTTGTCTTTGCCAAGTTTTATAAACCGCCAGTGTCTCCTGCACTCAAGTCTTAAAAAAACAAACAGAATAATATATATTTAAGTAATTACAACACAAATATTAAGTTATAGATATTTCTACTATCACAGCTATTTTATTTGTTCAGTAGATATGAATTGAAAACAAATTATTTGCAGAGAAAGCTAGGGAAAATATCCTTAATTTACTGAAATACCCATAACATAGCATTTGCTCTGGATAGTGTTGCTTGTAATAATTCCTGTTTCAGCAAAAATAAATCAATACTAAGTATCTCAATATTCCACACAGAAAAACTTGGATCTGAATAATCCATAACATTTATTTCATATTGTTTTCAGTTGCCCAAAGAACTATTCATATTTTTTACCCCAAAATCAAAAGTAATTAAAATTGAAAAACTAAAATATCCATTTAGGGTCACCTACTTAACCAGATAATCATGTGGATCAAATTTTAGAAGATTCATTTTAGTGGATCATGGTGTCTCTGCAATTGACCTCAAATTACAAATAGGTACTTTAAGTAAAACAGCAAAAAACTCGTATCAAATATAAACAGAAATATGTTCAAATTAAAAGAATAAGTTGCAAGTTTTCTGGGTACTCAAATTCAAATTTTTATTCTAAGAAAGCTTAGAAAACATTCAAGATTCAAACCATAAGTCAAGAAAAGGTAAACAAATTCCTCCTAAGAGCAACAGAAATTTATTAAAACCAGCATTTTCACTGACATTTTGTCGACTTTATTTTGAAAATGTAATTTATCACTTGCTCCTTTTATACCATTTTCCTTTTTTGATAAATTCTTTAAAGTTGGCTTTTCTAAATTCAAACAAGTGAAAACCAGTCATATACACTTTTTCATAAAGTATGGATGCTTTCATACATTTACCTTTAAATAATTTGTGACTACTGACACCTTAACATGCCAAAGGAGGTAAATTCTAATGAGTGGATGCTAACCACGAACTAAATTAAGTCAATAAAAGTTACTTTAAGGTTCGTTAAAACCATAAAAATGCCCAAACTGCTGTTTAAAATATGTTTTTTGCTTGCTGATACATGAATTTTTAAAAGGAGTTTCATAGATAAACTGAAATGGCATATGATTTGCAAACATTTTGTAGTAATATGTATATTCTAATTGACATAGTTATGTCTCAGCTTCCCCCTCCCCCCCTTACAGTATGAGAGTTCAGTAGCCTGACCTGGCTGAGATACCGCAGTGGCTGTAAACTGAGTAGCCCATGGCGGATTCTTCTGTCCTCCAAACTGGGCCATGACGAAAGGGGAAAAAAACTTTCACTCGTTTGTCTTCTATAGCAGCGATCTATTAAGAAAGGATCCACACTTTAAAATTCAATCAAATTGTAAATATCATAAAAGGATACTTTAAAGAAAGGTTTTATTTGTCTAGGACACCTTCGAGAGTTAAATATAAATAACATGGGGCATAGGAACACCTGATATGCAGCAAAATTACTTTACATTAAGAAGTTCACCAAAAGTGCAATTTCAAGAAATTGGATAAACTGTATAAACTGTACTTTTAACTACAAACTGTCACATTTAAACAGAAGATCATCTGATATATTTACCCCATTCTTAAAAAGTTCACTGGTTTACGTTCAAAAGAAATACACTCTGCGTATTTCTTTTGGCAATGAGATGGGAATTTAAAGAAACCAATAACGGAAATCAGGACAAACAACGAAGGATGTTAAGAAATTAAAAATATTAAAGAACATCATATAAATAACGAGCATCTCCTTACTTTCTGGGATAGGCAAAGAACTGGGGGCTCCTTTTCCCTCCCCTTTCTCGTGGGTAAAGACAGTTGAAATAACGGATGCCCCTTCAAGAACCACTGCGCAGACCCCTCCCCCCAAAATCGAGTCTGAAAAGGCAAAAGACCACGGTCGGCGCACCCTCGCCCTCCCATCCCCCTCGACTCCGAGGGGCCAGAGTTCTGCCAACCATCTTCCTGCAGTCCCAGCATCGAGCAGACCGCGCAAAGGGAAGGAAGGTCCCCCCCATTCCAAGAGACTGGGCAAAGTGCCAGGAGAGGTATTCTGGGAAGCCTGGTCCCTAAACTCCCCATGTGGGAGATGGGGAAAGCACCTATCTCCAAAACCCACGCCGCGGCGAGCAGCCCAGACGCCCCGGGCCCGAAGCCAGGAGGCTAAAGCCGCAGTGGCGGGGAGCGAGGGCGGGCAATCGGTAGCCCCGGCTGACCCGCCAGGCCCAGGCTAAGGGGCGCTACAGCCACCTGAGCGCCCGCGGAGAAAGAGCAAGGCGGTGGGGGAGGGGCCGGCCGCGCGGGGCCTGCTCCGACCCGCACAAAAGGGACCATGTTTCTCACAACCCGGTCCCACGAGAGCCCCACCGTCTCCAGCCCGCGAACGCCGTGCTACCAAAATAGTCGTTCCGGGCCCTTCCGTGGACTCGACAGGACGTTAAGATCCCCTCCTCGGCCACCCGTAGCTCCAATCGCGAGGACCAGACCTTCACCTGAGTCGGGTCCCGGCTAGCACCGAAGCCATTTCAAACCCGTCAGCCTCAGGCGCATGCGCCAACTTCCCCTCTTCCTCCACGCCTCTCCCCTCCTCCCCATCTCTGGGAGGAACGGCGCTGACGGGCTCACGTTCTACGTGCGCGCTCCCCAGCTCGCCATTCTATACATCTTTCGGTCCGCGCCTAGAACCGGAGTGCGCAAGAGAGGGTTTCCTTGGCTTCGCATAACAATGAGTCTCGCTGTGTCTTTGCGCAAACTCTGAAGGAAAGACTTTCATTAGGGTACTTAGAATCAGCAGTCACGTGATTCTATGAGGACGCAGCCATTTTGTGCTTTTGCCTTTTTTTCTCCCCTGATTCATGTACTAGAGAGAATGTATCTTGTGGCATCTTTTTAAAAATTTGAGATGAATTTCACAGCATATAATTCACTGTTTGAATATTTTGTTGTACAATTTAGTGACTTACAATATCTGCATAAGTATCTACAAGCACCAGCACCTCTCCCCCACCTAAAAGCACCCCCCCCCCCCCACTAAACAGTCACGTTTTAATTCCTGCTCCCTCCATCCCCTGGCAACCACTAACCGCTTTCTGTCTCTATGGAATTTCCTATACTAGACATTTCATAGTAATAGAATTTTATATGGGTCTTTATGTCTGGCTTCTATGGCCTTAAGGGTCATGCGGTAGCATGTATCCCCACCATTTCACTCCTTTTACTAATTTTTAAAAAAGATTATTTATGCATGCAAGAACTGGGGTACAGTTAATATCACAATATTTTAAATGGTGATAAATATATAACACGTTCCATAGCAAAATTCAACCCAGCTACTTTCAAAGAAATAAGTTGGCGTTATTAAATCATGAACCTGGCAGCAAGTTTCATAAAATCGGGCAAGTAAGTAGAAGATCTTACAAGAAATACTGAAAGTTAAAAGTATTTATAGTCAGGAAAAGAGCAATATATGGGAAGAGGAATTGTTTCAGACTTAAGTAAACAACCCATGGGAAGAGAAAGGTGTTGTGACAGATTATCTGATTTTTCTTTGTGGAATTAGAAAAAAAAATTATCTCATTGGTGCTGATGAGAAAACTCCTACTAACCAGTTAGGACTACATTCCTGGAGAAGGTAAAAATCACAATCACAGGGGTTAAGTCCTGGTGGGCTTAGCATAGCACCTCCATTTTCAGCTTGTCAGTTTCTTTTCTAACACATAAATATAATTTTAGCCATTTTTAAGTGTATAATTCAGTGATATTAAGTACATTCAGTGTTATGCACTTATCTGTGATCTACTACTGTAACAGGGTGGTCCCAGGAAAGGGGTAAGTTCCAGAATCCCGGTTCTGCCCTAAGTGGGTGGAGCTGAGCAGGGATAAGATGTTGGGGAGAGGAAACAGAAGGACAGAAGGAAGGGAGGAAGAAGGAAGCAGGATGGAGAGCAGCAAGGAGACCTGGAGGAGGCACCTGGAGCAGAGCCACATATGAAGAAACTGCGCTTGCTTTTTGGTCTTGGACTGGTTCGAACAGATGTGGGTGAGAGACCCGTGGGGAGGTTAACAATGGCAGCTTTCATCTTGATTTTGATTTTGTGCTTTTCCTCCCAGATTTGTCTGGCTCTTTCTGACCCTTTTCTATGGGTCTCCAATGAAAGGTCCTTTAGACTTGTAGCAGGCTTTTGGGCCTTGCTTTGGGCCAATCCTATTTGGCTGGACTTTTACCCTCAAGTAGAGGGGTAACTTTGGATTCTTAACTTAGTCACTATATTCTTTGTCCTTTCTGTATTGTTCCCCAATTGTATTAAAGTTTCTTTCCATTGAGGCCTTATATGTTTGTCTTGATGCAGCAGATGGCAGAACCCACTCAGAGAGGGCAAGTTTGGGAGTTCTGGGGTACTCCTCTCCCTTCCCGGTAACATTACTATATAGCAAATCATCATAAAATGTAGTGGCTTGAAGTAACAACTTCCTTTTTTTAATTGAGGTAACTGTGGTTTGCAACATTGTTTGAATTAGAGGTTTAGGATGTCCTCCTTAAGGTGTTACCACACCACATCTGTCACCAAAACACTCATTGTCCCTCAACCATAGTCAGTTGGGCCACCACTCCCTGTGCTTTCTCTGCTCTTGCTCTGGTAACCTGTTTTACAGTTACAGTTTAGGATATAGGTTGTTTCCATAGTTTAACTATTGTAAATAGTGCTGCAATGAAAACAGGCATGCATGTATCCTCACCTGTCAACGTTAAGTGGCATGTACAAATGGGGAGGAAAAGAGATGATGTCCATCTTTTAATGTAGTTTTGGAGTTGCACTAAATATCCCACTGTGTGTATATATATATTAATAAATTAAGTAACTCTTAATTTACAATCAACTAACTTTTCTCTTCAATATTTATGCATATGTGGGAATTATTAAGAAATAAGGAAGAAGGCCTCCCTGGTAGCCTAGGGGTTAAGACTCAGTGCTATCATCTTGATGTCCTGAGTTCAGTCTCCCTGCCTGGGAGCTAACCTACATGGCACAGCAGACCTTTCTTGTCTTGCCTACTGCTCCCCTTAGCTGTATATTTCAGTAGATTTTCCTGTTCTACTCCCCACTCCCATTCTGGTAAATCCTCTCATTCCCTTCCCACCTCTGGCCTACACCCTCTTATGCAAAATAAATGAAATTTTAAAATCTTTGAAAGAAAGATGGAAGAACCCAGCCTATGGATTTTTGTTAATGTAATGGAATTTTTATTAATAGAAAATTAGACACTTAATGAAGAAGTTGATATGACTTAATATTTTGCTTAGAAAGAATTAAGTATGAGTTTGATTTTTATATATTTCTGTTTCAGGTTGACTTAGTATTTTTATAAGATTTTTAATATTTCTATAGAATTGTTTTTGAGCCTCGGTGGACCCACTATGGGTCAACCCTTTTGTTTGCTTGTTTGTTTTTAAAGGTTTATTTATTTATGCATACAGGAGCTGGTGTACAGGCCAGAGTTGCCCGAGGTGAGAGGATTCACTAGACAGACTGACCGGAGCAGAACAGGCAGACTGACTGAAATACACTGCTGAGGGCAGCAGCGGGCAAGGAAGGAGAGGTTTGCCACGCCCTGTGGGTCCCCTCCCTGGCTGGTGGCAGGGATCGAACTTGTGCTGCAGTGGCTGCTGTTTGCTTCATAGTGCATTGCTTAACCCATTGCGCCACCAGGGAGACCTGGGCAATCCTTTTTGACCTGGCATTTGCTCATGAGGAGATGAGTAACTTGGGGTGTTTTAGGAAACTATTATTAATAAAAATATCCTTCCTTCTCTTTCTGTGTACACTGATTCTATTTAAGATCCTATACACTAAGACTCTGCTTTGCCTTTGTGCACATGGATGGTCAGAACACTATAGACTGTGCAAGTTTGGGGTTCTATGGGTATTCTGGAGTTGTACACTAATAGTATCACTATTAAATAAAGAAACCTCAGGCCTCCCTGGTGATGCAGTGGGTTAAGCAACTCACTATGGAGTAAACTGCAGCCACTGCAGCACAAGTTCTATCCCTGCCTCTGGCCAGGGAGGTGACCCACATGGCATAGCAGACCTCTCCTGCCTCGCCCGCTGCTTCTCTCAGCAGTGTGTTTCAGTCGATCTGCGGGTTCTGTTCCACACTCTGTCTCTGGTGAATCCTCTCACCACCACCCTACTACCCCCCGCAGCTCTGGCCTGTACCCCATTTCTTGTGTGCATAAATAAATAAACCTTTAAAAAATAATAAAAGAAAGAAACCTCACCTTTCTGTGGTCCAAGTAAGAACAAAAAAAAGTTGTATATCATTTTCAGTATTGGGCATAAAAGAGAGAGGTCATCACAAGGTGAAGAAGTAGTGACCAAATCATCTCACAGCTCATCTCCCTTGCACTGTATTCCTTGGAATGAGGCAGGGAGGATGGAGGGAAGTAGAGGTTAAGAGTATGGAGTCACACTATCTAGACTGAAATCCTGGCTCCTACTCTTAATAACTGTGATAATGCTGGTCTTGCTGCTTAACTTTTCTGGGCTTATTTCCTGATTGAGAATTATATGATTATTGAATATGTAATGCTTTACAGGAAGCACTTGGGACAGTGTTGGTAAATCGTGAATTTTTGTGACTTTATTTCTGCTTAGGTACATGAAGTAGTTCAAGGAAAACAACCTCGCCACTAGAGGGCTGGGAAACTAATGTGGATAACATGTAGGGTTAATTTTAGCAGAAAATAAAGACTCAACATGGCTGAATCTGAAAAACAGTATACTCAATGATGTAATTAGCCATTCTATTTTCACAATATTCTGAAAAAGACAAAAAACTACAAAAGGAATCAGATCAATCACTGTCATAGGCAACCATGTGGAGAAGCAATTGACTAAGAAGGACAATAGGGAATTTGGTGTGGGGGACTGATTGAAATAGGCTGTAATCTGCACTATCCAGTGCAATAGGCACTAGCCACAGATGTCTACTAAGCACTGGAAACTAACTAGTGCAGCCAAATATAATTATTTCATTATAATTTGTCAAAATTTAAACTTAGAAACTGGGCCTCCATGGTGGCGCAAGGGGTTAAGCACTGCACTTTGAAGCATCTAAAGCCACTGAAGCACAAGTTTGATCCCTGGCCAGGGAGGTGACACACGTGGCGTAGCAGACCTCTCCTATTTTACCTGCTGCTCCCCTCAGCAGTGTATTTCAGTCAGTCTGCCTGTTCTGTCTCTAGTGAGTCCTCTCGTCACCCCCCACACTCTGGCTTGTACCCCAGTTTTTGTACTGTTCTTGTATACATAAATAAATAAAAATCTTAAAAAAAATAAAAAGAGCTGGGGTGTAGGCTATAGGTGCTGGATGGTGAGAGGATTCACCAGAAACAGAGTGGGGAATAGAACATGCAGATGACTGAAATACCCTACTGAGGGGAGGAGCAGGTGAGGCAAGAGAGGTCTGCCACACCATGTGGGTCACCTCCCTGGGTGACAGGGATTGTATTTGTGCTGCAGGGGTTGCAGTTTGCTTCATAGTGTGTTGCTTAACCCATTGCGCCACCAGGGAGGCCCCAGAGTATGCACTTTAAAGAAAAGGTCAAATCAAAGTTACAGAGACAGGTCCTCCCTGGTAGCGCAGTGGGTTAAGCAACGCACTGTGAAGCAAACCGCAGCCACTGCAGCATGAGTTTGATCCCTGCCACCGGCCAGGGAGGGGACCACATGGCACAGGCAGACCTCTCCTGCTGTGCCCTCTGCTCCCCTCAGCAGTGTGTTTGGTCAATCTGCCTGTTCTGCTCCCTGCTCTGTCTCTGGTGAATCCTCTCACTCCCCCACACACACCTCTGGCCTGTACCCCAGTTCTTGGATGCATAAATAAATCTTTAAAAAAAAAGCATAAAACAGGGCCTCCCTGGTGGCGCAGTGGGTTAAGCAGCGCACTGTGAAGCAAATCGCAGCCACTGCAGCATGAGTTCGATCCCTGCTGCCGGCCAGGGAGGGGACCCACATGGCCAGGCAGACCTCTCCTGCCTTGCCCACTGCTCCCCTCAGCAGTGTACTTCTGTTGATCTGCCTGTTCTGCTCCCTGTTCTCTGTGTGGTGAATCCTCTCACCACCCCCCACACACCTCTGGCCTGTACCCCAGTGCTTGTATGCATAAATAAATAAATCTTTAAAAAAAAAAAAAGCAAAAAACAAAGTTACAGGGATGGTAGCTAATCACTACCTGGAATTTTAGAGGACAACTTGGAAGGATGGCAAAGAATAGAGAGTATATTACTGTGGCCAGTAATGCTAGTGTAGAGTAGTGTGTTTGGCCTTTCAGGAGGCTACATATGTTGCATTTTTTTCTTAGAGGTACTTGTGGGAGAGTTGACCTTCTGGAAATACAGAATAAACTATGGTTGGAAGTGAGGCTCAGCAGGTAGAATCTGCAGTTTCCTATGACCCATTGTGTGGTGTTGATAGCTACAGGGAAAGTAGCTTGGTGTTGAGAGGTGCTGTGGAATGAGCCAATCTTGCTCATTTTTTTCTGGCACTGATTGGGGTATCTAGAGGAAAATGTACATATGGTTTGTGTTTTCATACCATATTACAAGAAATTGCATCATTACACTGCTGATTTTTAACAAAATGGTGATGTTCTTCCAGAGGACACTTTGGCAATACTTATTATAAACATTTAAAAAACACATTTAAAAGACTGGCAAGCTTAATTGTTCATCAGTAAGATACTGATTAAATAAGTTGTGTGGGGACCTCCCTGGTGGCGCAAGAGGTTAAGCACTATGAAGTATCCACAGCCACTGCAGCTTGAGTTTGATCCCCAGCCAGGGAGGGGACCCACATGGTGCAGCAGACCTCTCCTACCTTGCCAATCTGCCTGTTCTGCTCTGCAGTCTGTCTCTGGTAAATCCTCTCAACCCCCGCACCTCTGGCCTGTACCCCAGTTCTTGTATGCATAATAAATTTTTTTTTTAAAAGTCATGTGAAGGAGGAAGCTAGGAAATAGGTATGAGTTAGGAATAGGGTTGCCCCAGACCCTTTAGTTCACTTATCAGCCTGATTGAGAAACACACAATTAGAACCAGGAGGTGACCTTCCTCACCACTGCCCCTCCCTTCCTCCTCGCCCCCTGCCAGCCCTGGATCCATTTTTCAGTCTGACTGGAAAGTTCAGAACACCAACACAATAAAACGATGCTAAAACAAAAGACCAAGGCTAGTTTCAAGAAAGTAGGCCAGGTAACCTGGGCAAACTCAGTGGACCTGAGTATCCTAGGAGAATCCTACAGGCTCAGCCAATCAGCAAGAGACATAATGCGGGGCCTCCCTGGTGGCGCAGCAGGTTGGGTACCGCACTGTGAAGCACTTGTGGCATAGCAACAAGAGTTCAATACCCGGCCAGGGAGGGGACCCACATGGCACAGCAGACCTCTCCTGCCTCACCACTGTTCCCCTCAGCAGTGTCTCTAGTGAATAGTCTCACCTCCTGTGACTGTGGCATGTGCCCCAGCTTATGTATGCATAAATAAATAAATCTTTTAAAAAAAAAAAGAAAGACATAATGTGGAGACACCCACCAACAGTGGGTGGCCACTGAGCTGGGGGGAAGTAGATGCTTATTTAGGGATAGTGGGCAAGGAGTGGGGGTTTAGTTGTTCATTATCTCCACTGTTGTCTCTGGTTGATTGGCTAGACCTGTGGGGTTCTCTTAGTCTGCCTAAGTCCACTGAGTTTGCAGGGTTCTCCTAAGTAGGTAAATTGGTGATTTGCCCAGTAGTCATTTTCCCCTCTTTTTTTTTTTAACTGACAGAGCCCACTTTTTGGTCATATCAGAAGAGACCTGTAGCCCCAGGAGGTAAATATTGAATGGTTTAGGTCATTTAGGAAATTAATTTTCCATGATAGTAATTGATTTAGATATAGGTACGTGACAAAATCTTGGCCAATGAAGAGCATAGGGAAAAGTATATTGGGGGCTTCTGGGTTTTATTCCTGATTAGGAAGAAACTAGAGAAGAAACTACTCTTTTTTTTTTTTTTGAGAAGAAACTACTCTTTTTTTTTTTATAATTTTTTTTTAAAGATTTATTT
>JAGFMF010012105.1:3245394-3273118 GCA_019455555.1 Galemys pyrenaicus
TCTGCCTGTTCTGCTCCCTGTTCTCTGTGGTGAATCCTCTCACCCCCCCACACCTCTGGCCTGTACCCCAGTGCTTGTGTGCATAAATAAATAAATCTTTAAAAAAATAAAAAAAATAAAAAGGTAAGTGATCTAGAAGCTATGTCACTAGAGGAATACTGAAGGAAATGTGTATATGGCCTGGAGGTTTAAAAAGCACAGTTGTCTTATGAGGTGGATGTTTAGTTAAAATATTGAACAAGCTGTTTAACAGAGAGGAAAATAATGAAAAAGAACTCTATTTTTCTTTCATGGGAAAGACCAAGTTTTTAGGTGGGTCAGGAGCATAGATCACCAAGAGTGCAAATTTCTACTATTTTGCTGTCTGCAAAACAGGGTGTTCTCTATGTCTGTAAGGTCAGTCAGGTTCACATACATTCATTTTAGTCAAGGAGTAGAAAATGTAATCTCTAGTTACACAGGTAAACCTGGGAGGAGGTGGAGCTGGGGGATGGAATTGTTCAATCACTAAAAGGAAGAAGAGGACTACATGATGCTAGTTTCAAATGGAATGAATTTAAAGTTATTTATTTTTCTGACATATTTGCTATACTACTATAACCTGATCGTCAATGTATTTTTCTCATGAAAAATTAAAAACAATGCATCAGGAAATCAATTTTTAAAAACTCTTGGCATATGATATCATTAATACATTTATTGAATACAACAAATAATGAATAAAGATATACCCAGAGGAGGGTGTGAGTCAGACACAAGTTAAATAATAGCTCTGCCAATTACTAGAGGTGTGATTTAACCACTTTAAACTCCAGAATTGACTTGTAAAATAAAGTTGATAAGAGTCCTTATCACTGTGAGCATCAAATAATTTGCATGAAATGCAAGGTTTTTATTGGCACGTATTAAGGACTCCATAATGTGGCCATCTTATATTTGTGCTGAACATAATGCATACATTTGGTCATAGCCAAATAGTAAATCTAATAGTTCTCTGTAGTTTAAAATGTGTACTTTATTGAATATTGCTTTTTTTAAAATATGATTTTGAAAAGGAAAGAAAAATTAGACTACCAAGTGCAAAATAGAAGTATAAAATTTATTTAAAACCACCCACAAAGTTCTGTGTAATCAGGAATGATACAATTTGCAATAGTTTTTTTAAAAACTCATGACAAAGATTTAAAATATAATTTCAATTACAATATTCATTTAGCCTTATTCAGTTAGAACAATTTAAAAAAAGAAAACTTTATGCTCTAAACAAATGAGACACACAAGGAAAATATAATAGACAATTTCCACAACTATCTTCACATGTATGTTTCAATACTAGTACATTTCAATGCATTTTGCTACATAAACATGAAATCATGTACAACTGCTGTGCACCAAAATTTAGCTTAATTAGGTCTTTCAAGTAACATGCAATTCCAACTCACAAGTCTTCAAGTACTGCTAGTAAGTGTTCCCTAGTCCGCAGAGTACTACATATTGATTATGAATTGAACTCATCATAATTAAGGTTATTTTTCCCTTCTACGTGGTGAAGTGCTTTTTCTTAAAACTGTTCCTCCATATGTTAAGAACTCAAAACAGATATTCATGAAATTTAAAATCCTTTAATTTACTAACTTATTTCATTGTATGGAATATTTAGTACAGCAGGACAGCGATAGGTAAAAATAAATTGCCCAATGCAAAAAAAAAAAAAAGTATAAAATAAATAGGAAATACACCCCAAAGAGAAAAAGTTAGTTTGGGATAGGAATATTAGCTTGTGTAATTGATATTCTCTATTAGGAATTCAGTACTACTGTTTCACCACTGTGAAGAATTTACATAATTTACTTTCACAAGTAATAAGCACTCTGTCTTTTTTGAACCGAAGAGTAGATATGTGTGTGAGTCTACTTGGTAGGTCACCATACAACATAAGAGAGAATGAAGAAACTAGAAATTAATGCTTTTCTTTTTTCCAAGTAGTTCTGCGAGTTTTTCTTTAGGGAATACTTCAGGATTTCTTACTAAAGATGAACATCCACCCATACATTACAATGCAAAAGCTGCCCTTCATTTTTACTATAAAACCATTTCTGAAAAAATATTTCTCTTAAAGCACCTATAACAATGTTATCTCATAAAAGTTAAAAAAAAATATGACCATACATAGCGATAAAAAATATTTAATCTTTGCTTTTTTTTTTTAAAGAGCTGTTTTGTAAAGTCCTATGTTATCAGTCATCTTACAGTATTACAAACAGGCATTAGTGAGGTTAGGCAAGTAGAGTTTATTTGATAATTTAGGGTTGTTTGGCCTTAGTTTTTCTTTAGTAAACCCTGTAATCTGATGGAATAGCCAATACCTACCTCTGTATAAAGAGCTTACTAAAAACTTTACAAACACATCTCATTTTTCTTATCTCTCTATGGGCAAAGATATGTTTAAACTTTGACCTAGAGAATTTTTTTGTGGCTGGAAACAAAGTGGAACAACAACAAAAATTCAAATAAGTGGGAGACAGTACTATCTCTTAGAGATGCCAACAATTTTACATTTCTACAAGTCCCGGGCAACTAAAATTATCAGTTTACCCAGCAATTTCCCTTCAAGAAACCTGTACTTCAATGTAACAAGCACACTGGACTTTCTGAGCTGCTGATCTTAGTCTTTTTAAAAAATTCTTAAAAACAATTATGTAGGTTTCCCTGTGTTAGTACTACAGAGACCTTCTTTATACATTTGATCTTAGCGAAAAGGCTGAGACATGATGGGGACATTCTTTTTATATATATTAAAAAAAGATCTTTATGGAGGAAAATAAAATTCATTAATTTAAGCCTTGATGTCCAAGTCTGGGAAATCTGGGGAGACCTTCTGAAGTATGCATAAATAAGTAGCTGGCTAAATAAATAGTGAAACAAAACACTTCAGAAGCATCTTTTGCATACAATAAGTAGATTTCATATTAACTCTTACACTGGGCCTGACAAAATCTCTACTTGATAACACTCTGTAAGCCACAGTTTATGGTGCAGAAATGCTTTTAACAGTCTGCAGATAGTAAATGTTTTGGTCTCAGATAGGTTGACTTGCAGCAAGACATTTGTTATTTTTGCCAATCTGCAGGTTCTTTACCAGTGAAATGGGTACATCCCTTTCTGTTCAACCCTTGGTGTTGGGAAGAAATTAGTAGCATATAGTAAGGCAGTTCAAAAATCTAAAACATTAAGTACAAGGATTGTAATTTTTACTACCATACATGCTTTCAAAATGGTTCCTCATTTTGAGCTATAGATAAACTGATATGTAGTGGGAGAGATAAATTTAAAATACTTCTTGTTGTTGAGCTGATAGAGTGAACTGATTGGATAGGAATACAACTCTCCCACTGTTCTGCCCAATAACTTTCCTCCATTGTGCTCAAAGAAGGCTCTGACATAGCCCACCTTTAAGAATTCTTCCAATTATTTTCAGTCCATTTTTATACATTCCTCACCCAGATTACAGAAATGTTCCCATTATTGCTAACAACCAAATTCCAAAGGGGTAAATTTACATTAGAAAGTAGCTACCATTCACAAAATTGGGTGGAGAACATGCAAAAAATATACCACCTATTCTACTGATTAGACCTGTTACTAATTCAGAGTCACTGGTCAATTTATAATTAGTATGATGCATAATACAGAAGTAGCAAAGCCATACAGAAATAGTGCTAGAATATTTAACTTCTTATACAACTTTTTGTAAAATACTCAAACACAAATGGATGAGTTGAGGTCTTATGATGACTATCTATTTCTAAGCTTACTTTGCCCTTCACTAAGTAGCCCTCTTGATTCTTTTTGGTGTTATTCCTAAAAGGATTTGTGAAATGTGATTTTTTAAAAGACAGGAAATGACAACTTGACCAAGACCACTGCTGTTCTTAAAGCGAACCATGTATTTGTGTAAAGGGTGAGGGGAATGGAGACAGATCAGAGAGAGGGGAGGGATTAAAAAAATTTTTAAAGAAAATCAGAGGAAAGGATTAAAAACTCTAAAAGTAGTGAAAATTAGCTAGTGACATTAGAGCATCAGTAAAATGAGAACAGAAAAACAACAAAAAGCAGGGTTTCTGGTGAAAGATGTTGTTTACCCATGCAAAATGGAGAAGAAACCAAATTACTTTCCAATATTGTTTCTCCTCAAATGAAATGTTTCTGACAGCTGCAAGACTTTTTTTCTGATGAATAAAACAAGAGAGAATGCCTTTCATAACAGCTGCTAGGGGCTAAACTTCTATTTTCAGGAAAACCAGGTTTATACTTTGACCAGGATTTCCAGAGTTGCACTCAAATGAGTTAAACCAACTAGTAGTTTTAATGTCTGAATAACATTTCTACTTTAGATCAAGTTTGATTTTAATTTAGAAGACGTCCATGGATAACAATTAGAAGAAAACTTCTGACCCAGGTTGGATCAAGGCTGTCACAGAAGGGCTGGGAAAGTAGTCAACGAGGAAAGATTAATGTAGGATTTTGAAGCAAGAAATATTAAAAATTACAAATGACCAAAAGAGAAACACATTGGGGGGCCCATGGAGGAGCAGAAAAAAGTAGGAGACAAAAGAAAGAATAAAGTAATGCCTTTTGAAACAAACAACAGCATTTGACTGGGTGTCTGAAACGAATAGGAATTGAAACAAAGTCATCCAGATATTGGAATGAAGACTAGAGTTTAATGTGGACAAAAGAGGTGATGTCCTGCATAAAATGCAATTCCATCATCTGTTATTAACAGAGGAACTTAGTCTGTTTTATATGAAAGAGAGACGTAAAATCAGTACAGTCTAAGAAAATACACAAATTCAGCTTCAGATAAAGGACATCGTAATTCTTTCCAAATTGCATCCAGAACCACAAATGGCATCAACTTCTAAACCTGTCAGAAGAGAGCTCAACATGGAGCAAAACTTGATTTGGATAAATCCAGATATCTTCAAGAATCAGGGCGCTGATTATATCACTTGGCTAAATGCGCCATACTACTGACGTTGAAGTTACAAGTCCAATACACTTATGGGCAATTAGAGCTGTGCACAATAAAACAATATCCTAATATATGTAGACAGTCACATCAAAGTAAACTATACTGGCACTTAATTGTGAGGCCAACTAGGTAAGAGGCATGAGTAGACTGTACAAGGATGGTTAGGTAGTATTTACAGTGGAAATATAATTTCCTCAACTATGTCAACCATTCAATCTTGATTCCTCATTTATGCCTCACACTTGTTCCAGGGGAAATAAAAAATATTTTGTACTGTGTAAGTACTTGGTATTTCTTTATTCAAGTAGCAATAAGACTATTGCCACATTTTGTAGAGTAAGTTATAAGGGCAACTTCACAGGGAAAAGTCATATTTCCCGCACAATGCCCATGAAAGTCTGCAGGCAGGGGAGTCTTGATTCAATTTTACCCAACTTCTTTCCCTGAACTTCTCAGAAAAAACCCCAAAGCCACTTTGACTCATACTCCACTAAGGTTATTTCCCAGTGATAAAAGACCCTCTGGGTGAGCAAACCTAGTTAGTTTTTGTACAGTCCTACTAACCACAAAGTGGCCTTCATTTGACTGTTTTAATTCTAATTACAAACATAATTACACACTGACATCGACATCTGCTCTCTGGGCCCCAGTGATTGAACTGTATGACTTCTAAGGTGGCTTCCAGTGCTGGGAGCAGCCACTACCATGTTATCTTATTTCACAATTCTTGTCATAAATTTCTACAAAACATCAAAACTCATAGTTGGGCTAAATCTAGACAAAAAAAAAAAAAAGATTTCCATGCATCAAGAAGTTGTGAAATAGAAGGTAGCTATACATTATTAAACATCACATACAGCTACTGATTTACTTGGCATAGTCAAAGGAAAGGTTGGTTGTGGCCACTATCAGTTGAGGTTGCCATGCAATAATGTCAAAGCTTTGATCCAGATAAGGAAGTGTCAATATAATTTGTTTTAAAGACTAAACTTAAATAGTTTGAGGTTATTTTGCTACATGCTATTGTGAAATAAATGATAATCCATAAGAGTCCACTTATGTAATAATATTAGAAAGTAGGTTGCTTCATATGAATGGCCTGTATCTCATTTACACAAGGGTATGCATTCAATTAAGTATGTATTGGGATTATGTCTTAAGTAAATTGCTCATGGAGCTCATCTAGTCGAAATTCTATTTTTAACAAATGAAATTATTTCATCCACATGCAGTCTGCTTAATAAAGATGTTGGAAGTTTATTTAAAATGCAAATATTTTGCTAACATGTTGCAAATATTTACCTACAGCTATACATTTTCAGTTAGCCTCACTTTCCAATAATATATGTCAGTTAGGTCTATGACATGATATAATTAATACTTTGTGGATAAATTGGAAAGATGGAGGTGAGGCTGACAAGCACAAGAAAAAAATTTTAATTAATGGCCATTAGAAATAGGATTTGAAGGGCAGCATAGTATTTTGTAGATTCCTCAATAAGTAGGAATTATTCACATTATTGTTGGTAAGTTAGTAACATATTATAAACTTATTGGGCTAACTTGGGGGTCATGTATTAATGAATCCAATTATCATACCATGAATAAAAGAGAACTGAAAACTAATTTGAGTACTATAAAGGGTAAGATAAAAGGCGATCCTTTTGGTAAAACAATAGAGGTGTAGAAATAATGTTAATGACCAGTTTTCTGAGTGAAAACAGCATTTCAAACAAATTTATTTCCTTGGTTCAAGAGAAAGCACATTCTAACAGCAGTGTAACCAGCATAAAATCACATTGCTGCAGAACATCGCATCAGAATGAGTTAAAAAAAAAATCACAGTGCAATAATGGTTTGATAGACTACTAAACTTACGAAGTAGACTTCAACAAAGTGGGGACCCATTGTGGCTCCCATGTTGAGGAAGGCCATTCATATTAATTACAACAGAGGCATGGAAACATTTTAGTTAAGACCAGATATTTTCATGTACTTATTTTGATAAACTGAAACTAACTTCACAAACTCCAGTATCCCCCTAAATCAACATTGGTGCTGCAAGTTTAAACAGTTAAGGAACTTAATGAAAGTTAGTGACAGACTGAATTACTGCAAGCCATCGCAATAATTTGAAGGAAATCTGCTATTTCTTTGAGAAGTATGCATAAGAGTATCTTTTAGGATTTTAATTATTCAACTTTGCTATGTCATGGTAGCAATTCAAAAGAAAAACAAAAGCTATACTTAAAATTTGCAGACATTCAATAAGAGCAAAATGGAAATGGAAGAATGGATTGCTGGGTGGATGGATGAAAGGTCTTATAATTTTATCCATTAAAACTGGTGAGGAAATAATTTCTAATGGGACCTAAGGTCTAAAATCTAAAACCAAATGTCACAATGGTGTATTCCTGATAATCTAATACTAGTAAATGTTAAAGCAGCTGAAACAATAATCACTTATTTATATACTTATATGTATAAGAAACCTTAGGCTCACAAAAATATACACGTTTTAAAACGGAAATCTAAGGCACACAAATATACTAAAACAATGAGTTAACCTATTTTACAAATTCAAGAAACGGAAATATACTTGTATAAGGTGAAGGTTTATCAATGGACATTTTGTTATTTACAATCCCTTCATATTCCTTTACTTGCATTAGTCAAAAGCTTGAAACTGATACTTTGCACCATATATTATTTTAATATAAATTATGAGTTTTTCTTTAGAGAGCTTACTGAAACTGTTTGCTTTTGCACCAAAATTGTGAGTGTTAGCGGTTGTGGGCTTCCGATGGCATTTCCAAGGGAGAAGCACCATTAGGTTTTCTGTGCTCCCAAGGAATCTGACACTTTATATGTTATAGCACCTCTACATTTTACAAAATCAAGTATTTCATTGGAAGTTTTTCTTGTTCTAAATGTTTTGCTTGGGCAATCCTTTTTGTTTTGCTGTAAAGTGAGCCAATAAAGTAATAAGGAAAATAATGGGAGGGTGAAAATAAATAGAATGGTTACTTTCCTGTTACCTAGGGTATACTTAAATAAACTGCTTCAGATTAGTTCTCAAAGGGTGAACCATACTCAGCATAATATCATTCCCATAATTTCTTTAGGCTGTAGGAGAGTATGATAATAGGGAAGTTATTTTCAAAAAAATTTGATAGGAATTATATATTCTTATTTTGTATCAGAACAATTTTCAGAACTAATAAGGCAATTCGGGACGAGTTGGTTTCTTGCTGTTTAATTTTTGTAATTTATCACCTTGAAACTTTAGAAGCATTTGACTCTTCTGAATCCTATTATGTCTATCTCCTTTTGAAAACACCTTTCATGGATTATACTGAGAAAGCTACATACAATGAAAGTAAATTGGGGCCAATGCTGCTCAATAAACCAGAAGAGACCACTCTCACTCGGTTCCAAAGAAACTATTAATCAATACTGGTGACAAACTTCCTAATTTGAATTTTAGAGATAATAATTTTTGCATGATGTATTTTATATAAGTAGCTAATATTTGAATGAAAAAGGACATGTTAAAAAAAACACAAACCATATACATGATTAGAATACATATTGCAGATAAGATGGAACTCTACACAGCAAGAATAAATGATTTCTCTTGATGCAAATATGCACAAACAATAGACAATAGGATTCATATACTATACTATTTCAAGTTATTTTTAAAAATAGAAAGTGCTTTTAAAATATATATTTACAAGTTATGAACAGCCTCCAACCATTACTAACAATAATGAATTATTTTATATAGGAGTGATATTTTCAGAGAAAACATTTCATTGGTTTATTTCAAAGGAATATGTTGACTTTCTAGCAATGATTGGAAGATGCTGGAACAATGGCACCATGAAATAATAATAATTCAGCTTATTTTTAACTGTGTTGATGTGGTTAAGCACCAGGAGCTGTGTAGAGTTAACACTGTGTATTTTGATTTTACATCATAGAACATGAACCTGTTAAAATCCTCTAAAAATGACTCTTGTTTCATAGTAAACAGACTTAATTTAAAGCACCAAACTGAGTGATTCTATCAAGGTTAACACCTAACCAAAACATTTCTTTATGTATTTAAAACTAGAAAAAGCTTTATTTTTGCTTAAAATGTGCACCTTCTACCAATTGTCAAAATATAGTCACAGTTAAGAAATACCCACCCCATTTTTGTGTTTTACCTCAGCCTTCAAATGGGTGAGATGAATATAAGAGTAAACGACAACATGACTTTCTTATAACAGCACCTTGAAAAAATACACTGCACTAGCAAAGGCATTAAGAAAGGGAGAAAAGCCTTTAGACCCAATGGTTATAGGGCCCTGCAACGTGTGTGAGAGCATAGGGGGACACGGTGACAACATTGTCATGGGTTAATGTTAACGCTTTATGAGAAGGAATTTGGTTCAATTCATTAATTTCAGGGGGAAGCTCAGGACCCTCACTAGCTGCCTGGTCTTTCTGCTCTGAGGCCTTAGTTTTCTTATTCTTAGCTTCTTTAGCCTCAAACTTAATCTTGTTTAGTTCAAAACCATGTTGGGGCTTGTTCAGGTTTTTGTGCTGGTAGAAGACAAGGGAGAGGCGTGTGGGATGATTCCGATTTGGGTGCTCAACAGGTGTTGTAGCGTGAAGCTCTCGCCGGGCACACTCAATCAAAATGGAGCCGTGGGCAGGTGCTATTGCTACCCCACCGATATTGGCATCCAAGAAGATGTGCTCACTGTCTGACCAATACTCATCAATGTGGGGTAATTTGTCCTCAGCAGGTGAGAGGGGGTCATCTGACAGGGGGTCATCTGATAGAGGCTCCTCTGCTTCAGAATGCTGCTCATCTTCTTCCACCAGCGAGGAGACGACTTCATGAGGAGAGCTGATGAAAGGGGACTGCTGAATTGGCGGATTAGACGTTAGCTGCTCAGATGGACCTGTGAGAGGCTCAGAATAGACCAGAGAATCTGTTACGGGAGTAGACAAGGTGGAGTTAGGAGCCACTTCACCATGCTGTGTGATTCTAGTGCACTCCCCGGCAGCTGCATTAGCACCACTGTGTCTTGCAGAAGGCATTGTGCAGTGGAGATTGCTACTTCTTTCTGAAAACCCATGGGAAACTGTTGCATCGTTCTTAAAAGGAGTTGTCGAGGCTGAAGCATTCTTAGGGGACCAGGAGAAGTCTGGAGGTAAGTTTGTCTCTTTCATGGGGTGAGGAGCAGAGGGGACCAGTGAGCAGGTTTTATTGATTTCCGAGCCTTTGAAGATAAAATGGGGTTCAATTTCACTTTTTATTTCAGGTTGCAAGGTCTCAGTTTTATTCCCTAAACAGAGAAAAGGACACCACATATGAAGATAAATCCAAAATGATTTTGGCAGTTGACTTTAAAAATACTTCTTAAAGCAACACAGAGAATAATAAAACATTGGTGGTGGCAATGTTGGTCAGTTCTTTCTTAAGTCAAACACACAAATGTGCATTAAAAATTAGTAGTTTGGTATGCTTTTCACTCAATTTTTCTTGAAAGTAAATATTAAAACTATACACTGGAATATAATACAATGATATAGAGCAATATTTAACTACCCAGAGAGATATTTAGATACATTTTAGGCATTGCACAATCTCATTTTTTAAAAAAGTAAATATAAACTGAGTTGAGACAGGGAGGGCTCTGTCATCAAGGTGAACTGTGGACACCAAGAAAGTGCAACCCCTGCACCACTGTTGGAAGCCAGGTGTTCCACGATCCTTTCCTTGAACTGTGCAAATACAGAGGCAGGAGATCGTCAGGGACAGTGTCCATCAACATATCCACAGCATCACTACCCTCGTGGAGCCTGGCGTAACAGTTCTGGACTCGATCTGGCCACCAGTTCCCAACATCTGAGAAGGAGCACACCAAAGAGGCTACTGCCAGTACCAGCAGCACAGTGGCCAAAAGCATAGAATAAATTAGAAAACAAGCAAGAAGAAGGAAAACTAGAAATAACCAAGCAAGCCCTCAGGGGAAGGACACACCACAAAAAGAAAATCAGCCACCAGGACTCAACAACAATGACATGGAAGAACTTCTCTGCCTGCCAGATAGAGAAAAGGAAAAGAATGATATGAGAAGTATAATTAATGAACTGAAGGATGAAATTGAGTCCTTTTAAAAAAGATCTATTCATTCATTCATTCATTTATCTATGCATCTAAGAACGGGGGTGGGGGTGGGGGAGTGGTACAGGCCAGAGGTGGGGTCAGAGAGGATTTACCAGAGACAGAGTGGGGAGCAGAACAGGCAGACTTAATGAAATACACTGCTGCGAATATGCGAATAGCAACAGGTGAGACAAGAGAGGTCTGCTCCACCACATGGGTCAGTTGCTGCAGTAGCCTTAGATGGTTTCTCATAGTGCTGAGATTTAACCCCTTGCACCACCAGAGATGGCCTGAAATTGAGACCTTGAAGAAGGAAATAGGGCCTCCTTGTTGGTGCAAGGGTTTTAGTCTTAGCACAAGAAGGAAATTGCGGCTACTGCAGCACGAGTTGGAAGTGACTCCCAGAGAAAAGGAAAAGAACGATATGAGAAATATGGCCAGGGAAGTGACCCACATGGCGCAGCAGACCTCTCCTGTCTTGCCCATTGCTCCCCTCAGTAATGTATTTCAGTCAATCTGCCTGTTCTGTTCCCTATTCTGTCTCTGGTGAAACCTCTCACCCCCTGTACTTCTGGCCTGTACCCCAGTTCTTGTATACATAAATAAATCTTAAAAAAAAAGAGAAGAAATGAAGGAAACACAGTAGATTAAAAGGATAATGGAGGAGCTAAAGAAGTTTGGGAAAAGTGACAAAAACAGAATTGATGAAATAGAAGAACAAATCAGTACTCTTATTAAAGATACAGATATAAAAAGAAATAAAAAAAGAAAAGGAAGGAAAAAGAATGAAAAAACACTTCAAGAACTCTCTGACACCATGAGGAAAGGAAATATAAGAGTCATAGGTATTTCAAAAGGTGAGAGAGACCGAGGAACTTAAAAACTAGTCAAGGAGATAACGGAAGCATGAAAATAGACATACAGGAAGCTAGAAGAACACCAAATTACCACAAAAGAAAACTACAGCAAGACACATAATAGTTAAGTTTCCAAGATTCCAACAAGGAAAAAATAATGAAGCTGCTAAGGGGAGTAGAAATATAAAACTTATAAAGATAAACCAATCAGGTTGACATCAGATTTCTCTGAAGAAACACTATGGGCCAGTAGAGAATGGAGTGACATACTCAACAAACTCCAAGTGAACAAATTTCAACTAAGAATTTTTTACCTTGCAAAGCTCTCCTTCCTCTATGAAGGAAAAATAAAGACCTCCTCAGACAAACAGTATTTCCACAAATTCCTTCCTACTAAACATCTACTCCAAAAAATACTATAAGACGTCCTAAAGTGAAAATCAACAAAGGAATGAACAAAAAGAACAGAATAAGAAAAGGAATAAAATCACAAAAAAGCAAACAAAATGTCAAATACAGCCACCAATCCATCAATATTAACTCTAAATTTAAATGGACTACACTCACCAATAAAAAGACACAGAGTAGCAGGCTGGATTAAAAACCAAAATCCAACCTTTTTGCTGTCTCCACAAAAAACATATATCTACAAAAGATAAAGGCAGACTGAAAGCAAAAGGTTGGAAGACAAGCCTACAAGCAAATGGACCAAAAAGAAGGCAGGAAAGCTATACTCACATCAGATAAAATAGACTTCAAGCTAAAAAAGGTAAAAAGACATATATGATGGACACTACATTATGATTAAGGGGACAATACATCAGGAAGACATAACTTATCAACATATACTCACCAAATGAAGGAGCACCAAAATATATAAAACATTATTATCAGCTCTGAAAATGGACATTAGAGAAAATACATACATAGTAGGAAACTTCAACACTTCACTCTCACCAATGGACAGGTCAATGTGACAAAAATAAACAAGGACACTAGCGCCCCAAATAAAGACCTAGACCTCATGCACTTAATAGACATCTATAGGGCACTACACCCAAAAATTCCTATTATACATTTTTCTGCAGTGCACATGGATCCTTCTCCAGAAGTAATCACATATTGGGCCACAGAACAAACATTAACAAATACATTAAGATCAACATCAGGGGACTCTCTGATAGCACAAGGGGTTAAGTCACAATACTATGAAGCCATCCATAGTCACTGCAGCATGAGTTCGATCCCTGGCCAGTGAAGTGACCCAACATGGCACAGCAGAACTCTCCTGTCTCTCTGTTTGCTCCCCTCAGCAGTGTATTTCAGTCAATGCACCTGTTCTGCTCCCCACTATGTTTCTGGTGAATCCTCTCATCCCTTGCACCTCTAGCCTCTACCCCAGTCCTTGTATGCATATATAAAAAAATAAATAAATATTTTTTAAAAAGTAAGAAAAAATGTGTTTTAAGATAGTCAATGATATAATAGCAACCACTGATGTAATTCAGAACATTTGCAATTTTTCCCTCAGACAATGCAAACTGGGTGACATGATAATTTTCTTTTTTTAAGATTTATTTATTTATGCACAGAAGAACTGGGGTATAGGCCAGAGCTGGTGGAGGTTGGGGATGAGAGGATTCACCAGAGACAGAGCAAGGAGCAGATCAGGCAGATCTACTGAAATACACTGCTGAGAGGCGCAGCAGGCGAGACAGGAGAGGTCTGCTGCGCCATGTGGGTCAGCTCCCTGCCTAGGGATCGTACTGGTGCTGCAGTGGCTGCCAATAGCTTAACAGTGCTGAGATTCAGGGTGGCCCTGGTACATTTCTTAAAATTTCCTTAAACAACAGCAACAACAAAAAGCCCATCAATAATCTCTTGCCCTTCACTGCAATCTTTTCATCTCCTTTATAGTCAAACACAGGAATTTCTCTATAAAACAACTGCATTCATTGTCACCACTACTCTACTGAATGTGCCCTAGCAGAACATCCAACAGCCTTCAAATCTAGCGGTGAAATCTCAGTTTTCATCTCACTCAAGAGGAGTAGCATTTGACAAGGTTGATCACTCCCACTCCTTCAAATACTACACTCTGTGGTTTTACTCCCACCTGACCAGACCTTTAAGTCTCTCTTGCAGGTTCTTCCTCATCTCTGAAGCCTCTACAAATTGTGAATTCGAGGATTTATCCTTGGTAAAATTTCTTTTCTTATCTCCATCAAATGTTTCTCTGTGATCTTATTCACTCTCATTGCTTTAAATACTGTTTTTTTCTTCAGACCAATATCATCAGGGTAAACCTTGACACTTCTTGTTATCTTACATTTCAGATTTGATTTATTAGAAATCCTGTTGATCTTTAAAACAAAACCAGAATCAGACATTTCTTGTGTCCTTATTAGCCCACCATCTGTCTTTTGAATTATCGGGGGAGCTTCTTTATGATCACCCTACTTTTCTTTTTTTAAAGGTTTATTTATTTATGCATATAAGAACTGGGGTGTAGGCCAGAGGTGGGGGGGGGGGTGAGAAGATGTACCAGAGACAGAGCAGGGAGCAGAACAGGTAAACTGACTGAAATACACTGCTGAAGGGAACAGTGAGCAAGGCAGGAGAGGTCTGCCTCCCTGGCAGGGGATTGAACTCATGCTGCAGTGGCTGAAGATGCTTCATAGTGCTGAGACTTAACCCCCAAGGAGGTCCAATGAGCACCTTACTTTTCTACTCTCTGCCCCATTTTAGCTTCAACCTAGTAACAAAAATGATAGTTTTGAGTCAAAATATAGTTCTCTGTTCTGAAATCTGTAATATCCTCCTCATAACAGAGTCCAAAACCTTTATAGCAGTTAACAATGCCAGGGATCAGTCACTCACACATGCTTCCTGCCAATCTGATCTTGCCGCCTACTGTCGTCATTTCAGTCTGCAGTGGCCACACTGCCCTCATTGTGCTTATCAAGTATTCAAGGTAAATTCCTGCCTCTTGACCTTTGCACTTAGCATTTCCTCTGCCTGGGACACTTTTTCTCCAAACAAAAATCGTCGTTGACTCTCATTTCTCTTAGGACTTTATACAAATTCTTATTCTCAATGGATCTTAACCTGACAATCTTATTTAAATTAACTTTCATGGTATTATCGCTCCTCTTTTCACTACATTTCCAATACCTAGAACAGTTCAAAATGATGCCCTGTATTATTTGTGGATGGGGTTACTTAAATTGCTGCTAAAATGAACAAAGGAGATCTCAAGGAACTGATATTTTCATCCATGCCTAGAAGAAAGAGGAGAACGTCAAAAAGGATGGGGTAATAAATAATATGTCTAAAATATATAAATTGGAAAAATATACCAAAGAATACTATGAGTCACTTTTTTGTTGACACTTAGTTTTTGCAAATATGTAGAAGTATATTCAGTGTTTTTGTTTTAACTCTAACAAAGTGTATTAAAAACAAAAACGGTTTAAGAACATGGGCGTTCCTGGTGGCACAAAGGTTAAAGACAGAGCTATCAAGCTATTGCCAGGCACTACCACATGAGTTTGATCCCTGGCCAGGGAACTAACCCACATGTTGCAGGAGACTTCTTCTGTCTCACCTGATGCTCCCCTCAGCAGTGTATTTCAGTCTATCTGTATGTTCTATTCCCACTCTGTCTTTGGTGAATCCTCTCACCCCTTCACCTCTGGCCTGTACCCCAGTTCTTGTATGCATAAAAAAATAAACCTTTAAAAAAAAAAAAAAGAATATAAGTTAACCGATAATCTGAGCTGAAGCTTTCCTTTTCAAAATGGCTCATCCTGACAGGGTAGGTGTCATGTTCTCCACCCCCACTTAACACAGTCACCCTGAACTACAGTCCCTGTGTGCTCTGGGAAACAAGGGGCAGAGCCAAGCGGCCAGGTGAAGCAATATAACACTGAAGTTAGGTGGGCTCTAAAAAAGAAGGGGCGGGGCGCTTGCTTTTCTGGCTTTGACTTGGAGGCAGGGACTCAGGGAGACATGGAAGGAGATAGCTGGAGAAACAGTTGAGAGACCTGGGGATAGGAGTGGCAGCCTATTATATATTAATCGTGGCGGCCACTATCTTGATTTGTATTTGACTTTACTTCTTTTGTCCCAGACTTGTTTGGTCCCTTTCATCTCTAGCTTGGGTTTCTCCTAACAGAAGCTGCCTTAGACTTGTGGCAAGCTGTTTTGTCTCAGTGGTCCTGCTTTAGGCCAATCCTGTTTGCTCACAGGGTGGATGGATAATTTTGGATCATTTATTGGTAAGTTATTCCCTCTTCTCTTTCTACTCTATGCACACTAATTCTATCTAAGATCTATCACACTAAGGGTAATCTTTCTTTGTCTTTATGCAGTGGATAGCAGGATCCTATTTTAGAATGAGAAACCCCCCCACTTGTGTGGGATCCTGGGTATCCTTTGGTTACTTGTTAACAATCCCAAAGTACAGATAAAGGAGAGGAAAAATAAGGTCCAAAAGTCCAATTCCTTCTGCTAATAAAAGCTGTGCATATGAAACAAGTAGGATTCAAAGGACTCACCTAAAAGTGGTAGCAAAGAAGTCTTACTGTTGTTTGTGGTGGAGTTATTCTTCCGCTTGATTCGAGGAATGAATTTCTTTTCCACAGCCCTTATCTTGTGTGCAAGAACTTCTGTCATCATTGCTGCTCGTTTCTTCCCAGAACGAGGAACTGGTTGAGTAAAACGTTTTCTTCTTTTGCGACGGGGTGCAAGGACTTCAATGGCCCCAGATTTTATCTTGGCTTCCATTCCTTCCCTTGAACCAAACTCATCTGTGTCTGAAAGTTTGTAAAGGGGTAGCACATGCAGCTGCTCATCTTGAGGAATAATGCCCAATGCACGGTTATCTTCTCGTGTTAAAGTACAAACCTGATAGGAACAAAACAAGAAATGCAAAATACAGCTCCTGCATACCCTCTGTAGTTGTTCCTATCTTCTTGTTGCCACTGTGAAAAAGCACTGTATTTGTTATTTTACTTTCAATTGGTAACTGTTAGTATTGATAAATTTGGATCAATCCATTATACTATATAACATTTCTTAGGCAGAGGGGGCTTAGGTATGAATTTTCTTGATTTATAAATTTCTTAATTTGCTTATTCTTGCATCCAGGGTATATTCAGATCTGCCCGTAAGAGGGTTTATCTATAGATATTTTTCCTGCCCTCTTTATGAGGGTCATTATTTTCTTCTCCAAATGATTTGACAGATATAAACAAAGTCAAAGAACAAAGATAAAAATGAAGCACACAAAATTTCTCTTTCTAGTAGTAATTTCATTCTAATAGTTTAAAAAACCCCAAAGTATTTTATCTCAATAAGTATTCTTTTTCTGCTCTGTTTTTGCTTCTTATCAATAAGTTTGTTTGACTTTGTTTTGGATTTGAATTAAAACATCTTAAGAAAACTCTGTCTTTACAAAAGAGGCAACAATGAAAATGAAGGTATCCAACTTAGTGGGAGAAAATATTTGCACTCCATACCAGTGATAAGGGATTGATTACAAAGATCTACAAAGAGCACACACAATTAAAAAAAAAAACAAAGCAGATAACCCAGTGAAAAAAAATGGGCAGAAGAGCTAAAAAGACACTTTTCCAAGGGTAAAATGCAAATGGCCAACAAGTATATGAAAAAATGTCCACCATCACTTATAATGAGGGAAATGTAAGTCAAAACCACAATGAAATGCCACCTCACACCAGTGAGAATGGCATATATTTTAAAAATCTGGCAACAACAAGGATGCGGAGGAAAAGGAACTTTCTTACACATTGCTAGCGGGAATGCAAAATGGTCCAACTGCTATGGAAAGCTGTGTGGAGGTTCCTCAAACAACTAAATATGGAGCTACCATGTGACCCAGCAAGTTCACTCCTATGAGTTTATCCAAGAAACACTAATTTGAAAAGAAACCTGTACGCCTGTATTTACTGCAGCATTATTTATAATACCTAAGCTATGGAAGCAACTGAAATGCCCAGAGACAGAGGACTGGATAAAAAGATGTTGTATATATACACAACAGAGTATTATTAAGCACTCAAAAAAGGTCATCTCATGCCATTCTAAGCGATGTGGGTGAAGCTGGAGGGATTATGCTCAGTAAATAAGTCATAAGGAAAAAGAACGATACTGGATGATTTCATTTGTAGGAAAACTATAGGGGAACTTAACAAGGGATCAGGAAAAAAAACAAAACAAAAACAGAAAAACAAAACTAGCAGGCAAAAGATAAATTGGAGACATTCAGCAGGAAAGGGGGAGAGAGAGAGGGATTAGAATAGTGGGGGAAGAACACAAGGGACTGGTGGTGACGGCTCACGGGTGACTTGGCGGTGGAAATTCTATGGGACTACATCTGAGAGGAACAATGATGTAAAAAATAAGTACAAATACAAATTGAAAAAATAAAAAGAAAATTCTGTCTTTACTACTCAGCTAAGGGTAAGATGAAACGTTGCCATTTATGGGAAAATGGATGGAACTTGAGATGTTTATGCTAAGCAAAATTAAGTCAGAAGAAGAAAAACACTAGATGATTCACTCCTGAGTGGAATATAAAGATGCAAGGCAAACAAACAAAATAAAACAATAGCAAACTCTGAAACTCTGACAACAAAATGATGGTTTCCAGAGGAGAACTTGTAGGGGAGTGAAAGAAATGGAGTGGAGGGGATCTGCTGGATAGCAGTGAATATTACTAGAACTTTGTGGTGGATGTGGGTGATATATTCATTTATAGAGGTGTGAAGATATACTCTTGAGACTTTTGTAGTTTTATAGAGCAATGGTACATTGATTAAAAAAAAATCAAAAAGAAAATTAAGTAATGTCTTGGGGCCTCCCTGGTGGCACAGTGGGTTAGCAATGCACTACGAAGCAAACCACAGCCACTGCAACATGACTTTGATCCCTGCTGCCAGCCAGGGGGATGACCCACATGGTGCAGCAGACCTCTCCTGCCCTCTCTCGCTGCTCCCCTCAGCAGTGTATTTCAGTTGATCTACCTGTTCTATTCCCCACTGTCTCTGGTGAATCCTTTTATACCCCCACACCTATGGTCTGTACCCCAATTCTTGTATGCATAAATTACATAAGTAAATCTTTTTTTAAAAAAAAGGAAAGTAATGTCTTAAAAAAATATAACCTGGGCCTCCCTGGTGGCGCAGTGGGTTAAGCAATGCACTATGAAGCAAACCGCAGCCACTGCAGCAAGAGTTCGATCCCTGCTGCCGGCCAGGGAGGGGGACCCACATGGTGCAGCAGACCTCTCCTGCCTCGCCCGCTGCTCCCCTCAGCAGTGTGTTTCAGTCAATCTGCCTGTTCTGCTCCCCACTCTGTCTCTGGTGAATCCTCTCACCTCCCGCGACTCTGGCTCATACCCCAGCTCTTGTATGCATAAATAAATAAATCTTTAAAAAAATATATATATATAACCTATCTCAGTACTCCTCCTTAATTTAAATGTTATTCATATTCATTGTGGTGAAATCAAGATACAGAATATCTCTCACCTTTGGTGCCTAGTATCTTTTTAAACTAACATTTTAATATATAGTAATAAAATTTCAAATATCATTGAAGGTCCATCAAAAATACGTCCATTAGTTTTCCATAAATTTTTGCAAGTAATTTGCCAATCAACCTAATTAAATACCACCAATATATACATTTATGTGGAAAAGAACATAAATTTGCTACAACAATCCGACTTAAGGACTTCAGCCTATGCAACAGTAATGGAGTGCTTAGTATTGAAATTCACATAGGTACATACCACAGTGCTTCCATTATTCATGTTGTGAATGTCCCTGTGAGGATGGGCACAGAAGTCTAGACAAGCAGTTACTCCAGAGAAAGGACGACCTTCTTTGCTACCAAGCCGACATTCTCGGGCAACATGTTCATATTCTACCTAAAAAGGAAAGTATGACACACAGGTTTAAGAAACAGAGAAAATCACTTCCTGACAAATTTCTTAAAGTAATGAGACTTTGTAATTTTTGGCATACTGATACTACAATGTATTACTGTAGCCTACCTGTAGTTTAGAAACATTGAGAATAAAGAGTTGTGGATGTTACAAATACAACATATTCCCTACACCCACTTACATGTAGCTATTTGGATTGTAAGTCCCAATAAATCATGACTCTCACTTTCTGAGGTGGGAGGGAGCTGTTGGGAATAAGTGGAGCTCAGCATAATATATAACACCACTTGTGCCCTGTAGCCCAACTTGGACCTGGGTACTGCTGGGAAGGAGACTTGGAGGAGACATGTAGAGACACTGGGATGTCTCTTCAGGAGCCAGATACAGGGTGGCAGACACTTGGAGAATCTGTCTATAGGGGCAGAGATGATGGCAGCTGTTATCTTGATGTGGTATCCCTTTCTGTCCCAGCTGCGGATCTGTCTAATTCCTTTCTTGAGATTCCTTGCTAGAAGGCAAGTTACGTTTGCTCGTGGTAAGCCTTCAGGCCTCAGCAGCCCTGCTCTGGCCAGGCTTGCTTGGCTGGGCATTTGCCCTTGAGGGGATGGATAATTTGGGATCTTATTGGGAAATAGAGCAAAAAGGCAATCAGTGAATATGACTGAAGAGAGGATGAGAACACTAATTCATGCTGGGGTGGATTAACGAGTAGCCTAAATTATTCCATCAAGAAAGTGTATAAATGACATATGCAATTAGAATTTATATAAAGGTATCCAGGAACCAGTATACAAAGTCAATTTACAACTCTTAAAAATGAAGTTTTGGGGAGCCGCCCCGGTGGCGCAGCGGTTTGAGCGCCGCACTGTGACGCAACCGCGGCACAGCAGCATGAGTTCGATCCCTGGCCAGAGAAGGGACCCACATGGCCTGCAGACCTCTCCTGCCTCACCCGCTGCTTCCCTCAGCAGTGTATTTCAGTCTACCTGCCTGTTCTACTCCCCACTCTGTCTCTGGTGAATCCTCTCATCCCCCACACCGGTGGCTTGTACCCCGACTCTCGGATGCATAAGTAAATAAAATCTTTTAAAAAAATGAAATTTTTGGATTCAACTGTGTTGTTCATAATACAAGTACTTTTATTTCTTGAAAATTTCCCAGCTTCACTGAAATGTATTACATTTCAGTTTAAGATACATAATGTGATGGCTAGATATATGCATGTATTGCAAAATGATTAGCATAATATTAATTATGTCACCACATTGTTTATTATACCACCAGAGCTTATTTATAGCTGGGAGGTTGTCCAACACCTCTCCATTTATTATATCCATATTTATTTTCTTGATGATGTCTTTGAAACATAAATCTAAAAAATTTTCCATGTTGTATTTTTTTCTTAATTTTATTTTTGGATGGTCTATTGCTAGTGTTTGAAAGTCAGTGATTTTTGCATATTGATCTCATATTCTGAACTCACTTATTAGTACTAAATGGTATTTTTCTTGGTATTTTCTACACACAGGATCATACCATTGAGCAGCAGAGATAAGTTTTATCTCTTATTTTTCCTTCTAGGTTTCTTTGACTCTCCTTAGTTGTCCTGACTAAAATGTTTAATAGAAATGGCAAGAGTAGACATTCTTATCTGGTTCCAGGTATTAGGCAAAAAGCTTCTAGCTTTTATCATTACTTATGTTAGCTACGTGTTTTTCATAGGAATCCATTGTTAAGATGAGGCAGCTCCCTTACATGGCTAAGTATGTTGAGTGGTTTTAAGATGAAATAAACTGTTGGATTTTGTTAATACTCTTCAGCATCTATAGAGCTATTATGTGATTTTGCCCCTATGTTCTATTAATATAGTGCATTATTTATTATTCATATGTTGAACCAATCATACATTCCTGCTTTTATAAATGTTCTTTCTAGAAACAACCACAATTCTCTCACTCTGGAGTTTCAATTGCCATAATGGGAAGGCTGTTTTAAAAAAGGTTGTTTTTTAAACTATCTAGATAGTGGCCTCCATGGTGGTACAAAGATTAAGCCTAAGCACCATGAAACTATTGGCAGCCACTGCAACAAGAGTTCGATTCCCGGCCAGGTGGTTGACCCACACATAGCATAGTAGACCTCTCTTATCCAGCCCACTGCTCCCCTCAGCAGTGTATCTTAGTAGATACGCCTGTTATGCTCCCCATTCCATCTCTGGTGAATCCTCTGAGTCCACCCCACCCCCACCCCTCTGGCCTACATCAAGCTCTTGTAGGCATAAATAAATAAATAAAATCTTTTAAAAAAAATAAAATAAAACTATCTGGATAATATATTAAAACATACCTGGTTTTGGTAAGCAACTGGCGCATACTGCTTATAAATTGGAGCCAATTGTGTAGCCAAACTCTGTAAATTATCTTCAAGGTTTTTTTCCTAAGGAGAAGACAGTCCATAAAAGTTGTCTTGTAATGATATAGAGGATGAGTTTAAGGCATGATATTGAAGCAAATATGCTGATGTGGTTAATGCACAAGTTATACTTACTGTGATCAAAAGCACTGCCACTGAAAATAGCACGGACTGTTATTTTAAAAATCGAAACTATTAGTCATTGTTATGTTTTAATTCAGTCTTTTGAAATGAAAAATTTTGTTATATTTTAAGTATAAATGGTATTAGACGTAATGTGCAGAACTGTTCTTGTTGTTAAAAGTGAGAACCTGGGCCTCCCTGGTGGCGCAAGGGGTTAAATACTGCACCGCAGCCACTGCAGCACAAGTTCAATCCCCAGTCAGGAAGGGGACCTGCATGGCATGGCAGACCTCTCCTGCCACGCTTGCTGCCCCTCTCAGCAGTGTATTTCAGTCAATCTGCTTGTTCTGCTCCCCACTCTCTGTCTGGTGAGTCCTCTTACCGCCCCCACACCTCTGGCCTGTATCCCAGTTCTTGTATGCATAAATAAATGAATTTTTTTAAAAAGTGAGAATCTTGTCTTATATTTATTCAATAGTCTGGCACTTAAAGGAAATCAAGACATCAAAGTAAAGAATTATGAGATAGTATTAAAAGTTACGATAACAGAGATGTATGTATCAGACATGAGATAGCAGTTATGTATCAGATTCTATGCTAACAGTTTCAAATGTACAGTGGACAACTGGTTGTCTAAAACCAGTGTCTTCTTTTCTATACCATAGTAGATACAAACTGAAAATGTGGTAGGACTGTGAGAAGCATTAACATCATGTCAAGAATTGAGATTGCCATAGATAGTAGAAACATACAAGACTTTTTCAAAGAAAAATCACCATGACAATAGTTAAAAATACCATAGATGACAGTATGCAGTAGGAAGCAGAGAAGGAAGACTTTGGAAATCATAGCTGATAATCACTGTGATAGTTGTTTAGAGGTGATTATATCCTTAATCAGGTAAGAGACTTGATAAATGATCAGTCACTTCAGTCACTTACTACCTAGCTAAGGAAGACAACTGAAGGAGAATTGAGAGCAAGGTTAAAAGGAAGGATTTAAGAAGGGTTGAGTGTTCTGCCTCATTTGAGATATGGTGGATGCAGGTGCTATGAACTCCAAGAAAGCATTCGTGTGGATCAGTTCATCTCTGCCGTACGAGAGATTATTATAAAAACTGAAAGTACACTGCTATGCAGGCACGGTAAGTTAATATTGAGTGTTTTTACACAAGTGTTAATTGTGACCAACTGTAAAGCAGCAAAGATAGCACTTTGGTTGCTTACTGGTTTATGCTGATGCTTTTGCTGAACAAGAAATTCATGCACACTGTGTCTATATCTAGATTAGTTTATATCTAGATTACTGTGTTCCATTCATCTGTCCAATAATGTGTGTTACATAATGTAATTCTGTAACTATAGCCAGGAAAGCCAGAACCCTACTTTAAAAATGTTTCTTGGATATACTCACATTCCACTTGTTTGTATAAATCTTTAGAATTATGATTTAAATACCTACTTAAAAGATTTCAATTATATTTTTTAACACATAAGTAATTGCAAGAATGGGTATGTTATGTTTCACTGTTATTAGAATATTATGAACCACCAAGGGTTGCAAGTCAGATAGTAATTTGTCATCTCATGAACTAACTCATTAACTGTGATAAAATGTTGAAATGAAGCAGGCAAAAGGAAACTAAGTTTATATAGTTAACAATAGGTATCATCTCATGAACTGAAACTCCGTTATTCGTATTTCCAGTTCTTTCATTAGAATGAATGAACGTGAACAATAGGTATCATCTCATGAACTGAAACTCCGTTATTCGTATTTCCAGTTCTTTCATTAGAATGAATGAACATGTGTGTCAGATACAGAAATTTCTTTTAAGCTCTTTACCTATGGACTCCAGCCTTCCTTCCTCATTCTTCTCAATCGCCATCATATTTACATTCATGGCATAATTACCACGTGGACCACATAGCAGCCCTTGAGTTCCATATTCTAATTATTATTGCACTGAAAACCCCTTGGATTTCCCTTAGGAATCTCCAACCCAGTGTGTCCAAACTAAACATAATCTGTCCTCAACAGACCTGGCCTTACAGTGTAACTTATGTCAAGGAAAAAGATTATCATCTAATTTTAAAAATCTTTTCCATCAAGCATTGCTTGCCATTTCCTCTGTCACAATCATACTCCAAGTCATTATTATCCCTATACCAGATTATTCTCATAGCCAGCTCATTTTATTAAACACGCTCTTGCCAACTCCAATTCAATATTCAAAGAGCAGCCAGAGAGATTTCTTTAAAAAACAAGTGTAATTATGTCACTCTCGTTCTTAAAATCCTTCCATGATTTTCCAAAATTCTTGATAGGGTTCATAAGGTTGCTGTCTGCACCTTACTTTCCCTTGCCTGCTGAGCTTCATACTGTCCATACTGTCCATTCCTGGAATGAGCACTGCTTCTTCCTGTATTATAAGCACTATATAAATGTTATTCATTATTAATAATAACCTTAAACAAAAACTGTTGTCACATTTATTGCTTATGTTAACAGTATTACTGTTACAGAATAAGATTTTAATAATCATGTAAATATTAAAAATATATTATCAACAGACAGCTTCATCATATAATAATTAGAAACAAAACTGGTTACTCTAAGAAAGAACAGACATCACATTAACGTGTTCTGATCTTTGAAAATGAACCTTTTCATTATCAGGTATTTCATACATCCTTCACTAAGTTTTAGAGATGTTTCTCTAAAGGTTTACTATAGCTCATCTTAACCTATATCTATAGTATTTTATTTGCAAACTATAGCTTCTTTAATAATTCTGTGTTTCATTGTAGTATCTGGGAACTCTAGAAAATAATAATTTTGATGATTTCCTTAAAGGGATCATTACTAATTCTGAGCTTTTCTCAATGTATTATATTCATTTTATCACAGATAAAGTTAATTAACTACTGTTGCTTTATTTTTTCTATTTATGATTTATCCTAATGACTTTTTAAACTTCCTTTGTGAATTTATGCATGGGTTTTCTTTAAAAAATTTCCCCCACATCTAATTCAAAAGTTTTTAATTTTGTTAACCTAAAAAAAATTCAAACATACCCTTAATTAAGTGTTTACTGACAATATCTAGATGAGTGTTTTCCAAGCTGTGGGTCATGACTCATTTAGTGGGCCATGAAATCAATTTAATAAGTCACTATTAGCAGTTGAAAGAAATAAAATTGTATAAAAAATGTACTGTATCACAAAAATCCTTGATAATAACTATACTGAATATTAATTCACTTTTTAGAATTATCTTACTACATATATAAGGTAAAGTACTGTTTTACAATGGGCTTAATTTAATTATATAAATGTAGTCATGTAATGGTTGGTAACATGAAATATTTTTTACTCTTTGTCACAGCTCAAAGTTTGAAAAACACTGATCTTAGAGTTAATCAGTTTCTACACCTCCCCATTCCAAACAAAGCATAAAACCACCACCACATTTAGTTCCTATAGGTGCCCCACCCCCTCCCACTACCTACCCACCCCTAAGTTGTTAAGAATAGGGAACTATAGGTTGTTATTTTAATTAAAAATGTAAGTACTCAACTTATTGAAACTTAACAGTAAGGTTGACTAATTTCTTTGCTCACCATGGCCTCTTGTCCCGGACAGACTCGTTCCGGTTTCATATATCTTCTTTCTGGAATACGTCCTTTAGTAATTCTCTCATAGTAGCTCTGTGGGTAGTAAACTTTCTGAGTCTTTGAAATGTTGGCAAATGGATTTATTTATTCTTCCTAATTGACTGGGTATAAAATTCTAGGTTCTTTTAATAAAGATTCTCTCTAGGGAAGGGAAGGAGGAGAAGGGAGCCAGGGACAATTGGAATTTGGGTTGATAGCTAAAGACTTTACCTAACTTATTTAGAATTTGAAACTATTTACTTACACATATGTATTTTTTTCTCTCATCACTGTTTCGTATTTAAATTGTTTACTATTTAAAAAATCGAAAGAAATGAACTTATATATTCATAATGTAATATGAATTCAGAAAATAAAAAGGCCACTTACGTGTAAGGGAGAGCTCGGATCAATTCTAAATCTTCTAGGGCTTGGACTTCTACCAAATTTGCAGCCATTGAAATACATACTCCATGAACAGCCAAAAGAGAATGAAGCACCACAAGTCTCTGGATCAATCCCTTGACATGTGCAGGTACGACTGTCAGATGGTAACAGCAAAAGAATGAAGTGATAAAGTAGGACAATATCTCACAGACATTTCAGATTCATGTAATGTTAGAAGTACAGATGGCAAATAAGTTGACTTTAACCTCTTTTTTATTCACTATTTTATTTTAAGTATTGTGATGTTAACACAAAGATAAGCATGACTACAATAAACTTTTAACTAAAATGTGTAAGCTTGTAAATGTGAATGAATGGTATAAACTGTAAATATCTAAAATATTTATAACCTTTTCTTGATTAGAAGTTCAAGGAAGGGAAATAAAGGAGCTTGTTAGGTCCTTCAATGGTAAACATGACAATATAATCCTCTAAGGGTTAATAAAGAATAATAGATATTGTACGTGAAACAGCTTTGTCAGTTTTAAAGAAAGCCTTCATGAATCCCACAAGATAAAAAATTGAGTTCACACAGGAACTTGGTAATTGCAGGAATTATCGATAGACTATGAAGTCAAGCAAGTAACATACACTCTTGTGGTTTCTATTCACAGCATGCTTGAAACTTCTAATAATATAGTACTTGTGCATATAATCACTTGGAACAATGCAGAAAGGATCATTTAAGAGACTATGAGATAAAGCTGAGGAAGAATAAAATTCTAACTTTCCCCAAATCTTGTCACAAAGATTAAAATGTATTTGAAATAACAAAAATTATAATAATTTTTCATAAGAAAGAATAATAAGATACAAATGGGATCAAAGGCATAAAACTGAAATTGCAGTAAAAAATTAAAGCTGTTAAATAAAATACTATTACTATTGTTGAACTAATACATGGAAAGAAGAACACAGTTAACTGTTGATAATCATTTAAAAAATTAAACACATAGGGGGCCTCCCCGGTGGCGCAGTGGGTTAAGCAACACACTATGAAGCAAACCGCAGCCACTGCAGCACGAGTTCGATCCCTGCTGCCGGCCAGGGA
>JAGFMF010012105.1:3275276-3287536 GCA_019455555.1 Galemys pyrenaicus
GTCAAGTATTTAAGAGGGAAATAAAAAAAAAAAAAAAAAAAAAACTCAAAAGACTATCCTAAGACAACCTAACTTCCTGTTAGGCTTTCTCTAAAGAAAAGTTCATTTTAGTTCCACAACACCTAAAATCCTACTCTCTGATGCAATATACCCAGTATGTGGCTAATGAATAAATGAACATTATGTAAAGAGGTCTGAAAACAGTTCAAAAAGCTCATTTGATTACTTTTCATTCAGAGTGCATCTGCGGTCCGTGGGGTGGCCATTGTAAGACTTGAGGTTTTCGGTGAGCTCAGTGTACAACCTGTCAGCCATAGGGAGCGGGATGCCGTCCCACACCATGATGAGCACCACCATCACAGCTGTTGGGCAGTGGTGGCCTGTGCGCTGCCGGACCAAACAAAGGACTTTCTCTTCATCACTGCTTCTTCTTAAAACCTATAAAACCACAGTGCAAGTGTTTATATAAAACAAAATCCTAAAGTCAAATGCAATGGGTATTCCTTTTAAAGCTGTGTATATTCTGTGTATACACACACACATACATAATTACTATTTCTCAAAAAGTTGAAGGTTATATTACCTCTAGCTTCCACAGAATTCAACAAACCATATATCAGGTTACCAGAATAACAAACATATGTCACAGAACTCCACAAACCATATGTCAGGTTACCGGAATAACAAACAGGTAGAACAGAAATCTTTGGTATGTGGTTGTTATTATAAAGTAGAACAAAGCAGTCTGTGTTTCACTTTACTGCTGACACACAACTGCCGAACAGATAACAGGGGATCTGGAGGAAGACCTCTGCTTTTCCCCTTATTGCACAACAGGACAAATCTACCTAGATGCAAGTAAGCTTGGACTCCTTCCAACAAATTTGAGCAAATTTATTTTACTAAAACTTAGTATATGAACAAAGTTACAGATGTTTCTCTGGGGAACTGGTTTTACTATAAGGAATAATTAAAATATAAAGCAATGATGCTGAAATTCCTATATTTCCATGATATCAGAAGACTTCTTACACCCATTTTATTCATAAGATAAATGTGGTCCATCTGCCTTGATTAATACAAAACACAAAAATTAAGTTTGAATATTTATCCACTTTTCTTATATTGCATCACACTCATGGGGTGCTAAAAAGACTTTAGAAGTGTTTAAAATAGGGCCATCCCTGGTGGCGCAGTGGGTTAAGCAACGCACTATGAAGCAAACCATAGCCACTGCAGTATGAGTTTGATCCCTGTCACCGGCTGGGGAGGGGACTCACATGGCACAGCAAACCTCTCCTGCCCTGCCCGCTGCTCCCTCAGCAGTGTATTTCAATTAATCGGCCTGTTCTGTTCCTTACTCTGTCTCTGGTAAATCCTCTCACTGCTCACACCTCTGGCCTGTATCCCAGCTCTTGTGTGCATAAATAAATAAATCTTTTAAAAAAAAGTGTTTAAAATATTTCTTAATGGTTTTAGTGTTTGTTTTAAAAATAAATCACATAAAAATGTTAAGACCTCACAAAACCATCCAACTCCTTCCATATATAACAAGTTTACTGAGCAGAAAGACTGACCACCATAATCAGTACATAATCAGTAAATGATAAAACTGCTCATCTGTGTGACCAAAATGGAGCAACAAATAGCATAATTAATATTTTTTGTTGTTGCTATAACATACAAACAAGATTAACATTCTTACGATATTTGTTGCCCAATATCACTTTCTTCTGCACTTCAGATGGTTAACAGTCATTGCTACCAAGGCATCCTTTGAGCAGAGAAGTTTAGAACATTTCCCTAAACACAATTACTTATATTAATTTCCCCCTTATATTTGTATGTCCCTTAACAGCCATATATAAGAACACACTGCTTAGAAGTCAGCTCACACCATGATATATATTATGTCACACAAAACTATACCAGGTAATTTTCAAATTGTCAAACAACAAAGATATTGAACCAGTCTTTGTACTGGAAATTCTAAAGTGCAATTTATCCATTATTTATTTTGCTTTTCCCGAATTTACTACAGTGAACAATAGAAAATTGTTCACTGGAGCATAATGGGCAGCAATTGAGTTTCTAAATTCAGATCTAGGTCCAATAAGTTGTTTACATATTGCCATGGTACGAATATTTGTGTCTACCAAACATTCACCTACTAAATCTTAAGGTCTGATATGATGGTGTTAGGAGGTGGCTCCTTGGGAGGAGACTAAGTAATGAGCATATTTATGGACTAGAATAGCCATTATTATAATGATATAAATTTCCCTCAGATTTCTAGATTTGATGTAATCCCAGTAAAATCCAATCTGAGTTTTTGTTTGAGGTGGAGATTGACAGACTTGTTTCCAAGTTTATATGGAAATGCAAAGGACAAAGAAGAGCCAAGAAAAACGAACAAAGAAATATTGGTGAATTGGTGGTGGGAATTCTATAGTGATTACACCTATGGGGACTACATCTAGAAAAGAAAGCAAACATTGTAAGAAAAAATAAATATAATTAAAAAAAATATTGACAATAATGAAAAAAAAAATTGGCTTACCACATATCAAGATCTAGTGTAAAGCAATCATAATGAAAGCAGTCTATTATTGGACAGATAAAGGATCATTTTGGATAGAATAGAGGGTACAGGAGATCCATATAAATATGGGCTTACAATTAACACTATTGTGTAAATATCTGTATGAGTAAAAAAAAAAATGAATCTGGACCCCTACTTAACTTGAGTTATATTATAAATCTAAATATGAAAAAGAATAAATTAAAAAAATCTTCATGACCTTAGAGCAAGAAAAACAAAAAATAGATTTACCAAATTTACTAATCAAAAGGAATAAGTTGTATAATATAAGTTCAAAACATTATCCAGCAAGATTAAGAAAGTGAAAAGGCAAGCAATACAGTGAAAAAAATATTTATAATACATATAACTGGCAAAATTTTCTTTCCTAAATGTATAAAAATATTCTACAAATGAGTAAAAAAAAGCACAAGAGGAAACCAGCCAAAGATACTGAACGGGCTCATCAAAATAGAATACACAAGAGAACACCCTAAGAGATGATGAAAATGTGTTCAACATTATTAGTCATCTAGCAAAGGAATGAAGGGAGGGAGGAAGTAATGAAGGAAGGAAGGAAGCCAGCCAAGCACTACATATATTGGTGGGCTATAAAATGGATCAACAGCTAGGGTAAACAGTATGGATGTTCCTCATAAAAGTAAAACTAGAACTACCATGTGATCCAGCACTCCCACTTCTGAGTATATGTATCTTAAATCACCAAAAGCAGGGTTCTGAACAGCTATCTGCACGCCCATGTTCACTGCAGCATGACTCATATGGTCCAGAGGTAGAAGCCAAAGATCACCGACAAATGAATAGACAAAATGTGATATATACACAATGGAATATTAGTCAAACTTAAAAAGACCCCAAGGTCACAATGCTAAGTGAAATAAGCTTGTCACCAAAAAGACTAATAAAGTATGATCACACTTACGTGCCATATCAAATATCGAATTTGTAGAAACATAAAGTAGACTGGTGGGTACCAGAAAGAGAGGAAATAGCGATTTAATTCACATAGTTTCAGATTTGCAAGACAAAAACATCCTGGAGATAGGCTTCATAACAATGCAAATCTACCCGACACTACTGAACTGTACACCTAAAAATGGTGGAGATGGTTAATTTTATATTACATTTTTGTCACAATAAAGACAGAACAGATTTTACTTTTATTTTAAATTGAGGTAATATGATTTACAACTTTGATTGCATTTAATTTTTTAAAGATTTGTTTATTTATGCATACAAGAACTGGTGTACAGGCCAGAGGTGCAGAGGGTTAGAGGATTCACCAAAGATGGAGTGAGGAGCAGAACAGGCAGATTGAAACGCACTCCAGAGGGGAGCAGGGGGCTCTGCGGCTCATGTGGGTCACCTTCCTGGCCAGGGATGGAAGTCATGCTGCAGTGGCTTTGGAGAGCTTCACAGTGCTGCAACTTAACCCCTTGAGCCACCAAGGAAGCTCATGATTGTATTTTAAAGACACAAAATTGCACCACACCTACCACAAACACACCCCAAAGAGGTTTTTTTAAAAAAAGATTTAAAAAAAAATTATTTATGCATACAAGAGCAGGGGTACAGGCCAGAGGCACGGGAGGTGAGAGAATTCACCAGAGACAGAGTGGGGAGCGGGGAGCAGAACAGGCAGATCAACTGAAATACACTGCTGAGGGGAGCAATGGGTGAGGCAAGAGAGGTCTGCTGCGCCTTGTGGGTCCCCTCCCTGACCAGGGATCAAACTGGCGCTGCTGTGCCCTGGATGCTTCACATTGCGGTGCTCAACCTGCTGCGCCACCAGGGAGGCCCCAAAGAGATTTTTTAAAAGTACTTCACATTAAATAGATAGTATGAAATGAAAAAGATAAAAATATTAAGTATAACAATGTGGGAAAGCTATAAGTTTCTATCAATCAAAGCTGCACAGATGCATGCCCACACAATCCATTAATTCCTCTTGTTCATATAGAATAGAAATGTGCTTTTACATTTCCCAAAGACAGCATCAACTATCCTGAACTGGAAACAACCCAGTGTCAATGACCAGAAGAATGCTTCAATAAATTTGATTTGTTTGTAACCACAGTTAAGACTGGCCTATAGGGATCTCCCTGGTGGCACAGTGGGTTGAGCAACGCTCTATGAGGCAAACCGCAGCCACTACAGCACGAGTTCGATCCCTACTGCCCGCCAGGGAGGGAGACCCACATGCCTCGCCTGCTGCTCCCTTTGGGGCAGTGTGCTTCAGTCAGTGTACCTGTTCTGCTCCCTACTTTGTCTGGTGAACCCTCTCACCTCCTGCGACTCTGGCCTGTACCCCAGCTCTTGTGTGCATAAATAAATAAATCTTTTTTAAAAAAAAAAAAAGAATGGCCTATAGTTGCAAACAACATGGATTTATCTCACAATTACAATGCTGCACGACAGAAGACAGAAACAAAACAATACTTGTGATTCTATATTTGTGTAAAGTTCAAATCTGTCAAGATTAATCATTAATCTTAGAAGGCAAGAAAGCAGTTACTTTAAGGGGTACCTAGTGACTGGGGGAGGGGGCAAGAAGAGTACTTCTGAGGGGCTAGTAATAATGGATGCTTGTTACAAAAATGCGTTCACTTTAGAAAAATTCTGCAACCTTATGATTTCTGCAATTATTTGCACATGTTATAGTTAAATAGAAATTTTACTTCAACCAAAACTAATAAGCAAAATGATGCATGCTGTAGTCATTGGCTCAGGACATTTTAACAAGTTTCTTAACCTTTCTATAATAGCACAGAGCTAAGATCTAATAAATATTAGCCACTATCTTTTGTGTTTGCTTTATTACTGCATACTTGGCTCTTGAGCATAGAACTCCGTTCCTGGGAGGCTCTCAAATATTTGTTGAATGAATAGTTAAAAGCCACAAAATTCCAGTGGAGTTGAATTTGATAAAAATTTCAAAAACTACATGGTATATATTATTAATAAGATGGAAAAATCTCATTTCAGAAACATCTTAAATGATAGATATATCCTAAACAAACAAACAAACTTTTGTTAGCAATCACATTTTATAACTGGAAGGATAATGTGAATTTGTAAACTGTTGAAGCTGAGACCACAGGGCAGAATCACTTTAGATAGTAAATGGTGTTTCCAGACTTCTGTTAGTAATGTTTATATGACTACTGTCTTCTCATTTAGAAATAATTATTATATATTGATATGTATGTATATACTATACATATTATGAAATTGCTATAGCCTGTAGAAATTCTTTTAGTGCTTGTAAAAAAAAAACCCAAAAACACAAAACTGAACACAATTGGAATGAAAAATGTTTTAAATCAATGACCTTCACTAATAGAATTTACTTGTCTTAATATTAGTTGTACTGAAAAATAATTTAAATGTAAAATTCATCCTTTTTAAAGTATGCGATTCAGTGGGTATTAGTATATTCAGAGTTATTCAAGCAGCACCACTATATCATTTCACAATATTTTATTCCCCAAAGAAAGTCCATAGCAGTCATTCCACATAGCTCCCTTTCTCAACCCTTAGCACTAACTAATCCACTTTCTTTCTATGGTTTTTATGTATTTTGGACATTAAATTAAAATGGAATACTATAGTGTGTTCTTTTCTGTCTCACTTCCTTTACTTAGTTGCTTGAATATATGTAACTATATTTATTCTTAAGGACTGGCCAGAATTATTTTTGAAAGTGGTTGAGCCATTTTACATTGCCTTTATTTTTTTTTTAATTATTTTTTTTATTTTTTTTTTAATATTTTTTTATTATTTTTTTTTTAATTTTTTTTTTTACATTGCCTTTAGAAACTGACAAGATTTCGCGGCCTCCCTGGTGGTACAGAGGGTTAAGCAACGCACTGTGAAGCACACTGCAGCCACTGTAGCATGAGTTCGATCCCTGCCGCTGGCGAGGGAGGTGACCCACATGGCATGGCAAATATCTCCTGCCTTGCCTGCTGCTCCCCTTAGCAGTGTGTTTCAGTCAGTCTGCCTGTTCTATTCCCAGCTCTGTCTCTGGTGACTCCTCTAACCTCCCTGGACTCTGGCTTGTTCCCAGCTCTTATATGCATAAATAAATAAAAACTTAAAAGAAAAACTGACAAGGTTTCCAATTTCTCTATATCCTCCCTAACACTTGCTATTATGTCCTTTGCTTATACCTATCCTAATGTACAGTGGCATCTTATTATGATTTCTAGTTGCATTTCCCTGAAGACTAATAATGTTGAGAGATTTATTCAAGTACATTAGCCATTTTCAGTCTGGAATATTATTTTATTATTGAGATGTCAGTTCTTTTGATATATCACATACAAGTTCCTTATCAGATAACTGAGTTAGCTTTTGCATATGCTATATAGTAGAGAGCAGGGAGGGAGGGTTTCAATCTCATTCTTCTTTTTTCATTCTTTTATTATTTTTTAAAATTATATGTAGTTTACATTTTTTCATTTCTGTACAGTGTATATTTCTTGTCCTCATGAAATTCCCATCACCAATTCACCCATGCAACATCACCATAATCTCATTCTTTAATATGTAGGTATCCAGTTGTGCCAGCACCTTTTATAGAAAAGCCTATGGAATTTTTGTTGAAAACTGACCACTAATGTGACAACTCATTTTCCAATACTCAATTCTATTCCACTGATCTATACGCCTAGCTTTCTGCCACTACCATTGTTTTTGATTACTATTAAGTTCTCAATAAGTTATGAAATTTGGAAATTTGAGTCCTCCAAATTTACTATCTCTAGATTAATTTGGCTACTCTGACATACTGTACTATTAATTGAAAAAAGGATACGTTCAAATTCTATGTAATCAGAGAGAAAATGAGTTAGGAGTTTAACAAAAAGTCATTCTCATAATATATTAAGCATATCTTTTCTGATTAAAATCTCTACTTTAAAATTCTATTATTATTACATGATATTTGTGCATGTTCCTACTACTTTTAAATACCGAATTATGCAATTTCCAGTCAATTTTTAAAGTTATTTGAACCAAGTTTTAGGTAAACAAGAAACATATATTTCCTGCTATAATTTCTAGAAAGATGACTGAGAGACAAGTAGCAAGAAAACAAATGCAACCAAATTCCAAATAGAGAGTGAAGACATGTTCTCAATTTTGAAAGGTAGCTAATAATTAATGAACAAAAATTCTAGAGGAACCTCTTTTGAGCCCCAAGTTGAAATGAACCAGCAAATGTTTGTAGAAGTATCTCCTATTCTGTGCAGAAGAGAACTCTCTAAAAAAAACCTTAATAATCATCTTAGGTAAAATGAAATTTAAAAAAAGGTGTTGAGTGCTACTGAATCCTAAAATGAGACATATCAAATAGATGAAAATAGATGTAAAAAAACCATCAATACTAGCAAAATAACACTTTCATGTGTCAAAATTAATCTGTACTTGTGTCAGTGTATTTTATTTTTATCAACTATACCTCAATAAATTTTAAAGAGAAAAGAAATAGAGAATATTTACTAAATAATTACTCTTTACATTACGTAGACATTTAATGTCTATTTGATTTTAAGTTCGAGTTTAAAAATGTCTGTGGGAAATTACTGTTAGATGGAAACAAATGATCCTGGATAGGTTTCTAATCAGAACAACATTTGCTTTCTTTTTCCATACAGGATATTATTGTATATAAAATCTGAAGATTAAATAGTATTCTATTAGCACTGAAAGAGTATTCAGGTTATGTAAAATTTTCATAATTTTATTGTGGCTATATAACAAAATGTCCTTGTATTTTATGAAATACACAATGTGTTATGGGTGAAGGGCATTATGTTTACAAACATATATTAAAGCTTTCAGAAAAAAACTAGAGAAGGAGCAAAATAGAGAAGGATAAAGCAAACCAAATGTAGTAAGCAGTTATATTTTGTAAATGTCAGTGGAGAGTATATAGGAATTCTTTGCACTATTTTTGTAACTTTTGAGTACTTCTGAAATTTCAAAACGATACATTAAAAAATATTTCTATGGTGCAGGACAAAATTTGGGGACATTGAATACTTTATTCTCAGTACAAGCCTGGAATCATGTTGCTTAGGGTTCTAAGTAAGGAAAGATAAGCTCCAGGACACAGTCAGGGATCACTGGGGTCCTCACTCAAGGAAAAAGTTACAGGCAGAGCTTAGAATGGAAGGTGCAAACTGCAGTGATTTAAAGAAAAGGCCAGAAACAATGTAAGAGCAAAGGGTAAATAAGCCCTTGCACAAACTGAGTAATGAATAATGAGAGGAATTCTTTTATTTAAAAAAAAGATTGATTTATTTGTGCAACAAGAGCTGGGGTGCAGGCCAGAGGTGGGGATGGGGATGGGATGGTGTGTGAGAGGATTCAGAAACAGAGTGGGGAGAAGAACAGGTGAAAACACTGAGATACACTGCTGAGGGGAACAGAGGTAAGGCAGGAAGGGTCTGCTGTGCCCAGTGGGTCACCTCCCCCTGCTGAGGATCAAACTCATGCTGAGTGGCTGCCAATAGTTTCCTAGTGCTGAGACTTAACCCCTTCTGCCACCAGGGAGACCCAGGAATTCTTTTTGTAAAGGAAAACATCTATGTCTTTTTTTTTCCTTTGTCCAGTTAAACTCAGTGAGTCAGATAAAGAATATTCAATGTATATTAATGTTTAGTTACCATCCTAAATAAATTAGTAAGTATGTGAATTTAGGGGAAAAAATTAGTAACTAAGTGCAGAATACTACTTTCAGGTTAGCAAGATATCATTTTGTCTAATTATGATAGGCTGCAAATTATTATCACCTGGGAAACTGATTAAATAATACTGTCAGGGAAATAATAAAAATGCAAAATTAAATTTATAGCAGTTTACACTAATGGGGAAAATATTAGCAATGCATTTTTCTATTATAATACTGTGGGGCATTGTAAGACATTTGTAAGGGAATTTTATAAATAGGGTACAAAGTAGGGTCAGACTAATTTAGCTTCTAGTAGTAGTATATTTATATAGGCACCAAAAAAGCAAAATATTTAAACGATTGTTCTAATCCCCTTACTTCCAAAACTCAGAGTATACTAAATGTATGTACATTTTTGTTGGGAAAATTCAAAACAGAATCTGTTTATTATATTGATAAATAGCATGCTGACATTAACTATTTTTCCAGAATAATCATTGATTTTCTTTACTTGGTATACAGTAATATATAATATATATATTTTTTAAAGCAAGTATTTTATTTGCTGGATGGGAATTTACTAGTATATATACATCTTTGTGTCATAGAAAGGTTAGTAAAATATTAAACTGAACACTAATGTTAAAAGTAAGAATTTACGGCTTCCTGGTGGTGCAGGGGTTAAAGTCTCAGCACTATTAAGTTATACCCAGACACTGCGACAAAACATGAGTTCGATATCCTGCCAGGGAGCTGACCCATAGAGCACAGCAAACCTCGCCTGTCTTGCCCATTGCTCCCCTCAGCAGTATATTTCAGTAAATCCACCTGTTTTGCTCCCCACTCTGTCTCTGGTGAATCCTCTCACTCCCTGAATCTCTGGTCTACACCCCAGTTCCTATATACATAAAAAAATAAACCTTTTAATTTTTATTATTTTTTTAAAGATTTATTTATTTATGCATACAAGCACTGGGGCACAGGCCAGAGGTGTGTGTGTGGGGGGGTGGGTGAGAGGATTCACCACAGAGAGCTGGGAGCAGAACAGGCAGATCAACAGAAGTACACTGCTGAGGGCAGCAGCGGGCACAGCAGGAGAGGTCTGCCNNNCCATGTGGGTCCCCTCCCTGGCCGGCAGCAGGGATCGAACTCGTGCTGCGGTGGCTGCTGTTTGCTTCATAGTGTGTTGCTTAACCCACTGCGCCACCAGGGAGGCCCTTTTTATTTTTTTTAAAGTGAGACTCTAAATCCAATAGACAGCATGATTTAAAACTAACAAAAAAGAGGGCCTCCCTCATGGTGCCAGGGGTTGAAGTTGGCAAGCCACTGAAGCATGAGCTCCATACCAGGCCAAGGAGCTAATCCACATGTTGCAGCAGACCTCTCCTGTCTTAACTGCTGCTCCCCTCAGTAGTATATTTCAGTCAATCTGCCTGTTCTGCTCCCCACTCTGTCTCTGGTGAATACTCATACACCCCTGTACTTCTACCTGCACCCCAGCTGTTGTATGCATCAATGAATAAAATAAATCTTCAGAAAAAAAGATTTTAAAGAATAAGTGATAGTAAAAGATATAATTATAACCTAGAGATATAATAATCATTCTAGAAAATTTAAGAGAACCAAAGAAAAATATATTAGATTTTTAAGGAGTGTAAAATAGGTGGATCCTTACAAATACTGAAAACTCAACATCTTTAGTATAGACCAACAATAGACAAAAACTAAACAAATAAACAAACAAATAAATAAAGCCTGCCTCATCAGACTTGACTGGATTACTTTTAAAGTCTGAATTAAAGAAAGAAATTTGATTTAAAGCTTGAATTAAACATACCAATAACAATTTTATAGAAATTGCATGTAAATAATATTTCAATAAAGCTGTTAAGAGAAGAGCAAAACATAATAAAACAATTTAAAAAATAGGGCCTCCCTGGTGGCACACGGGGTTCAGTCTCAGGACTATGAAGCATCCACAGCCACTGCAGCACGAGTTTGATCCCCAGCTAGGGAGGTGACCCACACAGTACAGCAGACCTCTCATGTCTTGCCCACTGCTCCCCTCAGCAGCCTATTTCAGTCAAGCCACCTGCTTGACTGCTTGTTCTGCTCCCCACTCAGTTTCTTATGAATCCTTTCACCACCACCCCCCTCCACCACACCTCTGGCCTGTATCCCAGCTCTTTTTTTTTTTAAAGATTTACTTACATTGCATACAAGAACTGGGGTATAGGCTGGAGGCATGCTACAGTGGCTACAAATGCTTCATAGTGCAGAGCTTAACTCCTTGCACCACCAGGGAGGTTCCCACCCCAGCTCTTGACTACTAAAAAATAAATAAAATCTTTTTAAAAATTTTATATTAAATGTATTAATTTAAAAAAATTAACAGAGTCTTAGAAAAGGAAGCACAATTTGAAGCAACATAACTGAATTCCTGATAGAAGGCTAGGTTAGATGATAAAAGATAATGAGTCTAGCCACCAATCTCCTTGCCATTACGCGCACACACACAGCTTGTTTATAAGGTTCATGTGGAAGTCAAAGTAAATATGAGGTCAAGAAAAAGATTTTTTAAACAAATGAGAGGGAATTGCAATCTAAAGTTTAAACTTTCTTTAAAGCTGTAGAAAACAGTGTAGTACCAACCTAGCAATGCTCCATTCTAGTGTGTCACTGAAAACTGTTAATGAAGGTTAACTGTGGAAACTGAAGTTAAATTTTCAGTCAATGAAAAATTTTCAAATTAACATTGGATATCTGTGTGTGTACACACAATAAAATTATAAAAATACAGGAAGATACTGTTTTTATATTAGAGTGGGAATGGTCTCTTTAGTAAGATGGAAAAACTCTGAAGACATTAAGAAGTGACAGACTTAGGGCCTCCCCTGGTGGCGCAGTGGGTTAAGCAGCGCACTATGAAGCAAACCGCAGCCACTGCAGCACGAGTTCGATCCCTGCTGCCGGCCAGGG
>JAGFMF010012105.1:3290350-3302070 GCA_019455555.1 Galemys pyrenaicus
CCCTCCCTGGCCGGCAGCAGGGATCGAACTTGTGCTGCAGTGGCTGTGGTTTGCTTCATAGTGTGTTGCTTAACCCACTGCGCCACCAGGGAGGCCCCAAATGGGGGATTTATAAAAATCTGTCTTTGTTTAGCTTTTTTGTTATATTAATCAAATATTTTGATGCCATACTCATAATTCCTAATACTGGATCCAACCCACCCATAAAGAGTGAAGCTATGTATTAATTTCAATATGCAAGGAGGAGAAAAAGGTTCTTGAGCAAATTCTGCTCCAAAACAATTCCATGTTTATTTAATCAAGCTTTCTTAAAATTTAAGAACCTATAAAATAATCAGCTTTGACAAGTAACATTGACCTTATCACTCTTGTGTTTACTATGTAGTTCTCTATCATTTCTTAGTTGAAATTCTAGTATCTGAATTCTTTTTTTTTAAAAAGATTTATTTATTTATGCACACAAGAACTGGGGTACAGGCCAGAGGTGCAGCGGGTAAGAAGACTCACCAGAGACAGAGTGGGGAGCAGAGCAGGCAGGTATCCTGAAATACACTGCTGAGGGAAGCAGCAGGCTAGGCAGGAGAGGTCTGCAGCAACGAGTGGGTCAGCTCCCTAGCAGGCGCGGGGGCAGGGGCAGGGATCAACTGGTGCTGCAGTGGCTGCGATTTGCCTCCTTGGTGGTGCTTAACCCATTGCACCACCAGGGAGAACCATAATATCCACACTCTTAGCTTGGGTATACCCCAAATTGCTGACCATCATTATTTCAAAGGGTAAAATCAAGATGGAATTTTAGATTTAAAGTAGATTCCTAAAAAATAATTTTAATTAAATCAAGAACTTAAAAATCCCACTAGGATGGGTTAGCTTGATTTTGATTTTTAGTTAAATTAAATTAAGTAAATTTTGCAAATACTGTAGAACTGTATTGCTTTTCTTTTTTTTACAAAAAGCAAGCCATAGGACCTCTCTAGTGGCACAGTGGGTTGAGTGCCTCACTTTAAGCATCCACGGGTTGGATCCTGGGCCATGGAAGAACATTTTAAGAAAAGAATAAAATAGTGCTAAGAGCAAAGGCAAATTGTGAGAATGGCTCAGAAAGTTGTGCTGCCCACTTAGACCTGATGTGAGTTTTTTTTTATGTATAACCATACAAAAGAGAAGCAGTAAGTCTCACCTTCAAAAAAGGAGGCATGAGCACAGCAACAAAAATAAGATAAAAACTAATCACTATTAATAAGCAAACACACAGAGATGAACAAATGTATATACTACTTAATTAATACTTTTGACTTAATATTTTAAAATACATTTGGGGAAACTCCCTGGTGGCGCAAGGTGTTAAACACCACACTATGAAGCACCCACAGCCACTGCAGCACAAGTTCGATACCTGTCCAGGGAGGTGACCCACATGGCGCAGTGGACCTCCACTGTCTTGCCCGCTGCTCCCCTCAGCAGTGTGTTTCAGGATACCTGCCTGCTCTGCTCCCCACTCTGTCTCTAGTGAATCCTCTCCCCACCTCCCCACACCTCTGGCCTGTACCCCAGTGCTTTTATGCATAAGTAAATAAATCTTTATAAAAATAATAAATTAAAACCATTTTGGCAAATGATTTACTTCAATATTTAAAAAAACAGTATGAATGTATAATAACTATACCTTAATATTTCCTACCAGAACTTTAAATACTACCTGTTTGTTAAGGCTCTCCCAGACCTCAGCCCTACCAAAGGTATCTGTCTTCCAAATGAACAACACACATCTTCTCTCTGTCCTGATCCTACTAAATTATAAGCTCCTTAAGAGTAAGGATTATAGCTTATACCTTTTTGGGGGTTTCCCACTTCCCACAGTAATTGTTTGGTGCTAATCTATGCAGTATAGTGACAGGAACATTGGGTGGGAGTTGTGAGATGGATGTTAGCCCAAGTTCTGTCATTAAGTATGTGATTTAGGACAGCTTTCCTGTCAGGATTTCAATTTCCCCTTTTGTAAAATAGACAACATATTCTAGAGATCTGTGATTTAATGATTCTATGACTTAAGGAAACTTGATAAATAGCCGGATTGTTTTATTTTCTTTCCTATACATTTCCTCCTTACATAGCAAAGTTAAAGAAAAAAATACAAAATGCCTTACAAATCGTCATAACATTCCTTGCAGGTGCCATGCTAACTTTTCTCTGTATATTTCCAATTTTATTATAAGTGCTACTAAGTGAGCACTAGGTTCAAGTTTAACCTCAAGCATACTATGGCAACATGAAAAGCAAATTTAGGACAAAGCAATCCACAAGGTAAATGTACATTTTGTTTTCTTCATTTAAAGTCATTTTTCTTTATTTCCTTGCTCCCTTTTACTTCATTCCTGCAAAAAGCATCCATAAATAAGACTGTATTATGCTAATAAGGTCATTCAAAATCCTACCATTTAAGGCAGTTAATCTCTTTTGGATCACATACTCTAGGGAATCCAGCACTATTTCATTCTTTGCCACTTGTTAGACAAATAGCCAAGGATTCATAAATAATTAACAGATTAATGAACCTCTGTCAACTCTCAGTGCCAGATATTGAGAATCAATCCCCTCCATTTATCTCAGCAAAGTGCAAGGAAGTTTTATTTTGTTTGTAAGAGACCAAGTAACTCCAGGTAATGTTTATGTTAGCAAATGATAAAGTAAACTTTAGTTAGCAAACCTAGAGCCAAAATGTCTTGTGATGACTGATGTGACTAAGGGTCATTTGTTGATATCAATAAAATGATATGACTAGTAGATATTAATTCATGTTTGTGTCTCAAGCCCAGTGTGTAACTATAGGAAGTACTCAGTAAGCATGAAGTCACTCACCTATCTCCCTCATCTTGAAATTGTTTTTTTTTTCCCTTCCAAAATTCACCCACATTTAACAAAGTGAAGGCAGTTACTGTAGTTGGAACTTGGTTCTCCTAAATATAACAAACATCCCCCCTCAAATAACAGGGTTTAAACAAGAAAAAATTATTTCTCATATGAAAGAAATCCAGATTTAAGAACATTTGGGGTTGGTATGGCATCTCCACCCATCTCATCAGGCACTCGGGTTCCTCTATTTATTCCCACCCTCCTGGCACACGTCTTCCACTATCAAGTCAATCCGTAGTTCCAAAGGGCTGTTGAGCTCTAACCATTAAATCCATGCTCTATAATAGCTGAGTGAAGGAGATGAAGAGTATCTCCATCTATTTCTACTAATATGAAGTTGTTCAAAAACACTTTTATGGTGATAAAGGTCAAAATATTGGATATCTTTATGCAGAGTTATTGAGCAGGAGGGGCCATAAGGAAACCATAAGGGGCCATAGCCCTTTGGAGGGCTATATTATTATCTCAGTAGTGTTATATGTAAGAAGTACTCATGTACACAAAAGATCTGTGCATTTTACTGCAAGATCATTAAGCAAGGCACATCCCAAATCCTTGAGCTTATCTGTATTTTGACAAGACTGTGTGCTGCAAATAGACTGGAGAATGTTAAAGTATTCTAAAGCATTTAGTATTGAGTGCCTAATTCTTATACTCATCACTACTGTCACCTTCCAGGGAGAAATGGAACCAAGACGTACACTGTAATAGTGTAGGTGAGGATGTGGCAACTGCTTGCTTTTGGAACACCTATGTTCATTTTGCATTTCATGTTTTTAATTTCTTGAAAGGGGTATACAAATATACAAAGGACTCAGAGTCTTGTTGTGAGGACTGATGACACAATATGTGTCAAGCGTCTGATAAAAGTAGCAGTTACTTTTTAATCATTATAATAATCATCATCATCATTATCAACAAATTATTAGACAGGAACATAAATGATTATATAGTCAAGAATTCCAAATAAATTGGTTAATATCCTATGGATATGAATGTACTACTGAAAAAAAAAACCATATTTGCTATGAGCCTGTTTTTCAGTTGAGAATGTCCTAGACACTGGGGTTCTTAATTCTTACAGCTATGATGTGCTTTTGGAAAACTAAACGTAGTCATGGAAACAATTTTGAGACTATATTACAAAAAATTTGGCTTTGTCTTCAGTATTCCATGATCTTCATTAAGGTGGATACTGCATTGGGAGGATTTCAAATACAGTAATAATAAAAGATATGTGTGCACAGTTTGGTACCATTTGGCTATGTTATCTAATAAATGAATGAGTAATTTCTAGAAGTACGCAAGTAACTGATATAAGAGGTGGTCAGGCAAAACAAAGACAAATAGAAAAGGAAGTTCACTAGGTAATAACTGAGAAGGGCAATATGCACTTTTGTCCACTTAACATAAATATTACATTTGTTTAAACATTCTAAAGGTATACCCCCACCACCATGATCCAAGGTCCTGGCTAAGACAAAAGTTTTCTTGTTATTTCCCTGGAAATAAATGGATAATGGGGTATTTTTCTCATCTACATTTTCATGGAAAAATAATTTATTTATAAGTACTACAAAACAAATTCATTTTGAAAAATGTAAAAATACTAAATACTTACCCATTTAGCTATTGGACATCCATGAGAGCTTTTTCCTTCTTTTCCCGTATACACTACTATTTCTATCCTTATTGCATTTCCTTTTTGACCATACCTGAGTAAAAAACACAGTGAAGGAAAAATAATTGCAATATAAACTTGAAACCTTCACCTTTTAGTATCTTCATGTGCATAAGACATACATACATAGAAGTGAAAAAAAAAATCAAACAGTCCTATAGTTACTTTGTTAAACATTTACTTTTGTGTGGCCTCTATTTTTTGTTATCCAGCTCTATATACTTATCCTTAAAGATCAGTCTTTAAAAAGCACCTGGCTCCAAGATAAGCAACATGAATGTGAATGCAATGTTGATGGCAGTAATTTGAACTATGTCTACCATTACACAATAACATAAAAATAAGTGTTTACGAATTTAACGAAGACAGTCTTGCTTTGCGAGTGTCTTGTTGAGTGCCCAAAGCTCATGTGATGAATGACAGCAGAGACACCAAGATAATATCCCTGCATCCCAGAAACAGCCAACACATACTCCTGAAGATTTTCTGTTCACCTCACATTTGTTCCCACCAGTAATTTCTCTGCATTGAGTTAGGTCCACAGTAATGAATGATTTTAACAGGGAAGCATATTTCCTCACCTATTCTCCATGATTTCCCTGACAGCAGCAACACTTGGTCCTGCCCCAAGGTGTGTATAATATGGGCCTTTGTCTTTTTGTATAACTCGATCTGTGGAAGGAATAAGATTATTAGACCCAAAGCTTCACGGCATTGCATAGGGGCAAGGAGGAGCTATTTATACTAATTTTTTTTTTACAGTTCAGAACAATGAATCTTGACAAGATTTTGTGAACTTTAATAATTTAGTCTAGGACAAAAGGTCATGGAATTTAACTTGATCCTTTCATTCTGCTCCTAACTAATTCATTCTTCCTCTGAGAGTCAGAGGAGGAAAAAGATCTAAGATGTGGGTCATATATACTATTTACAAAGCAGAACTAAATTTTGTAAAATTGAAACAAAAATCAAAATAGGTAATAATTCATATAGAAAAACTGCCAGAGGTTTTATCTTCAGAGAATGGGACAGTAAGCTATTTGCATCTTATTTCTGTACTGTTAGAATTTTTGTGAGTGTGAATTACATACTTCTTAGAAAATAATATTTTTAACTTAAATTCTTATAATCACTGGAGGATACATTTCTGGCCATGGTGTACTTACACCAGAGGTCACTATTTAAACAATTTGACTGAACATCAAATACAGCATAGGATTACTTGCATGGCTTCTTAAGCAAGAGATAATGAATAGATTTTACGTTACTATAGTTGATCTAGAGCAGTGATTCCTTACCAGCTATTTTTCCCCTGAGGGGATATTTGGCAATATTTTTCTTTTGATACCTGGGCAGATGTATGTGTGGTGTGTGTTTTACTGGTATCTAGTGGGCAGAGGCAAGAGATGCTACTTAACAACTTACAAAGCAAAGACAATCAATCCCCTTACTAAAAGAAAGAATTATCCCACCTAATTTGCCAGTAGGGCTAAATTTGAGAAACACAGATCTAGAGGTTAATTACTACTGTTTAGCTAGAATATAGTATATCCATGGGATTTTTTTACCCTTACATATTCTGTTCCCATTGAAAAGGATTCTGGATGAGTCTGTTTTTGTGTTTCTCCCTTTTAAGTTCCCTTTTCTACACAATAAGCACAATAATCCCACATGTAATGACAATCAGAAGACACATACTGAAGATACACAATAGCCTTGGAATGACTGACTCACTCTTTCACTAGTTTCCACATAAAAAAGGAAAGGGTCCTGAAACTGGACAATCATCCTACTGAACTATGCACATAGTAAATCTAGATTAACTAAGACATGTACATTTTAATGGCATTAAAAAAATTAAACATCTTTCCCCCATTTGTAATGATAATCAGACAAGTACTATTCCTTTTTTACTCATATTTTTGAAACAATAGGATGGAGGCTACAAACAGACTCTGGCATTGACAGTGACCTGTCTCTGAATCCCAGTTCAGTCATTTACTAGTTCTGAACTTGTCTGTTTCTCAGTCTTCTCATTTGTAAAACAAGATAATAAGCCTTCCTTTTGTCAAAGGCATGACCAAATACCAGACTTGCAGCAAAATGTTTGGAATTAGAGCCAGATTATTATTATACTCTTCTATCCTTAGTCCAAGAAGCTCTCATTCTTGCAATTCAATCCCACTCAGGCAGCACTGTCACCCTTTTCATGGTGAGATGTTTCTCAGTAAAACCTATCCTTGTTGGCTGGCATGTGGTAGGCTGTCAAACCGTGTTGAGTGATGAGTGGAAAAACAGAAAGGATTTATTTCAGAACAGCAAATGTAATTTGGATTATCAAGAACTAAGAGTCATTGTTAAATTTCATTCTTTTCGACTATGGTTTTTTTTTTTAAAGATTTATTTTTATTTATGCATACAAGAACTGGGGTATAGGCCAGAGATGCTGAGGGTGAGAGTGTTCACCAGAGACAGAGTGGGGAACAGAACAAGCAGATTGAAATACACTGCTGAGGGGAGAAGCGGGCGAGACAGGAGAGGTCTGCTGAGCCATGTGGGTCACTTCCCTGGCCTGGGGTTCGAGAGCATGATGAGGATCCAACTGAACTCATGCCAACATGACTGGCAATTGCTTAAAAACGCTGAGACTTTAAACCCTGCAACACCAGGGAGGCCCTCTACTATGGGTGTTGTTTTTTTCCCCTTAAAACAAAACAAAAAAACCCCACCATATAGTGAATTATTAATAACCCTTGAATTATCCAGTATGGTATATATTAATAAAATACCTGCTTCTAAGAAAAAGATTGCCTCTATTCAAATCAAGCCTTGAAGCCTTTGTGATTTGGGGCCATCTCTCAAATAAAACTGCTATAAATGAACCTCCTCCTGTTACTGAATAGGTCATAATAAAACTGAATAGGTTAAAATAAAAACAAGTTATTATACAAATTCTGTCCTATCATAATTTGTATAAAAGCTGAAACAATAATGGGGCTTTAAGCAGCCTAACAAAATTTAATAATGCAATCTATTTAATCTCCCCATTTTAAAAATAATTATACTAAACAAATTCCCTTTCATATTTGAGTACTTACATAGCACATGATAACAGACAATGACAGAATTCAAATTAAACTTCCATGTTTCAAATACTGAGTGAATTTCTCATAGTCTGCCTGAGACTCCTACTCTGGCAATATTTTCTCAAGGCTTTAAACACAATGCTTAAAGTCCTATTAGTTTCTGAATGCTTTCTTTCAATGAGTCTTAAGAAAAAATGCATAAAAATACATTAGTTAGAAACTGGTTCATGATTCAACTGTTATCACAGACTTATCTGTGTTTTTTTTTTAAAAACAGGAAATCAGTTTTAAACAATTTAATGTTTTAGAACTCCCAAAGTATGGAAATTCTTCAACTGGCAAAGCATATGGAATCTCCTCATATATTGAGCATCCTGTGTAGATTGCAAAGCATAAAAGCAATGCAAAAAAAATAAACCAGTTCCAGTTCCTGAACAGCACTTTTTATAGTCATTCATTAAGTTGTACATGTTTTATGTTCTCTGTATGCATGGTATAGCTTACAATTAAAATTTACTTTTACGCAAAAAGCTTCCATTGAATATATGAACAAATTATAATAAAGCATTAAAGGGAATTCGTTCTTACGAAATACACAATAAATAATTTGATAGACATTTAGCCTTGAGAGAAACCAGCAAATTTTTTCACTTGAAATTTCCCCATTTTGAGTTGAATTTGCTATTTATGTGAGCAGATCAATAAAGGTCCCACAAAAAAAATGGGCATAGAATTACTTAGTTTATTTTAGCTAGAATACAGATGGGACATGATGTCATACATAAAAGATAAGCCAAAACTTGACTTGGTCACAATGAGGTAACTTATGTAGTAAAACAAGGAACCACACACAATACACAAGTCCACAAATGCTTGCACTTACCAAGACAGTTGCAGGTTGGTAATTCAGAATCTTTTGTTGTGGACACCAGGTTTTTTGTAGGTTTAGTAAAGTAGTTCATGGCATAATCATTGAAACTTTTCTGTGCACTGTCTACTGGGGGAAATTCTGATACTCCAACACTAGATGAACAGACTTCCTCATCACTTTTGGTAGAAACCACTGTAATTCCACCTGAACACACTACATTTACATTCCTGAGTATTTGTGCTGGATCCAGTAACGGGGTCTCATGAGAGATGCCAGGTAATGCTGGTATTCTCTGATGGATGAGTTGGTCTTTAACATCCTGCTGGAACTGTGTTTGGTCATTGCCAGCCATCGCATTAGCACACTGGTTAGTTGGAGAGGAGAGCTGGGGTAAAGGATGAGTTTTCTGATTGACATTCACTATTGGCTGTACCTGAGAATTATAATTTTTTTCTGTAAACTCCTGCCCATTGGATTCTATTTTTAACTGGGATGTGGAGAGAATATTCAATTGTTCAACCTTTATCATTTTCTCTTGTGCTACTTCAGGATAACTTCGCTTGAATTCTATCTGAGCAACTGGATGAAATAGTTTTTTAGGTTCTGTCGATGACCTCATTTGAGTCACTGGTTCCCATTCTTTGGCTGGAGAAATTTTTCCTAACAAGATAGGAAAATGATGTGGACCAAATTGACCAAATTTTTGAAATTTAGATCCCATCCAAATATCATACAACATTCTATACTCATATGACAATTGCTCCTGCTTTTTCTGATCATTTTCTTGACAAGTTATGACTGTGGGCTTCTTTTTCCGCCGATCTCTTGATGGGGTGGATTTTGTCTTTTTCTGAGTTGTGTTCTTTTGCTTTGTTAATAATGAGCCATGATTATTTGGTACACTTGAAGATGGTTTCTGTTGTGCTGTGCCCTTCTCCTGACTATATTTTTGCTGTACAGTGTATGCAACATGGCTTGTTGGTGTTCTTTCAACATTTTTGTCCTCTGATTTTATGGAGTTGAATGTAATTGTTGATGCAAGTTGTGTTAACTGTGTTGCAACATCTTCCTCTACTTTACTATGAGCTGTGTCTTGACATGATGGATCATTCTTTGAGTCCAATTTTTTACTGCTTTCCAGTGACTGGTGGCAATGCTCCAATTTATTAATTCTTGGTAGCAAAGGCATCGGATTCTTGGAAGAATTGTCAAGAATAATTCTGCTTTGAGCAACATTTTTATTGTTGTCAAGTTTAGATGAATTTGGTATTAAAAAAGAATTTGTGGCCTTTGAATATTCCTGTGACTTTGTGGAGGCCTGGCTAATAGCTGAGTTATTGTGTGACTTAGCAATGGTATTTTGGCCATTAAACACCACCATGTTGCGTGAACTTTGCTTTACGAGAGATGGACAGTGATGAAAGCTTTGTGGCTTCCCTTGTAAATTTGGGTCTTGGAGGTCTTTTCTTACAGAATAGAGGATAGCTTTGCAGCTATTAAGCAAACTAGCTGTTCTTTGCTCTGATTCTTCATCTTTCTCTGACTTTGATGGTGAAGAATTCTCAGATGTAGCTTCTGAAAGCTGAGTCAGAGCTTCTATGGCCACCACTTGCTCCAGTGTTAACCTCCTATCTTTCATGAGGGATAGAAGACTTGGTTGAACTGGAGATCCATCTTTTGGGTCTTTACTTAGTACAGTCTCTGGAGTTTGATCATTTTCACTGTGTGTACTGATATGACTATTTATGTTAAAGTTTTCAGGATCTGGAAAAGACTTACAGTTAAGGCCAGGCTTCTGGAAGACTAAAACATTATTTCTCCCCTTGAGATGATCACAGCTCGCACTAGTAGCAATGGAGCTCATGGCATTGTTATGATTTGCAGTGTCTTTCAGGAACTTACAGGAATTATTTTCAAATGCCTTGTCAAATTCTTCAAAACTGCATTTTTTGATTGACACATTTGTTTCAGTTGGTAAACAGTGTACATTTTTAATGCCATTTCTTACTGTTTGTACAAATAACTTTTCAGGTTCGAGGAGGTCAGTAAGTAGGACTTTTTTGCTTTCATCTTCAGAGCTTTTCAACCTTTCTGCTTCTGTCACAGATGTCCGAAACTCTCCTTTGACATAATCGGTTAAATGTGATTTCTTGTTTTGTGGCCACTTCTCCACCTCACTACCTGTCTTACTTTCTTCATTTTTAGCTACATTTTCAACGGGGCGTGGGTTCAATTCCAATCTTTGTTCTTCCCCATGACCACATCTACTGTATTCCATGGATTCTGACTTGGGGCCATTTACTGGTTTGTTGTGAAAATGTGCCTATAAAACACAGGAATTACTCATATTAATAATTAAAATTATTTTGAAGATGAGCTATAGCATACAGATAAGCTTTATAATTTAATAGCAGATAAATGTGAACCCCTAAAAAATTTTTTCACTCTTTACATGTTTAGAGAAGTCAAAAGATACCAATTAAAATATTTAAAAAGAAAGGAAACAAAGAGTAGCATTAACTATTATAATCCTCTAATAATACTATTAATAATTTGGTACATTAATTTGCTTTCCCAAATTAACTTTTTTTAAAAAAAAGATTTAGCTGACACAAAAACCAAAAATGAGGAGACAAGGACAGACTGGGGACACTTGGTGGGGAGGGGGAGGTTGAGGGAAGATGGGAGCACGAGGGACTGAGGTGATGGTGCACTGGTGAGATGGTGATGGGGAATACATGGGGATTACAATTGATGGCAAGTATATGTAAATTTTTTAAAAATATTTTATATTAATAAAACAAACAAAAAAAGATTTAGCTATTTATGCATACAAGAGCTAAGGTACAGGCCAGAGTCGGTGGTGAGAGGATTCACCAGAGTGGGGAGCAGACAGGCAGACTGACCGAAACACACTGCAGAGGGCAGGTGCTGGTGAGGAAGGAGAGGTCCCCTATGCCATGTGGGTCCCCTCCCTGGCCTGAGGCAGGGATCTAACTCGTGCTGCAGTGGCTGTGGTCCACTTCATAGTGCGTTGCTTAACCCACTGCGCCACCAGGGAGGCCCCCAAATCAACTTTTTTTTTTTTTAAAGATTTATTTATTTATGCATACAAGCACTGGGGTACAGGCCAGAGGTGTGGGGGGGTGAGAGGATTCACCACAGAGAGCGG
>JAGFMF010012105.1:3312357-3323868 GCA_019455555.1 Galemys pyrenaicus
TTGATCTGCCTGTTCTGCTCCCCGCTCTGTCTGTGGTGAATCCTCTCACCCCCCACACCTCTGGCCTGTACCCCAGTGCTTGTATGCATAAATAAATAATAATAAAAAAAAAGACAGTTTCCTTAAGATAAATCAGGACTAGTGAAACTATGAACCTAATAACAGGTTTATTTTAAGGAACAAGTGAAACAATGTGTGTGTGTATACACACAATATATATATAATATATATTATATATAAAATATATTATTGAACCTCAATATGTGGAATAACTATTTAAATGACAAATACATATTATACATTTATTTTCCAAGTGTTTCAACATATACTAAAAACCTAGTAGTTCCCATCTCAAAACTACAATTAAAAATTTTTTTCTGAAAAAAGAGAGAATAGGGGCCTCCCTGGTGGCTCAAGGGGTTAAGCACCACACTATGAAGCATCTGCAGCCACTGCAGCATGGGATTTCTATCCCTGACCAGGGAGGGGACCCACATGGTGCAGTAGACCTCTCCTGCCTCGCCTCCTGCTCCCCTCAGCATTGTCTTCAAGTCAGTCTGCTTGCTTTGTTCCCCACTGTCTCTGGTGAATCCTCTCACCTCCCACAGCTCTGGCCTATACCCCAGTTCTGTATGCATAAATAAATCTTAAGAGAATATTAATAGAAATTCTTTTATGTACTGAGCCAGTACATAAATATCTGCCAGACATCATTATGAGTATTTTATAGGAATTACCTCATTTGCTTTTCTTAGTGAGGTAAGTTATATTATTATCTCCATTTTTGTGATAGGTAAGTTTCTGGTAAGTGCTGAGGTATCACTGCTAAATTTAAAAACGCAAGCCTTTCATCCCTTGCCCAGCAGGCAAGTTTGGGAGGCTCAAATGGATAAAGGGAGTAGATGGAACTGCCATGAGAACCTGGACATTAAGCTGATGTATTGAAGAGCTGATGATTCCTTATGCTAATTCAGATCATCAGTCAGGACACACCCAAGACTAGTCACCCTAACCTGTCAAAGATGCCTGGAGTATAAAATAGAACCTCAAGCCCCTCACTCTAAGTGCAGCAGACCACTTCTGCCTGCCCCTTCCCTGCCTACACCCAATTCTCCCCCAAGATGACTACGACAAGATTTTGTTTTGTTTTGTTTTTTTTCAAGGTTTATTTATTTATGCATACAAGCACTGGTGTACAGGCCAGAGGTGCAGGGCACAAGAGGATCCACCAAAGACAGAGTGGGGAACAGAACAGGCAGATAGATTGAAGTACACTAAAGTCTCTGCTTCTCCCAGTTTGACAGCCAGCCTTGTCTTTTCAAGGAGTGTTAGCAAGTCCCTGAGACACCATGGAAAACTGGAGTAAATGATTTGGCAAGATTGGGGGCCTGGTCATCAGGGCTGCTTTTAACTCTGGCAAAGCGTATATTGCCGTCATCACTGATCCCTTCATTGACCTCAACTGCATGGCCTACATGTTCAGTAGGACCCCACCCAGTGAAGTTCAATGGCACGGTCAAGCCTAAGAAAGGACACTTGTCATCAATGGAAAGTCCATCTCCATCCTATAAGAGCAAGATCCTGCCAATTTCAAATGGGGTGATGTGGGTACTTAATAAGTTGTAGAGTCCTCTCTTAGTAAGTTGTAGATGTCTTCTCTACCTTGGAGAAGACAGGGGCTCCCTTGAAAAATGAGGACTAAAAGGTCATCACCCCTGCCCTTTCTGTTGATGTACTCACATCTGCAATACTTGTGAATGATAAGAAGTATGACAACTCCCTCAAGATTGTCAAAGCGTATATTGCTTCTGATGCAATTCCTCCTGCATCAACTGTTTGGTCACCCACGACAACTTTGGCACCCTGGATGGACTCATGCTGGTGGCCCATGCAATCACTGCCTCAGGACCATGGACAACCCCTCTGGAAAGCTGTAAAGTGATGGCTAAGGAGCTGCCTAGAACATCATCCCCACTTCTGCTGTCACTGATAAGGCTGTAGGCAAGATCATCCCTGAGCGGAACAGGAAGGTCACAGGCACAGCCTTATGTGTCCCCGTGTCCCCACTCCCAGTATGTCAGTTGTGCAGCATGTCAGTTGTGGACTTGACCTGTCACCGCAGATGACATCAAGAAGCAGGTGAAGCAGGTGTCACAGGGTCCCCTAAAAGGCATATCCTGGCTACATTGCCAAGGGATCCTTCCTCCACTCATCCCCACTGACAGCCTCCTGACCTGCCCTAGTTCCATCCCAAAGAATCTGGAAAAGCGGATGGATTTAGGGAACCCTGACTCATCAAGTACCATCAATAAAGTACACTGAAGAAATAGAAGCTAAATATTAACATTTATAACAAATTCTATTAGTTAACTACTATTTACTAATGTTTTTTAAATGAAGATTAATTGCCATAGAGTTGCACAACTTAAATTATATTATTCCTATAGGAGTTTCTTAGACCTAGGGAGTTACCTTTCTAAACCCACCACCTACTTTTATTCATCTACTTATAAACTGTAGAAGAATAGGCATTGTCATTCAAAATAGTGTCAGGATTTTAAAAAAGATCTATTTATTTATACAAGAACTGGGTGTGTTACAGGTCAGAGGTGTGGAGGTGAGTAGATTCACCAGAGAGAGAGTGGGGAACAGAAGAAGCAGATTTGACTGAAATACACTGCTGAGGGGAGCAGCAGGCAAGGCAGGAGAGGTCTGCTGCACCATGTGCGTCACCTCCCTGACTGGGGGATCGAACTTGTAGCTGCAGTGGCTACAGATACTTCAAAGTTCGGTGCTTAACCCCTTAGGCCACCAGGAAGGCCCCCAAAATAGTATCAATTTAGGTTGAAATTTAGAATGTAACACCAGGTTCATAGTAAGTTATTAAGGAATGTAGGTGAAATTAGAACCCAATTAGAAATCAGTTCTTGAGGATGTGCTCAGATACTGTCCATTTTCCCCTTCCAGATGTTCCTTAACCGTATTCCTCCTGATTTTCAGATGATCCTGGTAAGTTTCACCATTTAGCTTTACTTTTACTTCAAGTTTTCAATTTCATAAAATTAGGAGACTTAGAGTCAGTGAAAGTGTTAATAATGCTCCACAGGCCTCCCTGGTGGTGCAAGGGGTAAGTGGCAGCACTATAAAGCTATCTGCAGCCACTGCATCACAAGTTCGATCCACAGCCGAGAGTCAACCCACACGGCACAGCAGACCTCTCCTGCCTCGCCTGCTGCTCCCCTCAGCAGTGTAGTTAAGTCAGTCTGCCTGTTCTGTTCCCCACTCTGTCTCTGGTGAATTCTTTCATCCCCTGCATTTTGGCCTGTACCCCAGTTCTTATATGCATAAATAAATCTTTAAAAAAAATAATGCTCCAATGTGAACTGCCATATCAAATTAAAGCACATAAAATATACAAATAACAGAGTATCCAATTCATTCAGGCAAGCCTAAACTTCAATCACACAAGTTTTACAAATGCAATTTATATGCACTCATGTTGTCAAAGCTTACAGACAGAAGGCAGGCTCCAAATACCTCATTAAAACAAAATGCCCTTCAATGCACCTCCAGATTTCAATGAGATTTTTCCTATGACAAATGCTGTTTTCCACCAGGGTTTCTACTGTCTCTATCAAGTCATCCTGCCTGGAATGCTCCCTCCAGGACCAAAGATAATATTCAAGGTCCTTGCCTCACCTAACTCCAGCCAAAGGCCACCAGATAACTAGTTAATTCATTATCCTACAAGACACTGAAGTAGTTTTCAACTTTTAGTTCTTTCCATGTTGCCCATGTGGCCTTGGGTCTTGGGTCTCTAATCCATTCCTTTAATATTTCCCCCTCAAGGAAAAAAAGTCTATATTTCTCTGGACTTTTTAACAACATAAGCACCAAAAATACTGAGCATTTATGTAGCACTCAACTGGTGATGAAATGCACAGAGGTATTTACACATTCCTAACAGAAAAATCAGAGCATATACTGGAGCCAATGTTTTAAGATCTGTAAATCTTGCCCTCTGGCTCCTTCCCCACGGGCTATAACAAACTAGTTTTTTTCTATCTTAAGAAAATAAAACCTTCCAGAAGTATTTCTCTCACTCTCATCCTATACCAGTGCATTATTTTACATACTCCAAATATTTACCTGCAATCACTTCATCCATCATGCATTCTTCAGCTATAATGAGACTTGTGCTTCTGCCACCTCAATGAAGCTACCCAAGATTCACCAACCAAGCCCCAACTGTAAAATGTAATAAACTTCCAGAATATCATTTGTTATTATTGCTCACTTCTCCAAGAACTTTTCTTCAATTCTTCATTCATCACTAGTTTCCTTTGCTAACTTTTCTTCCCTCTTCTAAATCATGATGTCCCACTTTGAATTCTTACCAATCTCCCCATTTTTCCACATACTTGACCCCAGAAGCTCAGTCTATTTGCCGATGACTCCCACATCTCTCTCAAATTCAGTCACTCTCCAGTTGGACATCATGGCCAGGCAGTGAAAACTGAACCAGGTCTAAAAGTTAAGCGTTACTTATCCACCCATAGCCTTCTTTAACTCCCAGTCCTACATCATAACATATTACTCTTCTCAGATGTTTCCTCCATTCAAAACCCAAATTTAGTCAACAGAAGTACAACAGAATTTATCTACTTAAAATCTCCTCCATTCACCCTGTGTTCTTCATTCCTACTGCTTCTGCCTCAGTGTATTCTCTCAACAAGTATCTATAGATTACCATGCTCTGGTGATGGTTAGGGTAGAGAAAAGGCACCACGGCTTTTATGGAGTTCACATTTTAGTGGATGATAGGCAACAGAAATTTTCTTTTTTTATAAACTGCCTTTATAGCCTTATTGGACTCATCTCAGAAGCAAATTGACTTTCATTGTGAAGCACTCCCATCTTCCATAAAGCTCTATAAAGATGCCCTACCCAATGGAAATATAATGTGAACTACTGATACAATTTTAAGTTTTATAGGAGGGATACTTTTAAAAAAGAAACAGATGAGGGGCCTTCCTGGTGGCGCCAGGGGTTAAGCACCACACTATGAAGCATCATAGCAATTGCAGCACTAGTTCAAACCCCAGCTAGGGAGGTGACCCACATGGCGTAGCAGACCTCTCCTGCCTAGCCCACTGGGGGAACCAGTGTATTTCAGTCAATCTGCCTGTTCTGTTCCCCACTTTGTTTCTGGTGAATACTCTCACCACCCCACACCTCTGGCCTGTACCCCAATTTTTGTATGCATATATAAATCTTTAAAAAAAAACAGGTAAAAAAATAAACTTTAACAATATGTTTCTACTTAAGCCAACCTATTAAAACTTTTTTATTACTTACCATGTAATTAATATAAAAATTATTATCAGACACATTTTTTACATAAAATTCAGGATTTATTTTATACTTAGTGCACCTCAATTCAATGCTAAATTTGTAATGGCTGAAGTAGAATATGGTGGTACCAAGATAAAGTTGTATTTAATAGGAAAATATTTTGCTTTATTTTAATTTCAAAATTTAATTAAATTGAAACAAAATCACAAAGCCAGTTTCTTGGATGAACTACCCAAGTTTCAAGTATTAAACAATGCAGATATTTAAGGAGTTAATTTTAAATGCAAATCTCCTTTCTTTAGGCTGTATTGCATGTGCACCTGGCTAAACATCAACACACCCTAGGGGGTTTTAGAAAACCACAAATTCTAAACTAGCCCCTACATGGTTCCCTTAGGTCTGAAAGTATAAATCTTATAAAGATTCAAAGAGCAGCTTGGCAAGGAAGCCTGGGAACCATTAATTCACAAAGCAAAATTCATATTTTTCAGTACAGCAAGCAATCTCTCCAGTTCCTAGATTTGGTCTAACTTTACAGATTGTCTCTGGCAACCACTGTATCTGTACACTAGTCCCACCTCCAGTCTAACCAGATGTATCCCATAGGCTATTTTAAGCAGCCTCAAGTCTTTTCTCAAGCAGCAACTTCAGCTTAGAATGCCCTTTGGTCATTCATCCCGCCCAATCCAATATACCCCCAAATCATCTATTTCTTTCTACTGAAATGGAGGCGAGGTGATCTACAGAATCAAGTGATTTCTCACTCCCAACCATACTCAAATAAAACTGAACAATCCTTCCTTTGCTGTCTCTGCACAGACACTTTTCATATCCATCGAGTATGCTTATCTGTTTGCAATGCTGTCTCATTCATTGAGGACTTTAGTCCTCAGGGGACAAGTTTTGGTGGTTGTCCTCCAAGTTCAGAAATGTGTTTTATTCTGGGGACAAAAGGGAAAATTTAAGTATAGATTCAATATTTAAAATATCAGGGAATTGTGAGAATAGAATTATTGTGTAGAATGCTCTTATTAAGTAAGAAACTTAACCCTAAGGATGATACCAAAAACTTTCCATTGGTTCACAGAAAGGTACAGAAAAGGTAACTATTGAATTGAGATGACAGTGGTGTCTATTGCATTATTCTCTCAACTCATTTTATGCTTGATATTTTTCCTTCAAAGATGGACACTTATCTTAAGGATAAAAAATTAATAAGCCACAATTGAATTTAAAACAAAAATGAAGCACAGTTCTTCCATAGTGGATTAATCTAGATTTTCCAATTCTGCTTGAATTTGTTTGTAAATATTACTTTAGAATACCTTTATTCTAAATATTAATAGAATACCTTTATTATATCTATATTATAGTGTCTCTTCTCTATATGTCAATTTTTCTAATACTTACTTTCAAAAAGTGACTTTTCTAGAGCCAGACACTTTCAATGGCAGGATTATTAGAAAATGTTATTTTGTCAGTACTTATTGTTGAAGTCTTTCCTTGCTCCTTGCAAAACAATCTCCAGGACTTAGCCTTGTTAGACTGCCTCCTTTGTCACCCACCACCATTCAGTTGATTACACCACTCTACCCCTTGACCAGAGAGCTCTGGTCTTTTTTCTAACTCCTTTTTAAGGCATGACTCAATCTTTGCAAGGCAGGAAGAGAAACTGAAATAAGCACTTGCAGGCAGAGTTATGAATCCCCTTACTTGTAGTCCCCTTTCCTGCTTTTATTTTCACAGATGACTAAAATGATGGAAATTTCTCCGTGTCATTCCACTTTTATTAAAAGTTACAATATGTATCTAAGTGTGGATTAAAAACATCTGAAGATACATAACAACCAGTCACTAGGTGACTACTACAAAGATTTGGGGAAGAGAGGGAAGAGAAAATGGAATTTTAATTTATAGCATTTTGGTATTTTACTATTTTTTTTTTCAATTCATATCTGCTCTACCTTCTTTGTAATAAAGATTTTTAAACTCTAAATGCAAAACAAATGAAATTAAATTCTGAACACAACATCCATCAAATTGTAGGATTAATAAACTTTCTATTAAAAGATGTCTGACCCCATTAATATTAAACAATAAGAAATAAGAAACCAGGTAGGTATTTTTCCAAAGAAAAAGTAAAATGGCTAACAAGCACATGGAAAAATGTTCTACATCACTATTCACCAAGAAAATGTAAATCAAAGCCATCATCCTCACACCTATTACACTGCTAATTGTTAACACAAGAGATAACAAAAAATTGGTGAAGATATATAAAAGTAAATCCTGAATAGTAATGCTATAGCCACTATGCTAAAAAAAAAAAAATGTCTCTCAAGAAATTAAAAATGAAACAAACAGCAGCTCTCCTGCTAGCTGCTGACTATGCAGGTATTTCTTCTCACAAACCTTCCCCTCTACTTCCTTCCTCTATGCAGGTATCTCTCTTTTCCTTTCTCCTTTTCCTAATAAAGCTGTCCTGTATAAATGAAAATGAAAAAAACTACCCTCTGATCCAGTTATCCCACAGAAATAAAATCACTATCTGAGATTTTTTTTAATATTTTACATCATTGTTAATTTTTTTAAAAAGATTTATTTTTTTAAGATTTATTTATTTATGCACACAAGAGGGGGGTGGGGAGCAACAATCCAGAGTTGTGGGAGGTGAGAGGATTCACCAGAGACAGAGCAAGGAGCAGAACAGGCAGATGAACTGAAACACACTATTGAGGCAAGCAGCTGGCTAGGCAGGAGAGGTCTGCTGCTCCATGTGGGTTCACTCCCTGGCCAGTGGCAGGGATCGAACTTGTGCTGAGGTGGCTGCGTTTTGCTTCAAAGTGGGGCGCTCAACCCACTGCGCACCAGGGAGGCCCCTAAAGATTTATTTATTTATGCATACAAGAGATGGGTACAGGCCAGAGTCACAGGAAGTGAGATGATTCACCATAGACAGAGCGGGGAGCAGAACAGGGAGATCCACCGAAATCCACTGCTGAGGGGAGCAGCGGGAGAGGCAGGAGAGGTCTGCTATGCCATGTGGGTCCCCTCCTTGGCCAGGGATCAAATTTGTGCTTGCTGTACCGCGGATGCTTCACAGCGCTGCGCTCAACCTGCTGCACCACCAGGGAATTCCCCATCATTGTTCATTTTTGTACAATGTATGTTTTCTCCTCTCAGGTGTAGTCCCTGTAAAATTTCCACCACAAGTTCACCTGTGCACCATGACCAGCGTCCCTTGTGTTCTTCCCTCCTGTTCTAATCCCTCTCTCCTCCTTCCCTGCAGAATGTATCTAGTTTATAGTTGCCTATTAGTTTTGTTTGTTTTATTTGTTATTTTTATTTTCCCTGATCCCTTATTTGGTTTCCCTATATTCCTCCTGTAAGTGAAGCCATCAATATTTTTCTTTTACCTTCTGACTTATTTCGCTGAGTATAATCTATCTCCAGGAGATTTTTGTACTACCATGTTCACAGCAATATTCACAACAGCCAAGGTATGGAAAGAAACCATCAAAGTGTGCATCAACAATTGAAAAAGTAAAAAATTCTCTCTCACACAGTCTTCAAAAAGGAAACTGTCCTTTGCACTAACATGGATAAAACCGAAAGACATTAAGCTACGTGAAATGTCCGACAGAAAGACAAATCCCACATGTTATCACTTATATGTGGAATATAAAAAACATCAAATTCATCAAAACAGACAGTAGAAAAATGATTATCAGAGGATGGGTGATAGGGGAAATAGGGAGAGACGGATAAGGCAATTTTCAGTTATAATATGAATAAGGGCTGAGGATTTAATATATAAAATGGTAACTACAGTTGATAACACCACTGTAAAACTGATATTTGCTAGGAGACTAGAACTTCAATTTTCTCACTTAAAAAAAGGAGAGGTAAATATTTGAAGTGATGAATGTGTTAATCAGCTGGATAGGGGAATTCATATCATAATGTATACATATATTAAATCATCAATAGAACTGAAAAGCTCAATATGATTTAAAATTAAAATAATGTAATCATTTTGAAATATCAGTTCCACAGAATGAATGATAACATCATTAATTACCATTAAATAATGTTATCATTATTTATAAAGGTGATAAACTCCTTCTAGGGTCAAGTTTAAATTTACAGAAGTTGATAACTATCAAAATTTTAAATAAAACACCTAAAAGTACATTCTATTTTTGTTTACATTTTGCCCAGTCTTTGACTTTCAATTCTCTTTGATTTGGGAGTGTCTCTTTCAGACCATATGTCATTTAGATAAGATTTTGTATCATTTATATAGTCTGAGGCATTTCTTTTAGATGAGGACTATTTCACAGACATATGTCACAATAATAAATGGTGCTGGCAGATTTTTTTTAATTTTATTTATGCATACAAGAATTGGGGTGTAGGTCAGAGGTCTGGGGGTTGAGAGGATTCACTAGAGACAGAGAGGGGAGCAGAAGAGGAGGACTGACTGAAATACACTGCTGAGGGGAGCAGTAGGTGACAGGAGAGGTCTGCAGCGCCATGTGGGTTAGCTCCCTGGCTGGGGATCGAACTCATGCTGGCGATATAGCTTGATAGCACTTTGTCTTTAACCCCTGCTCCACCAGGGAGGCCTGCTGGCAGGTGTTTTTGCTAAATGTGTTCTCTTTTTAATTCTCTTTGTAATCAGAAAAAAAGATAAAGTTTTAAAATTACTGCGCCTGGTGGCGCAGTGGGTTAAGCAACACACTATGAACTAAACCGCAGCCACTGCAGCATGAGTTCGACCCCTGCCTCTGGCCAGGGAGGGGACCCACATGGCATGGCAGACCTCTCCTGCTGTGCCCGCTGCTCCCCTTAGCAGTGTGCTTCCGTTGATCTGCCTGTTCTGCTCCCGGCTCTGTCTGTGGTGAATCCTCTCACCCCCCACACCTCTGGCCTGTACCCCAGTGCTTGTGTGCATAAATAAATAAATCTTTAAAAAAATAAATAAATAAATAGATAGATAGATAGATAGATAGATAGATAGATAGATAGATAGATAGATAGATAGATAAATAAAATTACTTTAAAGTTAAAAAATTACTTTAACTACATGACCATCACTGGAACTCTCTTCTAGGGACTTATACCGTCCTTAAGAACAACATTATCAAGGACACATATTCAAATGGTAAGATGCTTTTTAAAAGGCAAAGGAAATCATCATCCTAAAATCAGGAAAGAAATTTACTGTCAGAAGTTGGGAAGAGAATGAAGTGGTAGAGGGATCTACACAGACTTTTCTACAGTCTTAGCCATGTTCTATTTTTCAATCATGTGGCTTATGATCAAGATTGGTTTTTAGGTAATACTTAGCTATACAAATGTCTCATAAACATTATTGTATGTTTTTTCAGAACTTAAATATTTAAAAGCATATGGCAAAAGTGTTGTAGTATTATTCCATCTTGTGTATGTACTTATATATGCACCAAAACAGTTCTAAAATAAAAGAACACTTATATCAGGTGCAACTGGGTGATTCGCAGGAGGAAAACTGCAACAAATACATTGACAACAAATGAAAAAGACACTTGTCTAGATACATGTCTAGAATGGCATCTTCTTAGACTCACGTTGTTTCAGATGGAAGAACAGCACATGTGCTGCCATCATTGTTTCATGCTTCACAGTACCAAGTGCCAAAGATAAAAATAAAGGCACTACAAAAATTTATTAAAGTTATAAGTTATTGCAACCAGACAGAAGATGGCCCTCCATTTCCCCCATTTCTCTTTGACAACTATAAACAAACAAATTCAAGTTTGGAATTCTGTTACTTTTTAATTCCTCATAACAATTTTAAGCATCATGGAGTATAAATAAATGTAAGGAAGGAAAAGAAAGACAAGAATATGGGGCTTCCCTATTGGCACCAAGGAGTTAATTCTCAGCACTATGAAGCTATCCACAGCCACTACAGCACGAGTTTGATCCCCACCCAGGGAAGTGACCCACATGGCACAGCAGACCTCTCCTTCTGTCTTGCCCGCTGCTCCCCTAGAAAGTGTATTTCAGGGCCTCCCTGGTGGCGCAGTGGGTTAAGCAACGCACTATGAAGCAAACCGCAGCCACTGCAGCACGAGTTCGAGCCCTGCTGCCAGCCAGGCGGGGGACCCA
>JAGFMF010012105.1:3325597-3349013 GCA_019455555.1 Galemys pyrenaicus
GTTGATCTGCCTGTTCTGCTCCCTGCTCTCTGTGGTGAATCCTCTCACCCCCCTACACCTCTGGCCTGTACCCCAGTGCTTGTATGCATAAATAAATAAGTCTTTAAAAAAATAAATAAAAAAAAATTTCATATAAACATAGGGAAACATCTGGGGGGAAGAATCGAAACTGAAATTCTAAGGCAGAATTTGAAGTGACAGTAGGCAACAAATTACAAAGTAATGTATGTGATGCTATAAAACACCACACCATACCAGCAAATGCAATAATCTCCTTTACATATCACAAGGAAAAGTCACCTTGAGCTAAACTTATATATCATTATGTATAGTTTTAAAAATTGAAAACCCAGCTACATGAAAGTAGTAAGTTGTCAGGCGGTCTTGCATTTTTAGATGATTTACACTGAAGTTCTATATACTTTACCCTTTGCCTGTGTGGCTGACTGAGTTTTATTAATTGTGTGATGGATACACCAGAGGCTAAACATTCTCAGATATAAAACCCTATAATATTAGCTTAGTAGTTAAGTAAGTTATGAAGTGGCCATCTGTATTTTCTGCTTAAGCTGCTGAGACTGAGAGGATTCAGATTAGAAGACACCTTTTCAAGGGCATGGAGTCCAAATTCCGATACCAGGCATAGACTATTTCTACACTAACTATAACTACACTACAGTAATACATCAGCATTAGCTAAAGTACCGAAAGCAATAAGAAATTAACTGCCTCTTAACAGCCCATATGCTATTTCTACCTGCCCTTACCCCATCTGTCTTTTATCCTTAAAACCTGACCTGATAAGCATTTCTGAGCCCTTCAATTATCTATTTATAATGAGTTATATATAGTCAACAAAAGAAAATAAATACCTGTGGTATAATAAATCACTGAATAAATAAATTAATGGGAAGACAGTGCTCTTTTATAGTGAAATTCATGTTAAAAGATAGAGAGGCATGATAGAAATGAAGAAAGACCATTTGGTATATACACCAATAATGATTGTTAGAGGTAGGAATTATCTATGGGCGCTAAAATTAGAACATAAAAATGATGGAAAACAGGATCATTTGCATCATGTCCAGGTATCTTCCATGAGACACTTATTAATAATTATGGGAAACAGTAATTTTACAGAGAGGGAGTCTGTCAAACACTCAAGGCAAAAGATTGACGTTAGCTCAGGTATAAGACCTTTTGATATGATATGTTGAGAAGGGGACATTACTTCTGTAGATTCTTGCCAAAAAATGCACAAGGAACATCAAACAGACCCGACTTGGGGCACAGCCTACAAAATAATTGACCAGAATTCATTAATAGAGCCAATGTCATAAAAGACTTTAAAACTCCAAGGAACTGTCCTAGTTTGGAGACTAAGGAACATGACAATAAAAGGTGATTAGGTATTCTAGATTAAACCCTGCATCAGTGGAAAAAGTGGTCAAATTCAATCTAGGTCTTTTGAATAGTTAATAGTATTTAATTTCCTGGTTAATGGAAGATGTTAACACTGGGGGGTGTTGGGCAAAATGTTTAGGGAAGCTTTTTGTACTATTTTTGCATTGTTTTTTAAATTAAAGGTGATGTTAAAAAAATTAAAGCTCTTTAAAAATCTACCTATTTTAGAGTCTAGAGTCCAATATCCATAAGACCCTTTCTCGCTTAAGGTCTCACTTGGAACTTTTACAGGGGGAATAGTTTTCACATGTTCAGTGTGCTGATGGTTTGCTCTTTAATAATAAACTTAGGGTTTGTGTTTTCTATTTTAACTAGGAATTTCTTTGATTTTATTACACCCACATTACAGAAAAAACCAGCAGCAGAGAGGGATAACCAACCATCTATGCAAGGAAAACTAGTATGAAGTCAGCCAGATCCCTTTTTCTTAAACTATAAATATTTTAGATGCACTGTGTTTTTAAAACAAAAATGAAATCTCTATTATTTTATAACCTATTTATTTTTCACTTAGAAACCATTGCTAAATTTCCCTTCCTTCCTTTACATTGAAGTAGGCACAGGTGGTTTCAAGACTCTAAAATGTTTTCCAAGAAGAGAATCAATTGATTTTCTCAATGGCAAGACTGTCCCAACTTATCTTATACTTTTTGTATTTACTAACCTTGGTCTTTTAACTTTTGCAAATTTAGATAATAAAAAGTTACCTTATAATAATGTATATCTTTCAATTATTACAAATCTGATCATTTAAAACCACTTTTTGTGGCACTCATACTTCTTTTGTGAAGTTAATCACTTGGTTAGTTTTTTTCTTTATTTCAAATTTTCAGGCAGCTCTTTTTATTCTCCATGATATCACAAACATCATCAATGGCATTTAGGTGTTCTTATTTCCAAAAATCTGTCAGCATGATGGAATGTCATCTATTTTATTTAGAAATCTGAACTATTTTTAAGCAAACCATAGCTTTTATACATTATCATTAAACATCCAAAATTTCAATTCCTCTTCTTTATCTTTATGCTCTTTATCTTTAATCCAAAAATTAAAGGCAAATGGCAAAACTGAAATTTAAGTTGTTTTCTCTATAGTTGCCAAAATTAACCAACCATTAGATTTTTTTTAAATATCACTGTTAACATTATTCTTCATACTGTTATTAAAAGCTCAATATTATGTACCTCTTGGATAGATTGCATAATACCTTTAAAATCTGTTCAATAAACTATGTTTATTTTAATGATTATAATAATGAAAAATTTGAAGTCAATTAAGTGTGGGTAATAGTGTTTTTCCATGTTATCATAACTTAATAAAGCTATTTTTAGTTAGTACATATAGAAGATTATCCAAAAAATTAAAGCAGTTATTATAAAGTCATGTGATGGTAACAACTAAGAGGAACACTGTAATGACTAAATGGGAAAAAAAAATTGGCAAACAAAAATGTTAGAGATGTGTAGTATGTGAAATTCACATAAAAGCAGTATATGTATAAAAATGAATGGTACAATCTGGGTCTCCCTGGTGGCGCAGTGGGTTAAGCAATGCACTATGAAGCAAACCGCAGCCACTGCAGCATGAGTTCGATCCCTGCTGCCAGCCAGGGAGGGGACCCACATGGTGCGGCAGACCTCTCCTGCTGTGCCCACTGCTCCCCTCAGCAGTGTACTTCTGTTGATCTGCCTGTTTTGCTCCCAGCTCTCTGTGGTGAATCCTCTCACCGCCCCCCCCCCAACCTCTGGCATGTACCAGTGCTTGTATGCATAAATAAATAAACCTTTTTAAAAAAAAGAATGGTACAACCACTTTAGAAATGTGGCAGAATCTTAAAACATTGAACACTTAACTGTTCTCAACTCCTATTTGATTAAAGAAATGAAGACATAAGTCCACACACACACAAAAATCCTGCACAAGAATGTTTATAGCTTTATTTATAATGGCCAGAACTGGAATTAATCCAATGTCCATCAACTTATGATTGGCTAAATTAAACGTGGAATATAGATACAATGGAATATTATTCAGTAATGTGTTTCCTATCTGATTCATTAACTATCTTTTTTTTTCCTTCAAAGCTATGTGATTCTAGATTAAGAAAGTAAGCTGACACTGATTAAGTAACTACCTTCTATTTTACTTTGTCATCATTGAATTGGGGATCTTTTTTATGTCTTAAGTTTTGGGCAAGATAGGTAGAAGACAAGAAAGGGCAAGACAAAGAGTGAAACCTATAGCACATTCCCAAGGAATTCTGTCCTGTTTGATCATTCTAATACCTGCTTTCTTCCACCACACCTCAGCCCCAATATCTCAGATAGCATGCCCACATTTTACTTTACAGGAATTTCAGTCCCACTTTCTCAATCAAAATGAATCTTTGACTACACTGTGCAGGACATTAAATAGAGTCATATCATTTTTTTCATTAAATTTTTACTCATCTATCTTTCAAAATTAAGATATGTACCATTTTCATGTTCCAAAGAAATCAAGGTAACTTAAGGATAACAAAATACAAAATAAAACGTTCAGACTAAAGTGGAGTCCATCATAATATTTCATTCAGAAAAGAATGAGGAATGTGGGCCTCCCTTGTGGCGCAAGGGTTGAGTCTCAGTGCTATCAAGATATCGCCAACCACTGCTGCATGAGTTCGATCCCAACCAGGGGAGCTAACCCACATATGGCACAGACCTCTCCTGTCTAGTCCACTGCTCACCTTAGCAGTGTATTTCAGTAAATCTGTCTGTTCTGCTCTCCACTCTGTCTCTGGTGAATCCTCTCACACACAGACTCTCCTGCACTGTGGCCTAGCCCCAGTTCTTCTACCCATAAATAAATAAATCTTTTAAAAAAATGCTAAAAACCAATGAAAAGTAACAAAATACTTATTGTCTTAAAGTATTACAAAAGATAGTTATTAATTTACAAAAGGAAAAATGGTAACTTGTACAGCAGAAACCTGGTAGATATCACCAACAGATCAAGGACATACTCATGGAAGAAACTGAAACCAGATATGATCTGAGAAAAACACAGGAACTCACAATGTGGTATTCCTAAAAATGAATAAGCTGAATCTAACCAAGAACATTAAATAAATCCAAATTGAAGGACATTCTACCAAAAAACAAAAACTGGTCTGTACTCTGAAAACATCAAATTTTAAGCCTAAAGGTACAGAACAGATGAACGTAGTATATAATCTGAGTTATTTTTTTGATATACAAAACACTATTAAGAACAATAAGTGAAATCTGGCCAGTAGGGTGTTATGGTGATGGGGAATACATGGGGATTACAAATGATGTCAAATATATGTAAATTTTAAAAAAATTTATATTAAAAAAATCCGGCCAGTAGATTAGATAATAATAGTATTAATGTTAATTTCTTGATTTTAATCATTGTATTAGTTAGATAGGAAGAGGTCTTCATTTGTAAGAAATACATACGATACCATTTCTGGGTAAAAAGATATGCCTGAAACTTATTCTGAAAAAATATGGGGGAAGGTCTAGGTATGTGGAGAGATGGGGGCCCCCCTAATCTGGTGAGACAAAATATCTCTTCGACAAACACACCCTGGAAGACAATGATAAGGAGAGGCAGACTTCCAAAGCCATGAAGGGGTACACCAAATCAGTGTAAGCACACTGGCCTTGCCTTTATCTATTGTATTAAAACAACTACTTGGAGACTCCCTGGTGGGGTAAGGAGATAAGTACCACACCTCAGCACGAGTTCAATCGAGTTCAATCCCTTGCCACGGAGGTGACACACATGGCACAGCAGACCTCTCCTGTCTCACACGCTGCTCGCCTCAGCAGTGTATTTCTGTCAATCTACCTGTTCTGCTCCCCACTCTGTCTCTGGTGAATCCTCTCACCACCTTCTCACACCTCTGGCCTGTACCCCAGTTCTTGTATGCATAAATAAAAATAAATCTTAAAGAAATAAAACAACTACTTAATATCTTTCATTTCCTTACCCTCACAAAGCAAACAAAATAAAATACTAGCATTTGGGTAAAATGGATGAGAGATACATGTATTATCCTCATAGGTTTTCTGTTATTTGAAATTATGTCCAATATTTTTTTCTTTTAATGAAGTCCAGAAGAAGGAAGTGAAAGGAAGATAAGACACTTTATTTTGGAGTCAACAGATTACATATCTTGTCCAATTACTTTAACTGTCTTCTGATAAAAATTTAAAATAGGACATTTTTATTGTTTTGTTTTTTTTTACCATGGGCCACACAGAAATTAATCACAGATAATTTTTCATTAGAAATTGAAATGAGCAGAAATTAACCTATCAGGCCTTATATAACTATATCATGTGTCACAATGCATAGTATCTTAGGAAATGTGGCTAAGGTAACTCAGGTTTCTGATAGACTTAACTTGTTTTAGTGAAGTGATCAAATATCAGAGGCTTTAAATAAACTCCGGCCAGCTGGATTAAATTTCTGATGAAATGTTCTGACCTGTAGTGCAGCACTCTTACACCATCCATTAAGTGAGGCATAAACTAGATTTCATGGGTGGAGTAACAAAATTAACATTTTGAAATAGCTTCTATTTATCTTAATCAGCAAGTAACATTCAGATTTTTATAAGGTTCACCATAACCCAACCACAAGTCTCTAATACTTTTATAAGTTCTGCCCCATGGTCTCATAAAAACCATTTCTTCATTTAAAAATTTTATTTTGGGGCCTCCCTGGTGGCACGATGGGTTAAGCAATGCACTATGAGATGGGATGCAGCCACTGCAGCATGAGTTCGATCCCTGCCACCAGACGGAGGATTACCCATATGGCGCAGCAGACCTCTCCTGCCTTGCCTGCTGCTCCCCTCAGCAGTGTGTTTCAGTCAATCTGCCTGTTCTATTCTCCACTCTGACTCTGGTGTATCCTCTAACCCCCCACACACCTCTGGCCTGTACCCCAGTTTTTATATGCATAAATGTTTTTAAATAAATGTTTCTTAAAAATTAAAATAAATTTTACTTCAATTAGCCATAATTTTTTTAAAGGTTTATTTTAGGGGCCTCCTTGGTGCCACTAGGGTTTAAGATGCAAGCACTGTGAAGCTATTGGCAGTCACTGCAGCAAGAGTTCAATCCCCAGCAAGGGAGGTGACCCACAAGGTGCAGCAGACCTCTGCTGTCTTGCCCACTGCTCCCCTCAGCAGTGTATTTAAGTACACTGTCTCTGGTGAATCCTCTCATCCCCCACACCTCTGGCCTGTACCCTGTTCTTATATGCATAAATAAATCTTTTTATTAAAAAAGTGTTTTTAAAAAATTAAAAAAGTAAAAGATTAAAGGAATCAAAAGCACTAAAAATCTACAGTATTAAAAAAAATCCCCACCATATCAAAATCAAAAGATCCAAAAATCTGGTATTTATTTTTCTTATTTTTTAGAGAAATAATGCCTAAAAAAAATTGGATTAAACATTAGGTGATTTTTTTTTTCCTGGTGTAAAGTAGAATATACAAAACGTGATGTGAAAATCTCTAAGACATAAACACCTTCAGGTATTTTAGAATACATGTTGTGCTAATTTAGTGAGAGATTTCTTATGTGATTCTTATCTGGTAGAAACCAGAGAAATGTACATAACTTTCAAATACCACTGTAACTTGTACACTGTTTAGAATGTTTTCATTCCTGTCTACCTTTATCTTGCAACTGAGCTCTGTAAGCCAAACTGATCATCAGCTGTGCAATTATTTTTCATACTGATGATATTCCATTTTAATTTTTATTAGTTTTTAATTCTATAAAAAGATATACTATATAGGGGCCTCCCTTGTCATGTGAGGTATTAAGGCACAGCCCTATGAAGCTATATGCAGCCATTGCAGCATGAGTTCGATCCCTGGCCAGCGAGCTGAACCACATGGCACAACAGACCTCTCCTGTCTCACCTGTTGCTCCCCTCAGCAGTGTATTTCAGTACATCTGCCTGTTTTGCTCCCCACTTTGTCTTTGGTGAATCCTCTCACCTTCCCCCCACACACCTCTGACCTATACCCCAGTTCTTGCATGCATAAATAAATCAATCTTTCTTTTAAAAAAAGATATACTTCATAGGGCCTGCCCTGGTGGCGCAGTGGGTTAAGCAGCACACTATGAAGCAAACCACAGCCACTGCAGCACGAGTTCGATCCCTGCCGCTGGCCAGGGAGGGATCCACATGGCGCAGCAGACCTCTCCTGCCATGCCAGATTGCTCCTCTCAGCAGTGTGTTTCTGTCAGTCTGCCTGTTCTTCATCCTGCTCTGTCTGGTGGATTCTCTCACCACCCCCACACCACTGGCCTGTACCCCAGTGCTTGTATGCATAAATAAATAAATCTTAAAAAAAAAAGATATACTTCATAAATAAAAGTATGTTTTAATGCTTTTTCTCATTTATTCCATATTGTAAAATTTAAATAACTTTAAAAGAAAAATGGCTTTAACTAATTTAATATTAACTTAAGATTTAAATTTAAAATATTTAATTTATTCAATATATAGGACTATACTTATCAAATAAGGAAATGAAGTGAATAAACTAAGAAGATTTTATAAAAGGTTTACATAATATATTGGTAGCATATATTATACCTTTACATATAATAATGGTAGTAGTACTTATTGAGAAATTACCATATGCAAGTTGTCCAAAGAACTTGATATGAATTAAATAATTCATTTAACTCTATAACCATCCTGTTTCTTGTGTGTATTTGTATGTATATACTATATTCAAAGTTAAACACATAAAATACTTAAACAAGTTAGTAATTTCAAATAACTAAGTCCCTAAAATAAGTTTATTGTTTAAATAATTTATTGATAAAAATGTTTTCCTAGAACCATGAAAAGTACCTATGCTTTAATCAAATTTGTAAGATATCACTGTTTTAAACACAGATACTATAACATTTCTTCTCTTATCATTTCCACATGCAAAAAAAAAGTCCCATTTTAGCTTAAAAAGGACTAAGAGAATTAGTCAGGATTTAAAACTATGAAACATCAAACATGTTAAAAACAGAACAACTCGATAATCATTCTCTTACACCAGCCAATGCAGTGGTAAGTCTTGCCATCAAATCTTCAAAAACACGATTTTTATGACACATTTTGTACATTAAAGGGCATTTCATAATTATAACTTGAAAATGAACTAAGATATTAATGAGGCTTTAACAAAACTTTAATTAACATTGCTATTTGCCTCTATACATGAGCTCTTGAGAACATAGTATATAGAGAGCTCATGCAGAAAGGGAGGTACACCTCAGATAACATGAATGAAACAGTATCAAAACACACACACAGTACTAGACAAGCATAAGGATTCAAGACACAAGGCATATGCTCTTTTCCCAGCTAGGAAGAATTCAACAGATTTTTTTTTTTGTAGCCTGCATAAAATTTTCCTCAAGCTCATTCACCCCACTTGGCTTTTATTCATTGATTCTCTGTTTGGGATCATTCCTAGAAATGACAGAATGGACAGAATGGAGTCTTGAATCACTGGAAATGTACATGTTCCAATGATAAATGATGACTGTGTGTGAACTGGCTAAATAAGAACCCAGCCCTGAAATCCCTCTGATCATCCCTGGGCAAAATGTTATATTTTAATTGCTGGATATGCAAAAACAGAAGCTCCATGTGCGCCTTTGATTGTGTGAATAAACACTGATGGATAAGCACACGTTTTTATAGCTTATGACATAATGAGGAAAATAAGGACCATGTGTTAAATCATAAAACTAAATTATTAAGTTTACGTGTACCCTGAGATTGTATTCTTCAGTGTGTGTGTGTGTGTATGTGTGTGTTGTGTGTTATCTGGTATCCCTTTGTGAATATTCTCTCACCATTGCTTCAAGTTTTCCCTCTGGTGTATTACACACAGAAAGCTGGGCTTCATAGCCTCGGGCTGTGAAGGACTATCAAAATGGCATACGTTTTCCCTGAACAATGGCCAAGTCCAGTGTTTGAGCCTCACTTAAATTTGCAACATGTTGCTCTGAGTCATGGAATGTTACATTATAATCAGAGTGAAGAAAAGTTTATCATTTTACCAATGATTTTTTTTTAAATAACTGAAACAAAGTTATAGTAAAGTATGCAGAGGAAAGTCTTTAGTAACTGTTACCTTCCATTTCTTACAGCTTAATAGGTTTTAAACAAGATAACTCAATTGTATCTAATTTCATACTTTAAATCTAGTATGTGTAACAATTTACTAATGAAGGGAGTAGTTCTCAAAAATATCAAGTTAATCTCCCTAGATGGTTTGCTTTTTTCCTATCTTGGCATTTTTTTTCCCCTCTAAGAATATGACAAAATTTGTAATTTACTCATTTGTCTTTTTTGCCTGCATTTCCTCAGAAACATTTTCTTGAGGGCAAAAACCATTTTTGATGTCATGCACCGTAGTAGCCACAGCATTGAGTACATGCTAAAAATATATTTATTGAATGTTAATAATAATGTTGTTTAGGAAAGAACATTTGATGAGCACTTACTGTTTGCCAAGTAATGACGGCACTAAATATTTTGAATGTCTCTGTCATGCTATGTGTGATCATGCTATGAATGATCAAGACCATGTATGAATTATTCTTTTCCAATTTGATTCTCTTTTTAAATTTCAAAAGAATGTACATATAGGACCACCCTGATGGTGTAAGGGGCTAAATCTCAGCACTATAAAGCTACAGGGAGCTGACCCACATGGCACAGCAGATCTCTCCTGTCTTGTCTGCTGCTCCCCTCTGCAGTGCATTTCAGTCAATCTGCCTGTTTTGCTACCCACTCTGCCTCTGGTGAATCCTCTCATCCTGCCCCACCTCTGGCCTGCACCCCAGCTCTTGTGTGCATAAAAAAATAACAGATTATTTTAAAGAAAATGTAAATATAGCTACATGCCAGTGTGTTCTCTCCTTGCCCCCCACCCCCATCACCATCACCCTCTCACCACCACCACTTGTTCTCCTTTATCAGCATCAAGGAGGGAAAGAAGCAATGAAGAACAGAGGTGCCAGTGCAAAAACTAGCAGGAAGATCACTTAGCTTTATTTTTTCCCCCTAAATCATCTGTAGACAGTTTTCTGGTTTAATATCCAGTGACATTTCTCTGTATTTGCTCACCTAGTACTTCCAAATACTACTCTGATGATATTTTATAACCACATTGCTTGAATGTGTCCCTTTCCAGTAAAGAAAGGCTATCTCATTGCAGAATGTATAAATATGGTCTCCTCTCAGGGGATCATTTTGAGATGATTTTAGATTTATAGATAAGTTACTAAATTAATATATAGAGTTCTTATATACACTTAACTAAGCCTCACCTAAATGTTACCACCTTCTACATAGTCATGGATCTTGCTTGTACTATTTTTGACCCTACCATACAGTCCTTGTGCTCATTAATGATGTTGGATTATGTTCTGTTTGCCTCTTCGGTTTCACACTTCATCTCCTACATCCTCTTACATTCCCCAGGAGGCTGACCAGGATGTAGTTCATCTGTGGTCCCCTTTTCCTTCTGATTGGGATCAACCAATGAAAGCAACAGGAGACCAGAACGCAGGGCATTTATTTGGAGAGAGGACTATTGACTTCCTTCTTACAAAACATCCCATTACCAAAAGATATAATTGAAGTCCCTGCTCTCTGTTTAACTACAGCTATTCTACTGGGGTTTCTGTTCCCATTTCCTTGCCCCTCTAGGCCTAGGAGAGCAATAACTCTCACCATCCTTTTTAAATAACCTCTTAATTAAAATTTTCCCAATACTTTCAATACCTCTAAATTGATTTTCTCTGGGCACAATGATTGACAACCTAATCAAAGTGACATTCTTCTAAATTTTTGTTAAAAGATTCACTTATTCATGCATATAAGAACTGGGATAAAGGCCAGAGGGACAGGTGATGAGAGAATTCACCAGAGACAGAGTAGGGAACAGAACAGGCAGATCGACTGAAATACACTGCTGAGGGGAGCAATGAATGGGACAGGAAAGGTCTGCTGTGCCATGGGTCACCTCCCTGGCCGGGGACCAAACATATGGCTGTGGATAGCTTGTTGAGCCTCCAGGGAGACCCCAACATTCCTCTAAAATTAACTACCTACGGAAATATATTCTTCTATACCAACACACAAAGTAGAGATTATTTCTGTAAATGTTTCTAACAAGAGGAATTCCAAACCATGTTACTCATAAGTCAAAATTCATGCATGACTCAGGGCCTGAAGATTTTTGGGGGACCATTACTTACCCAAAGAATCAGGAAACAATTAATGCAAGGTGAATAAACTGCTATTTCTATTTGAAAATAACTAGTGATCATTACAAGAGCCTGTGCAGAAACTTGGTCTTTAGCACAAGTGGTGGCAGTTTGTGGTAAAGCACCTCCAACCCCCTTTCCTTGACACCTAATCTGGTCATTAAAGTGCTTTGGACAGAAAATGTGATTTTAGCTAGAAGATGTGGTCTCTAATGAGAGAATTGAGATATCTATTTATAATTTAAGATTTTGAATTCAAAAAGAATGAATATCAAAATTGGTAATAGAGACGCACCAGGAAATTTCAGCCCCACAGGAAATCTAATATTTAGTTAGCAGGTTCAGAGTAGAATGGGATAAATTTTAATTCTACATCCAATTTCCTTAAATTACCTTCTTATCTATCCAACTACTTCCTTTGGTGATGATGAAAACCAATCCAGTTTTGGGCACCCACCCTGACAAAAAGCAAGGACCCAGGAAATTAGAAAATGTAAGACGCCAGAGTTGAAAGGAAGTCAACGACATCTCTAGCACAAAGTTAAACGTAAAGATGGAGAATTAAGAAAGAAGATCAAGTTATAACCTATGGACCTCCATCACTGATTCCTGTAGCTGCCAGATGAAGTGTGAAGTCTCCACTAGAAAACCTTAAACTGTAAGCTGTCTTCCTCTCACATTCTCTCCCAAGGTATGGCTTTAGCTTCCTTAATGTCTCCTTTAGGGTTATATAATATTCTACAATTGCTCTTGCTGTGTTTTATACATGTCAAGCTAAAATTTGAAAGGACTTTAACACTAATACTGTCAAACAGAGAAACAAAGCCCACTTTGGAGAAAAACAAAATACACTACACCCAACAGAAAAATTAAAGAAAACATTTTAAAATGCCAACATCAGAAAAATTATTTTTTCCTTTTTACAGCATTTCCCTATTCTTGCACAACAAGCTGATAGAGTGAAATGAGCAATAATTTTGTTCTGCTTGCTGTGGCACATGAAATTTAAGCGCACTCACACTTAAAAAAAAAAATCAATCTACTGCCATGATTCAAAAAAGCACCACACCACATATTTACTTCTGAAATTTATTTCAGGTGATAGGAAACCCTCAGACTAACAAAATAAACACAGAATTACATAGTTCTCACCAAACCTCAATTCTACTTCCTAGCAAAAGTGGATGATTTCGCTGCCAAGCTTAATCTATACTAGTTTGTCCAAACAGTTTATCCCTTTCTTCTATGTGAAAGGGATAAAGGGGATGACTCCATACCCCCCACAAATTTGAGAGTTATTTATAAACAGCAGGACTAAAATTATTTCTCACTTGACAATTTTAAGACAAAATGCCTGAGATGCACACTTTGAACACAGAAAATATCAAGTGTAAAAGGAGATTAGAAAATATGCACAGGCTTTTTAATGATAATACTACCATTGTGGGAGGGGAGGAGGAGAAAGAGTGTGGATGAATCAGTGTGCAGAAGAAAAACAGAAGAGGGTTTAATTTACCTTGAAAATAACCAGTATTCTCTTTGTTGAGGCCCAGTGAGAATTTGTGCCAAGCAATTTCATTCATTTCACAGTGTCTAGCATACTGATGACCATGTTGTAAATATTAAATAAATACTTGTTGGGTGCTGAAAAAGGTACATGGCAGTGTTGTGTACACACAGGAAACAGAAAGTTGAGGTGGTTTGACAGATTAGAAAAAAGCAAAGTTTGGGTCTCCATGTCAGTGATATTTTTAAGCTTGACAACTGGAGAAAGAAATGAAATTTAAAATTTTCCACATCCATAGTTCAACATGTTGTTCCTTTTTGAGTGCTAAAACTTTATTTGCAAAAGAAAAACTATGATTAGATTAAAATACTTTAAATATAAGCAATAGAATTGCAAAGACAGTGTTTTTATTGCTTGATATATATTGTTGAATTTAAAATGTTACTAGTTTAGGCTGCTTACATTTGTAATAGCAATCTATAACTAGAAACCTTTAACACATAAACACCTATTTGCTGGACTAAAACAAGCCTTTAACTTTTAGTAATGCCATATGCTTTTAAATTAACCCTTCTAAATACTGTACAAAGCTCATAACAGATTGCTTGTTTATAACCAAATTAGGGACTACTAAATACTCCTTAAGCAAACTATTGAAAAATAAAAGAAACATGCATATTCCTACAGTTCTAGGAATGTCAAAATTAAAGATGATACAATGCAAATTTGAGATTAAGCAATTATAATTTGTCTGTGCAATCTCAATGGTTTAAACATTTTAAGTTGAGCTAAACCTCTAAGGACCTATCCCTTTGGAAAGAAAAATCACACATTTGAAAATAGTATCTAGTGGAAGGTCTATTAAAATCACAATGGATCATAGCTGTCAACTTCAAATAGTGCCTTTCTCCTTAAGAGCTTAAGTTTACACACTGGTGCAACACCATAAATGCAGATGCTACAAAGGGAGCTACAAAGAAAAACAAATTTTATTCACAACACTTTGCATATAAACTTTTCCTTCTGCAGACTTGTGTGGAGTTGAAAATAAAGGATGCTAATATGTATATTATGCAGCACATCAAAAAAAAAAAAAGAGAGAGAGAAAAACACTGTAGTTGAGTGAAAATTCATTTATCTACTAAAAATTTAGGAGAACCCACATCCACTGTACTTCAAATTTATCTCTAAGTGACAAAAAAATACTATATGAAATGGAAAAATAATTAAATATTATTTAATCAATAGCTGATTACCTTTAAAACTTTGGGCTTCTTTTCCCTCTGGGGCCTCTTGTTTTCTTTTATAACCTAAAAAAAAAAAAAAAATCAAATTGCAAAATGAGCCTTCGTTTAAGGAAAAAAAAAATAGCTCTTGCCCCCCGCCCCAAATTTTTTGGCTATTTCTCTGTAAAACTACTTATGCCATTTAAAATTATCAACATGTTTACCAGGCAGAACCTAAAGATCTTATGTAAAATGTATACTTTAAAAGTCACTGAAAAAAAGCCTTGCAAAGAGATGAAGTAGGGAAATACCCTTTTTTCCCCTTAAAGTCTGTCTTAATTAGCCTCTGCATTCTTCACAGCGAAACCCACGAGGTAGCCATCTTGCTTGCTTCTGCAGAGGAAGCCTCTACAGTGGAACAGTTCTGCAAACTGCTTTTTGGTATTATTATCATGGTGTTTAAAGGCAGCCCTGGCCTGCCAGCACTGTAGACGTGCTGGGCATGCCTTTTGCAAAAACAGCCCCACAAAGAGTGCAGCCAATGGCAATGCAGAGCTTAGCAACTCCAAAGTGATCTTCTCTGCCTAGCCTTCCTAGACAAAGGATCTCCTGTGCGGCTCAGCTCTCACCACAGGACACAGGCAGCCACAAGCTGCGACATGGAGTTCGCTGTAGAGGATCTGGTCGCGCCGAAATCACAGGAGGCTTCAGCAAAAACAATGCACACAAATCCCCCAGGTCTCCACCATCGGATCGATGGCGGTGTCTCCCTGATTAGTAACCTCTTGGCTGTTCCGAGGGCAGGTCTGCGCGGGGGGAGGGGTGCGCGGCCCTGCCTCCAACGTACAGGAGATATAACTGAGCCGAGGGGGGCATTTGGGCTTGCTGAAACTCTGGAAGGTATTGTGCATTTTTACTTTATAAGGCAAGGCTAAATATTGGCGATATTTAAGGCAGGGAGGTTATGTGAGGACAGTGTAGGCTCAGCTGTTGGGCTGCGTGTCTCATTCCTGGGAACCACACCTCTTTGCAGCAGGCGGCTTGCCCAGAAACACAGCAATTTGATTTCTGTCAATAAATGTCCAATGACAAAGGCGGATTAAAAAAAATAATAAAGCCACTTACAAGGAAAAGGACAGGAAGAGGACAGTGTGGGGGGAGGAGGAGTCAAAATACACTTGCCACTCTGAACAGCTGAAAAGATTTCTCTCTTGCTCTGGACATTTCTGATGACCTTTATTTCCCAAAGAAATCCTTTCTCTCCAGAAGGCAGACTCGTACCTTTGGGACAAAAGGTGCACCTTTGGTTTCCGTCTCCCAAGATCATCAGCTGTCATTGAGCATCTCTCCGCTGAGCTTCCAATCAGGTCCCAAAGCGGAGACTGTCACCTACCACCCAGGGACAGGGACTTGAGCCAAGGGTGGAACAAGCAGCCACCCACACTCACATACCTGCACTGCCCCCATTGCCAGTGCGTGTACTTTGGGAGAGCTAGACACCGTCACTGGAATTTGCCAGACCCTGAGAAAGCCAGAGCCTGAAAAGTTCCCTCCCTTTAACCCTCTGGCGATGCAACAGCCTCTGCAGCTACAGCTGCTCCAAGCTGGTAGGTCTCAAGGTCATAGCCAAAATGCAGTGCACAGGCCAGTCACAGTCCCATGAACAGCCACCTTGACAGCTGCACAGATCTTGTGAAGACAGCCCCAGAGCCATCCTCACAGGGCCAGCGTTTCGGCAGCACATTTGGGGGATTGGCAGCAGAGCCTTTCTGACTGCTCAGCCAAAAATGGGTTTTCCACTTGCAGTTGGATTCAGAACAGATTCCCACAACCAGAAATCAAGAACAGAGTGAGGACTGGAAGGCCTGGATTTCATCACCCTTGATTCCTAGCCTTTGGGTTTGCCACAAAATCATGCTCTCCTTGTTGGAACAGGAGGTCCAACACTCATTGTTTTCTCACTTAAAACTGTCTCTCCCTCACCCACCCATCCTCAAAATGTTTAACAACTGTAAGAAGCAAAACTACTTATGGCAAAACGAGTGGATTCTGTTCTAACCACTACACCAGCAACATTTAAGCACACTGAGCCCACTGAGACATTTTCTGTGGGGAATTAAGCAGTGGTTAAAAAAAAAAATAGGGCCAAAAGACAAAATTTGAAAATGGGTTTAAGACCTCTTAACCCTACATTTTTCCCCCTTTATAGAATTTTCTTACTGTGGTAGATTCCAGAATCTTTCTTCATCCCAAACAGAAATGCTGGGACCATGAGATAATAACTCCCCATTTGAATTGTCCAACCCTTGCTTACTCCTATTTTCTGTCTCTGTAGATTTGCCTACTCTCAGTATGTCAGATAAGTGGTTTGGCATAATTTTTGTCCTTCTGTGTCTGGCTTACTTTGCTCAGCATAATTATCTTCAATTATTATAGGATGTATCAGAATTTCATTCATTTTTAAGGCTAAGTAATACCCCACTACATGTATATACATTTATTTAGTCTTTTTTTTGTTGTTGTTGATTTGAATTATTTCTACCTTTTGGCTACTGTGTATAACACTGCAATGAACATGGGCATATAAGTACATAGCTATGTCCCTGCTTTCAATTCACTCAGTTCATTTTGAGCTTTCAATTCATACACCCAGGAGTAGAATTGTTTGACTATTGTGTTTAATTTTTTGAGGACTCACCAATGCATTTTTTTTATAGCAGTTCCATCATTTTACAATTACAACAGCAGTGCACATAGTGTAGTCCTACATTTCTTAAAATGCCTTGTATTTCAGTTAAACTGCATTTCAATTTCAAGCACTCACCCCTCACCCTCCCTTAAGTACTTGAATATAACTTTTAAAAAGTATCAAAATTTTCTCAAGCTGATAACTCAATATTTAGTAAAGTGGTTGTGATATATTAGTATATAATTATATATTTTTAAACAAATCTTATTGCCTGTGTGATACATATGTTTGCATCAATAAAGTAAGGCTCAGAGTCTTAGGTCTACTGAATATCAACACAGTGAGAAGTCTACCTTTTAAACCTCTGCAGACAAGCATTTTCATGGCATGTGATACTCATGAAGCCATACAACATTGCACCTGACAACCTAAGCAAACACTGAAGGTCTATGTGCAGTGTTCTGTAAAATGAGTTAATAAATAAAGCCAAAGCTCATCTCAGCTAGATATGAGGGTTAACGAAAGGGACCAGAGCTAACATTAACTCCAAATATCCAACTGATACTGCACCATGAAGATCTGTCCTTGTTTGAACAAGAACAAGATTGGTAACCTCTATTGGTTGAGACCATCTGTTCTAATCCCACTCAGCAATTTCATGGGCTCAGTTCAAAGCTTAGGTGATGTTGAATTTTGATAAGAGTGAATAATCAGAAACTAGTAGGAGAGAAACAGGAAGTCAAGGGAGCCATTCCATTCTCTTGTCATTTAAGACAAAGTGCATATAATTAGATTCTGTTGAGTGAAAGATCAGAAATGAAGAAATCTTGTAGTAATAGTCCTACTTACTCAGAACTTATTTTTGTCTGTTTAAATCTGTTATTTTCTCTGCAAATAATCATGATTATTAAATTTCAAGAGTTGATGTTTTCTAATAACTCAAGTGTACTACAGATCTTTTCATATATTGCAAAATGTTTTTTTCTTAAAAATCATAGGATCATAAAAACAAAGAGAAAATTTAGACTAAGCTCTTTTATTTCACTGATAAACTAAGATCCTAAGAGGTAAAGCTACTAAATTCAGACTATACAATAAGAACTTGAACCTAGATCTAATCATCTACAGTGCTCTCTCTCTCTCTACAACCCTTCATTTTCAGTTCAACAAGAGACATTTGTAAATATCCCAAAATAACCTTACAAGGAACATCTTCAAAACTACAACTTTCAGGGCCTCCCTGGTGGCACAAGGGCTTGAGCACCACACTGTGAAGTATCTGCAGCCACTGCAGCATAAGTCTGATCCCCAGCCAGGGAGTGACACCCACATGGCGCAGCAGACCTCTCCAGCCTCACCCGCTGCTCCCCTCAGCAGTGTGTTTTGGTGGATCCACCGGTTCTGCTCCCCACTCTGTCTCTGGTGAATCCTCTCAACCCCACACCTCTGGCCTGTACCCCAACTCTTGTATACATAAATGAATAAAATCTTGAAAAAAACCCTACAACTTTTAGGATAAAGGAGTAGCCACTCAGATTGGTATTTTAAGTCAACATTATATTAAATATGCCCTTTTAAAAAACATATTTTGGGGCCTCCCTGGTGGCACAGTGGGTTAAGCAATGCACTATGAAGCAAATCGCAGCCACTGAAGCACAAGTTCAATCCCTGCCACCAGCCATGGAGGGGACCCACATGGCGTAGCAGACCTCTCCTGCCTCGCCCGCTGCTGCCCTTGGCAGTGTGTTTCAGTCAGCCTGCCTGTTCTGCTCCCTACTCTGTCTGGTGAATCCTCTCACCACCACTCTGGCCTGTACCCCAGCTCTTGTATGCATAAATAAATCTTAAAAAAAAAAACAAAAAACATGTTTTGTACCTTCAGAGATAAACTGATGAACAATTTCAAAATTCTGCTTGTCTTTCTATGCATAAGCAATTCTGCACCTACAAGAAACTAGGTATGTAAACACAGAAGAGAAGTCTTCTAAATTAATCTCAGGAGTAATTCACTGTTCCTCAAAATGACACCTCAGCTCCATGAAACCCTTCCAATAGTATCCACACTCTTCTCCTTCCATGACACCCTTCTATTTTTCTTTTTTTACATATGGTTACAGGTCATAGCTTTTGTTGTGCTACCTGATACAGATATTTCAAATAATATTTTATAAATTTCTCATTGATAAGAATAAGAAAGAATGGTTCATACATTTCACAATTCTAAAGAAGATTTTAAAGTCAAGGAGACATAGGAACCTGAAAGACTTAAGTCTTTCCTAGCTGATTTGGTCTGGATTTAGGTTGGCTTAATCACTCACACAATCTTTCCCTGGCTTCCCTCCCCCACTTCCTGCCTTCAGGCTTATCTTCAGTTCTTTTTTTCCTCTAAGTCAGACTCCAATCCATTCCCCTCTCTCCGTTCTGCTTATTGTTGGTAGAAAATAACTGCTTTTTAATAGCAAGAATTAGGGAACACGTGAGCAATGATCTTCAACAGTTGCCAAGTGAGAAAGAGGTTGCCAAGTGAGAACAAGTAGACAATGAGGTGAGCCACAGATAATTCAGAGACTAATGGGGCTGAAATATTATCTTTCCCCCAATTTATCAAGAATTATAGCACTGGCAGTGGAGTTCATCTCGACCCCTGCTCCCTTGCAGATTATTTCAATAAATCTGCCTTTACTGTTCTCAAAAGAATAAAAAGGAATTGTAGCATTTAAAATCCACAAGCCTACTCCCTCTATTAGTATCTAGGATCTGAAAGGTGGACATAGTAAATAGCAGCTTTGGATTTTTGTCATGTGCAGAGAAATCACAGAGGAAGAAAACTGCCCATTTTAGGAATGATATGTTTCTTTTGCTGTGTGTACTTTATAATAAATCAACATTATTTTTTTTCCCTTTTTTAAAGATTTATTTATTTATGCATACAAGAGCTGGGGTACAGGTCAGAGTCGCGGGAGGTGAGAGGATTCACCAGACAGAGTGAGGAGCAGAACAGGCAGAATGACTGAGACACACTGCTGAGGGGAGCAGCAGGCACAGCAGAAGAGGTCTGCTGGCCATGTGGGTCCCTTCCCTGGCAGGAGGCAGGGATCGAACTCATGCTGCAGTGGCTGCGGTTTGCTTCATAGTGCGTTGTTTAACCCGCTGCGCCACCAGGGAGGCCCTCAACATTATTTTTTAAAGGAAGTTAGAGTTGAATTTAGATAACACTGTGCCTTCAGTTTTGGATAACTTAATTGTCTCATCAGACTCCATAGCAAAATTACAAAATTTTATTGTTTCACCAAGAATCTCAAAAATGTTAAAAGAAACATTTTAAACACATTTCTCCCTGAGAAAAGTTTAGGGATCTCCTAAGTTTTAAAAATAAGCAAAATTATTGAAAAACCCTAAAAGGGTTTTTCACATCCAAAAATATTTTTTTGTAAAATTCAATTCATTTTTTTTCAGTGACCTCTATTTAATAACAAAAGCTTTTAGAATAACTCAATAAATATACAATATGCAGACATGGTGCTGACAATACAAGGTGATACAATTTCTTTCCCCCAAAATGACCATTTTATGAGGCATAAAACAGACAATCATGAAGCAGTATAGAATGGAAATATTCAGAAAGCTAGCTATGCAAAATAGAGGAGGCATCCTAGATGAAGTGACATTTCCATCACCTAGGTAAGAGAGTAGATTTGCTGAGCTACAAAGAGGGTGAAAAAAGGTGTGTGTCCCGGGTGGAGTTAACAAGTGCAAGAACACTGGGAACATTGTGGCTACTAAATTCACACTCCAAAATGGTCTTGAAGGGACATTGAGGAAGACAGACATACAGATACAGGTGATATCACCTGGGTAATAAGACGGGGTCATGGAGCATGTACTTGAAATGTTATATTTTTGTCCATCTTTTAATTTTGTATAATTAGTTTTTTCAAAAATCAGTAATAAGGGTCCTGATAAGTTGACATCACACACAGCGGATACCTTTCCAAGGGAAGAACTAAGGAGAGGTGACTGTCCTAAATCAGAAAACTCCTATTTTTAAGCTAGAAAACACCATGGTATAACTAAGTCTCCTATTCAGAGAAGATAGATATTTGGAAGGAGAACGCATGTAGGATTCTATGTTGAGATGAGATAAATTACTCAGGATGTGTTAAATGCCTTCCTTAGTTTTAAACTCCTTTACTAGACTGTCACACAATCTATGGAGAAATAAAATTTGTCTGCCTAGAAATAAGTTACTCTTCCAGTTAGGCAACTGCTGGATTTTTTTTTTTTTTTTTTTGAGGTACAGTGTGAGAAATATCCTTCCTTCCTTCATTCCAGAAATAAGAGAGGCACTGATTAACTTCTATAATTAATCTTATGGAGATTTATTTATTATTAATTATTTAATGAATAATTATTTTCCATGGACACAGCCTATGTAGAGAGAAATAATAGCTTTTTTCAGAGGGAAGAAATAAACTCCAGAAGCCAAAACCTTGCTATTAAACCCATACTATTATAGTAGGACAGACACCTAAACTTTATTTAGTCTGTTTGATTTTCCTGATAACCAAATACTATTCAATGGGCTTATTAACTTTTGTTTAAAATAAAATAGAACAATGGCCCTTGATGTTCTGACTAGAGACATTCATCTAACTTGCTTGTCATTTCTGTGTCAGAGCTTTTGTATTGGAAAGCCTTTGAGGGGATACCTCTGGGGTCAGGAAGAGATAGATATTCTTAGTATAACAAGAACCTTAGTTCACCTTGGAAAAAACAAGTAAGGAACTCAAGCTTATAATTGTGTTAACTGTACAAATTTAAATGGAAAAACCTGCCTGTCTTCATTAGGAATGGTTTAGCATAAGTAATTATAATAGTGTTTCCATAGATACTCATACTTAATGATTAGTTACGAACATGCAATTTTCACCCCTCCCTCTGAAATCTATTTGATTTACCTGACTTCCAAATACTTCTTCAGTGGGTAATTAGCTCTTGTAGTTTAAATAAATGGTTCTTGATGGTCTTGCTAGATATTTATAAGCAGTAAATTGGTATTTTCCTTACCGATAACATCAGCTGTTTTTAACACATCATTGGAGAAAGTCAACCTGTGTTCACTGATGCAGTCATTAGGTCTCTAAATTTATGAGCATATGCCCATATTTTTAATAGGGCTGTATTTACTGATGACTGTAATAAATGGTTAGTGGGTTTTAGGAGATAAAGGATCACTCCACCCAACAATTCTCATCATCATTTACTATGCATGTGATAAAAGAAAATTACTTCACTGTTTTGAAAAGAAAGTATTTCCTCCTGATCTGTCCATCTTAAAATATTGTATTACATAATGTAAAAATATTATTTAATACAACATCATATTGTCCCGGATAGGATGCAAATACAAAGGTTGCTATTGACTATGGGACCTTGAGCAAAGCATTCCCCATAGACTCAAGAGGGACACTATTGATATTAGAGTTAATTGCTATAATGAATAAGAAAAGTCAAAAAGTGAAAGGTGGATATCAAATCATTTTGTTCATATGTGGACTATAAATACCAAAAAATCCATACACAAATAATAGTAGGAATAAATCTTGAACTCAGCAAAAAGAAAATATAATGATTATCAGAGGGGACTGGGAAGAGGGAGAGAGGGATAGAAGGAGGAGGCAAGTGGGATATGGGCACAGGTGGTTTGGTGGAGGATATGAAAAATACAAAAAGAAAAAAAAAAAGAATTTTCATTGCATTTACTATTCTGGATTATTTTGAATTTAATCAAAAGCACTGCTCTAGTACTAGAGGTTTTTTTGTTTTTTTTTTTTTAAAGATTTATTTATTTGGGCCTCCCTGGTGGCGCAGTGGGTTAAGCAACGCACTATGGAGCAGACCGCAACCACTGCAGCACGAGTTCGATCCCTGCTGAGTTCGATCCCTGCTGCCAGCCAGGGGTGGGCCCACAGGGTGCGGCAGACCTCTCCTGCTGTGCCCGCTGCTCCCCTCAGCAGTGTACTTCCGTTGATCTGCCTGTTCTGCTCCCCGCTCTGTCTGTGGTGAATCCTCTCACCCCCCACACCTCTGGCCTGTATCCCAGTGCTTGTGTGCATAAATAAATAAATCTTTTTTTTTTTTAAAGATTTATTTATTTATGCATACAAGCACTGGGGTACAGGCCAGAGGTGTGGGGGGTGAGAG
>JAGFMF010012105.1:3356838-3367561 GCA_019455555.1 Galemys pyrenaicus
TCCCTGCTCTCTGTGGTGAATCCTCTCACCCCCCACACCTCTGGCCTGTACCCCAGTGCTTGTATGCATAAATAAATAAATCTTTAAAAAAAAAAAACACTATTTTGTTTTACTTATTTTGCTGATTCTTGTTTATTTTAACATCTCATAGTAGCCTAGAAGGATACCTAAAATATATAATTAGGTGAACAAGGGAGATAATGGAGTTTCTAAGTTGTCCATGTATCTGTGATATAATTCTATATCAGGGCCTCCCTGGTGGCACAGTGGGTTAAGCAAAGCACTATGAAGCAAACCGCAGCCACTGCAGCACGAGTTCGATCCCTGCCACCGGCCAGGGAGGGGACCCACATGATGCGGCAGATCTCTCCTGCCTCACCCTCTGCTGCCCTCAGCAGTGTGTTTCGGTTGGTCTGCCTGTTCTGTTCCCCACTCTGTCTGGTGAATCCTCTCACCTCCCTGGACCACAGCTGTTGTATGCATAAATAAATAAATCTTAAAAATAAATTCTATATCAAATCCTAAACAAGTTACTCACTGGTTCAAGTGTAGATGAATACACACACACACACACAGTTTTCTCTCAAAACCCAAAGTTTACCAATTCCATTCAAAAGCATATGACTTGGATACATTGTGGGCTTCTACTTCTTCCTACCTTGATTCTACTTTTGCTCTTTAACAGAAAACTCACCACAAAATGGTGCTGTACATGAATTATGAAAATATATTGTATAGTGTATCTAGAAGATAGCAGAAACACCAAAACTCTTCCATAGAAAGACATGAAAACAACTGTGGCATTGTTGTCTCTCTGGAAACCACAACTATAATTTGGTCTCACATGGGAACAATGAAAATAATTCATTCATAACACATCTTAATCCTCCAGAAAAAAATGCCTTTGCAGATATTGTGAAATGGTGTGTACTGTCAACTTCTGAGGAGTTCAGTTACTTTCTTCTGAATAACACAAATCAAATGGCAACATGGAATTGGGTGAAGGTAATGAATAAACAAGTAATTTTCCTCAAGGTTAAGCGCCCTCTATCTAGCAGGTATTCTGCAGGACCCTGAATAGCTATCACTTCTGTCCTTCATTTCATCCCTGCTTCATGGTGATGCTTATCTCATGTTACATATAGATCCATTCTCACACTTATGACCACATGGGAGAATATCAAAACTTAGTATAAGTAATTTTCTCCTGAAATAGGAACCATTGTCAACTTCATTTTTCAAAGTCTTACAAAAATAGTATGATTCTTTTACTGTTTTTTTTTTTAGGGGGGGAAGTGGTAGATATGATTTACATTTCTGTGAAACCTAATAAATGCAATGGATCATCTCTTCAGAAAAATGCATATTATGTTTCAAATGATTTTGGGAGGATGGAATCACATTACACTGAAGTCCATCCAGATAAAATATCTCTGATGTGGAAGCTCTATTTTTAAGATTTCTGAAACAACATATAAAAGATGAGTGTTGGGATCATTTAAACTAGGATAAAATTGGTCTTAGGAATTCTTCTGTAGCAACCAAAAAAATATATATGATTATTTTAGTGGAACTAAAGTGCTAATATAATAATTTTTAAATTCTGCTTTTTCCATGGTAGCTAAAAATATACCAAATACCTAATCAGATCCGTCTTGTATCCAATCATAAAGTAAGAGATATGCTGAGGCAAAAATGACAACAGAAAGGGAAAGAAGAGAGGCACCAACTATATGTTCTTCAAGCCTTTTATCACTTCTGAAGGACAGAAGTGATAGCTATAAAGGGTTTGACAGAGTACCTGCTATATAGAGGGTGCTTAACCTTGAAGAGATTTACATGTTCATTCATGTTCCTTTGGCCATGAACATGAGAATCTACAAAACAGTGATATTGCAGACATCAGTAGGCACTGTTCAAACAGGAATGCCCAACAAGTGTTACCATGGCAAAACTGGAAACATCTATAATGCTACCCAGGATGCAGTTGGCATTGATGTCAATAAACAAGTCATGGGCAAGATTCTTGCCAAGAGCATGCATGTTCATATTGAGATTATTAAGCATCTAAGAGCAGATAGAGCCCCCTGAACCATGTGAAAAAGGAAACCAGAGAGAAAGGTACTTAGGTTCAACTGAAGCACCAGCCTGCTCCACCCAGAGAAGCATGCTTTTTGAGAACCCATGGAGAGGAGCCTGAGCTGCTGGAACACATTCCCCATGAATTCATGGCATGATAGGTGTGAAAAACAATAAAAGACATCTGGATTATTAAAAATATACAGAGAGAGAGAAAGATGATGAAATGCTGGTGCAATCACTATCTCTGAGGGCACCTAAGATGTATTACCAAAAAGAATGTAGTAGAAACTTCAGTTTCTCATTTTGGGAGAAGGAACTGAACCTGACTTTCAAATACAAATTTATACCGCAACTTTAGGTTTCCAAAAATGGTAAAGATTTAGAAATCATGAGCATAAATTCATTAGCAAGTTATTAATTTAGCTGCTGCTTTTCTTCCCTCTCCCCCCCCCCCACCAACACATCTTTGGTTTCATTTTCATTTTTTCTTGTTTTTTAATTGTGTTTTTGCTTTTTTATTGCTTCTTTTTTAGTTTTATCTTTTTGTGTGTGCTATGACTTCTAGCTTAAAATAAAGGACTAATGATTCCAGTGTCAAGGAAATTATTTGAATGAGAACCCAGATTTATATGAAAAAATTTTACTACCACAGAAAAAATAAAGAAACTATAAGTACCCAGCAATGAAAAATAATTTAGTAGGTCATGTTCACTAACCTAAAGGAACATTGAGCCCACATTTTAAAAATCTTTACAGATTTTAATTATAAGGGGAAATGCCAATGAGACAAAAAATTGAGAAAATTTTTCCCATCTGACCTCAACTATGTTATTTTCTAAATACAGGAGAAATATTGGGAGCAAACACGCCAATGTATTTTTTGTGGCTGCCACTAGTGAAAACTATGGTTTATTTTTTTCCTGGTTCTAAATTTTCTAAATGCAAATTACATTACTTCCATTTAGCATGTTTTGTTGCTTTTTAAAGTAACACAAGCTCATTATGTAAAAATTCAAACCATGTAGAAACACCTAAGCAAAATGTAAAGTCACATATTTTCTAATACACTCGTCTCCTGCATCCAAAAATAATATAATCCTCAGGCCTCCCTGGTGGCCCAAGGGGTTAAGTCACAGCACTATGAAGCACTATCTGCATGCAGCTACTGCATCACAAGTCTGATCCTGGCCAGGGAGCTAACCCACAGCAGACCTCTCCTGTCTCGCCTGCTGTTCCCCTCAGCAGTGTATTTCAGTAGATCCCCTGTTCTGTTCCCTGCTATGTCTCTGGTGAATCCTCTCACCCCCCCCCATGTCTGACCTGTACCCCCAGTTCTTGTATGAGTAAGTAAATAAATAAATAAATCTTTTTTAGGAACCTCCAATCCTCAAGAGGTAAACACATCCATTATTTTGGTTTGGTAGATATCCTTCTAAAATTCTTTTTCTAAATTCCATTTATAATTAGAAAATTACCTTTTGAGCTTTCATTTAAAATCTCTTTTTCGGGGCCTCCCTGGTGGCGCAGTGGGTTAAGCAACACACTATGAAGCAAACCGTAGCCACTGCAGCACGAGTTCGATCCCTGCTGCCGGCCAGGGGGGGGACCCACATGGTGCGGCAGACCTCTCCTGCTGTGCCTGCTGCTCCCCTCAGCAGTGTACCTCTTATGATCTGCCTGTTCTGCTCCCTGCTCTCTGTGGTGAATCCTCTCACCCCCTACACCTCTGGCCTGTACCCCAGTGCTTGTATGCATAAATAATTAAATCTTAAAAAAAAATAAAGTCATATGCTCTTAACATACACTCTTTATAAAAAAAAATAAATAAAATCTCTTTTTCCATTTAAAACACTGAGTTGCATCTTGGTATAACCCACAATCACAGATGCATGTGGCAGTAATTTTAACCAATGTAGGCAGCAACTTTCCTATCAGATATTTCTTAAAGCACTCTCTGCTTTCATAGAAACTTTTTTCTCCAATCATAAGACTCAGTACTCAAGTACCCTGATACATAGGACAGAGTCCTATGGTCCTAATATCTTTGTATACTTGAAGATGGTATGTATAGAAATAAACTCCAAGATGTTTAAGGGAACTAGCTGCTAAGATATAGAATATAATAAATGTTTTTCAGCACACTTATTTTCAAGACATTGGCATGTGAGAAATAGTCTGAGTCTTTTTTTTTTTTAAAGATTTATTTATTTATGCATACAAGCACTGGGGTACAGGCCAGAGATGTAGGGGGTGAGAGGATTCACCACAGTGAGTGGGGAGCAGAACAGGCAGATCAACGGAAGTACACTGCTGAGGGGAGCAGCGGGCACAGCAGGAGAGGTCTGCCTGCACCATGTGGGTCCCCTCCCTGGCCGCAGCAGGAATTGAACTCATGCTGTAGTGGCTGCAGTTCACTTTATAGTGCGTTGCTTAACCCACTGCGCCACCAGGGAGGCCCAATAGTCTGAGTCTTATATTTTGGACAAGATTTCATTTGTTCTATTATTGTATCATTTGTTAATCACCTACTTAGTGCTACCTCAAACGCAAAGACTTGGTTTTTAAAATTTAAACATCTTGCTCTTACCACTGCTCTGTTGGCAGGAGAACAATGCCCTTCATTTACAAACAGTGACTCAGTATTAATGGAACATAATTAAATCAAAAAAGAGCAAGATTTCTCTTTTGTAGTTTCCCTAGAAGACATTAAGAATTGACGATGATTAGCCAAAATTTTTTGGATACTCTTGACTTGAGTATTTAGTCTCATTATTTAGGTAATGACCTGAATTGCTTAGATTAGTTCAATTCATTTGCTTAGTTGTATTTTAAGTATGCAAAAAAAAAAAACTATGATTTGGCCCCTCCTTCCAGATAATACTAGGTCCACACCCACCCCTATATGCCACAGAAACCAGCTTTTTTATTTTATTTATTTATTTATCCATACAAGGACTGGGGTACAGGCCAGAGATGTGGGGGTGTGATGATTCACCAGAGACAGAGTGGGGAGCAGTACAGGCAGATCCAACGAACCACACTGCCAGGGGAGCAGCAGGGAAAGCATAAGAGGTCTGCTGCGCCATGTAGGTCACTCCCTGGCCTGGGATCCAACTCTCACTGCAGTGGCTGTGGACAGCCTCATAGTGTGTTACTTAACCCACTGCGCCACCAGGAGGACTCAAGAGCAGGCTATTTTATAAGTGAATGCCATTTTACAGCTTTAAAACCATCAACTGTTTTTTTAAACCCTCAACTCTTTAAATACTACTCTGGAATAAAAAACCAATAAGTTATTTTTGATCAAGCAGAAATGGAGAGTTAAGATCTGTAACAAGTATCCTATTATGGTGTAATATATTCCATAATAGTATAGCATGGATATAAGTATAACTAAATGAATTGTTAGCCAATTCTTCCTAGATACGGTAACATACACAGAATGGTAAGATAAGGTTTCAACGATAGTGACAAGATCCAGAAATTAACACCCACCAGTCAGAATCAATTAAGAGCGGTAACATTTTTGTTGACATACTTGGGGTTTACACATGCAAGGCCTTTTATTTTTCTATGAATGGCTCTATGGTGAGGTATGCTACTGACGTCTCCGTGGTGACTCAAGATTTCTTCAAGGCATGTTTAAGGACATACAACATCTGTCCTCAATTGAAGGATTTGGTAAGAAAAAATGTGTTTCATATACCATATACAATATATGCCCAAATGAGATCTAGTTGTTTTAATAACACTACAAAAAGCAGTGACTAAAAGAGGCTTGTTCCACCCCCAATCCTGCTAAAATGGATAAAATAAAGCAAGTATGTCAACCAATGCAGAAATGATATTATATTTTCTATAAGATAGTCCATGGTTCATATACTACTACCTAAATTTTTGTTTTTAAAGAACTATATAGAGGGCCTCCCTGGTGGCACAGCAGGTTGAGTGCCCCACTGTGAAGCACCTGTTTACAGCAATGTGAGTTTGCTCCCCTGCCAGGGAGGAGACCCACATGGTGCAGCAGACCTCTCCTGCCTCGCTCACTGCTCCCCTCGCAGTGTATTTCAGTTCATCTGCCTGTTCTGTTCCCCACTCTGTCTCTGGTGAATCCTCTCACTCTGGCCTACAACCCAGTTCTTGTATGCAGAAATAAATAAATCTTAAAAAAAAAAAAAGACTATGTAGATATTACTGCTTTTCTAGATAGAATTTGCATTGCCAAGAAGACAGCACAGACATAAAGACCACTTTTTAAAGTGTTAACTAGTATACTATTTGATCTAACAAAACATATAAGGGGGGGAGGGGTCTTCCTGTGGCCTAGGGGTTAAGTCTCAGCATGATTACCTCAAAGACCTGACATTTGATCCCCTACCAGGGAGATAATCCACATCTGGTGCCTGACTCACCCACTGCTCTCCTCAGCAGTGGATTTCAGTAAATCTGCCTGTTCTTTCTCCCCACTCAGTCTCTGGTGAATCTTCTCACCCCTGACTCCCCTCACCTCTGGCCTATACCCCAATTCTTCTACACAAAAATTAAGTAAAATCTTTTTTTGGGGGGGATTTTGGAATTTTTTTTTAAAGATTTATTTATGCATACAAGAACTGAGGCACAGGCCAGAGGTGTGTGTGGGGGCGATGTGAGGATTCACCAGAGATAGGCAAGAGAGCAAGCAGATTGACTGAAGGGAGTAGTGGGCTAGGCAGGAGAGGTCTGCTACGCCATGTGGGTTCCCTCCCTGCTGGAGGCAGGGATCAAACTCTAGTGCTGCAACGGCTGTGGTTTGCTTCATAGTGCATTGCTTAACCCACTGTGCCACCAGGGAGGCCCAAAATTAAGTAAAATCTTTACCAAAACCTATAAAAGGTCTAATATTTGCTGGAATAATCAACATTATATTGAATAAATATAAGAGATTATTTTACTTTGGTGACCAATTCACAAACTGTTGACATAGCCTTTTAATTAATATTAATTAAGTGCATGATACTAGACCAAATCGCCAAGCTAAAGATACATAAGTTAGGGCCTCCCTGGTGGAGCAGTGGTTTAAGCAACATGCTATGAAGCAAACCACAGCCACTGCAGCACAAGTTCGATCCCTGCCCCCAAGCAGGAAGGGAACCCACATAGTGCAGCAGACTTCTCACCAACTGCTCCCCTCAAAAGTGTGTTTTAGTCAGTCTGCCTGTTCTGCTTCCCACTCTGTCTCTGATGGATCCTCTCACCTCCCTTGACTCCGGCCTGTACCCCAGCTCTTGTATGCATAAATAAATAAATCTTTAAAAAAAATACATAATTTAATAACCCATTCTCAGAAGCCTATCTGCAAATAACTGTTATTTGCTTTCTTGTTTTTATACACATTAAAAATTTTTTGTCAAAGCACAGCCTGTTCAAAGCACTTAGTCTCTATATTTATAACCCTTATCGCTACATACACACACACACAGACACACACACACTCTCTCTCTCTCTTTTCTTACTTATATCACTATTTAATAAATTGGGTAATGTATATAATATTGAAATGTTACATTGCAAATACATATGAGGAATATCTAGCTAAAAGCAAATTCGTAGATGGTTATGAGTTATAAAATTAGTGTTTTAATTATATGTACTTCTGAATATGTAGAATAGAGTCCAAGGCCATACCACCCTGAACGCGCCCTATCTCGTCTGAATATGTAGAATAGAGTATGCTGAACTAAGCTTGGCATAAAAACATTTTAGCTACAAGGTATCTCTGAGAAGACTACTCTACTCTGCTGTTTTAAGGAAATTCTATCATATTGTTAAGACAAAATATAATCTATGACCAAGAATGGGAAGTCAGTAATTGTTCTCATTTCTTCCAGATAGTAGTTAGCATTTTGAGAAATGGCATATATTTAGGGGGCTACGTATATCTTAGAGAAAAAAAAATTTTTTAAATACACTTTACATCTTATTGATTGCATTGCAGTTGATTCTTTTTTTTATTCGATTTATTTAATTATATTTAACATCATTTGTAGTCCCCAGGGAGTTCCCAGCACCATTTCCCCCGTGCACTATCACCTTAGTCCCTTGTGCTCTTTCTGCCCTCATCCCTGTCTCTGCCTGTCCCCCCTCCATGATCACTTTGGTTTATCTTTGACCTTTTGTTCTTGTTGGGTTTTTAGCTTTTTTGTCTGTTTGCTTGTTTGTTTGCTTGGTTTTGGCTGTAATTGCTCATTTCCTAGAGCTCTCTTATTATTATTATTATTTTTGCATTGATTTTCCATACATTCCTCCTAAAGGTGAAGAAAAAATTTTAACAACCTGTTTTTAAAAATCTAATTTGGGGCCTCCCTGGTGGCGCAGTGGGTTAAGCAACGCACTATGAAGCAGACCACAACCACTGCAGCACGATCCCTGCTGCCGGCCAGGGGGGGACCCACATGGTGTGGCAGACCTCTCCTGCTGTGCCCGCTGCTCCACTCAGCAGTGTACTTCCGTTGATCTGCCTGTTCTGCTCCCCACTCTCTGTGGTGAATCCTCTCACCCCCCCCCACACCTCTGGCCTGTACCCCAGTGCTTGTATGCATAAATAAATAAAATCTTTAAAAAAAAAAAAATCTAATTTGGGGCCTCCCTGGTGGCGTAGTGGGTTAAGCAATGCACTATGAAGCAAATCGCAGCCACTGCAGCACAAGTTTGATCCCTGCTGCTGGCCAGGGAGGGGACCCACATGGCACAGCAGACCTTTCCTGCCTCGCCCGCTGCCGCCCTTGGCAGTGTGTTTCAGTCAGTCTGCCTGTTCTGCTCCCCACTCTGTCTCTAGTGAATCCTCTCACGGCCCTTAATTCTGGCCTGTGCCCCAGCTCCTGTATGCATAAATAAATAAATCTTTTTTAAAAAGTGTAATTTGATTTTATAAAAGCACTAACAAAACTACCAAATATTGACATTGTAAAAGTAGAGATATATTTTCTGCTTCTAACTCCAACTCTTAGTAATTAAAACAAGAATAATTAAAAGAAACTAATAAATGCATAAAATAGATTTGTTTGCCAATATTTAGGTGTCAAAGTAAATGAATGTCCTTCAATCCTTGACATATCAAATAAATATTTTAAAATGTCAAAAAGAACAAAAAATCAAATACCCAAGAATGAAAGTAATGAAACAAATCTATTGACAACTACAAAATATTAGTTAACGAAATTAAGTAAGACTTACAAAAAGACACACTATGGCCATGAAAGGGAACATTCAATACTATAAAAATGTTACTCTCTCTAAAGTGAAATACAGACTCGACATAATCAAAATAGAAATTCCAGTAAAAATTTTTGGTAGAAATTTACAGGCTTAATGAAAATGTAAATAACCAAAAACAGCCCAAATAAAAAAATAATAATAAATAAAATGAAATATAGCCCAAACAAACTACTCATTTTTACTACAGAGCAGTATTTTCTAGTATGATGTACCCATGTGTTTCCCACTCCAGGTTATTATAAATAAAGCAACTATGAACAACAATAAATAGCCCGAATTAATTCTAGAGAACAAACTGAAGGACTCATACTATCAGTTAGCAAATAGTGACAGAGCCTGGCAAAAGAATAGACCAAAATATCAATGAATGTCTAGAACAGACCCAGAACTAATCAGTCACCTGATTTATGACAAACTGACATTGCAGTAGTGGGGAAGGGGTGGTCATTTCAATAATTCCACTGATCAAATAAACATCCATATGAAAAAGAATGAATCTTGACTCCTGTGTCTCACACCATACATAAAATTCCAGATATACTGTACATACAAACATGAGCAGTTTTAAAAAGTAACTTCTAAAGAAGAAAGCAAAAGAAAACCTTGTCAACTGGCCAAAAAAAAAAAGACAAGATTTTTCTTAAGCAGAACATAAAAAGCTATTGCCTAGGAAAGGATTGGTAACATTAAGAATTTCTATTCATTATTCATGGACTCCCTGGTGGCGCAGGAGTTAAAGTCTCAGTGCTATCAAGCTAAACCAGCCTGGGCAGTATGAGTTTGAGTTCGACCCAGGGCAGGGAGGTGACCCACATGGCGCAGCAGACCTCTCCTGTCTCACCTGCTGCTCCCTTCAGCAGTGTATTTCAGTCAATCTGTCTCTGGTGAGTCCTGTCACCCCGCCATAGAGCTCTCACCTATGCCCCACTTCCTCTACTCAAAAATAAATTTTTAAAAAATCTTATACTAAAGAAAATGAAAAACTGAGGCATAGCATAGGTAGAGAATCTCAATCATATAATTCAATAAAAGATTGGTATGAATAAAACATAATGATAGAGATGAATTACAGTGAAAAGGCAGAAAAAGCAATTTAAATATGGACAAAAGACTTAACTGGAACTTCATAGCTAACAAGCATATATTTAGCTCAATTTTACTAGTCATCAAGAAGATGCAGGTAGGGATGGCTCTATATACCCAACGAAATAATAAAAATAAAACAGGACAGAAAATCTCAAGTGTTAGCCACGATGTAGAGCTAGTAGAACTTGAAAACTACTGATGAGGGGCCTCCCTGGTGGCGCAGTGGGTTAAGCAACGCACTATGAAGCAAACCGTAGCCACTGCAGCACAAGTTCGATCCCTGCTGCCGGCCAGGGAGGGG
>JAGFMF010012105.1:3374772-3392159 GCA_019455555.1 Galemys pyrenaicus
GTGCTTGTATGCATGAATAAATAAATCTTTAAAAAAAAAATAAAAATAAACAACTCTCTTTTATTCTAAAATGTGCCTTTCTGTTTCCTTTCATTAAAATGTCCTTTCCAAAAAAAAAAAGTAAAAAGTAGGGATAGGCTTCTTTTTTAATATTATTACTTCACAAAGTAAAAAATGCCAGCTCTCAATCATTCTCAATCTTTGCTTTTGATTTTTGTGGGAGATCTGTTCCAGGTAATCCTGGGAGCTGCTGGATGATTTAAAAGTTAATGGTAGCCTCATATGAGAAAACACTGCATTTGAATCTGTGATCATCAGATAGTCCCTCAGCAAACTACTTAAATGAATCAACAATGAGGTTGCAGGGCCTCCCTGGCAGCAGAGATTAAAGTCTCAGCACTATCAAGCTATCATTAGTCACTGTGCAAGAGTTCGATACCCCGCAGCGAGCTGACCCACATGGTGCAGCAGACCTCTCCTGTCTCATATCTGCTCTCCTCAGCAGTGTATTTCAGTTGATCTGCCTGTTCTGCTCCCACTCTCTTCCACCCCCTCATCCCCAGCACCTCTGGCCTGGACCCCTGTTCCTGTATGCATATATAAATAAAAATAAATCTTAAAAAAAAAAAAAAAAAGAATGAAGTTGCTTTAATGCTTTGAAGATATCAGTGGGTCCTACAAGGAAAGTGTCATTTCATCATTATGACCTGTAAGGTTAGGGGATAGGGAGAAATAGAAAAGAAGGACTTTGCACTTAAGCAAACCTGGACTCATTTTCTAGCTCAAAAATATTACTATTAGTGATTCTCACAAATTTCTTAATCTCCCTATACTTCAGTTTCCTTATGCTAATAGAATAGGAAGTATAATAATACTGACTTCAATGAGCTGTAAGATAGAGATAATACTTCTAAAAGCTTAGCAGAAGGCTGTGATAGGTATTTAATAACTGGGAGGTAAGAAAAAAAAAGCTTTTTATAACTTCAAAAAAGAAGAGAATAATATAAATGGTAGTTAGCATTATTATACAATCAGCTTAATCCATAGTCTTCCACATCCTGCAAAAGCATCATATAGTTAATTTCTGTTCCCCCCTAATACACTTTCAAAACACATTATAATAAAAGATTCCAGAGCACATTAGGGTCAGAACTTCCTCTAAGGCTTTTGAAATAAAACATTAGTGATAACATTAACCATAAGAAAAATAACATTTTGATAAATCTGTGCTAAATACAAATACTAAATTGGAGAAAACTTCACTTGAGTTCTTGGCATGTAAGTATATTGCTTTCTCTTCTTTTCTTAAAAAAATGTTTTGGTTTACTAACTCTTTGGCTATTAAAAAATGTAGACTTTTCTCCAAAGATCACTGCTTTTTGTACCAGCATTTTCAGAAAACAAAAGACATTCTAATTCTAATCTCCAGAAAATCAGCAAGGTTTATAAGGATTTTTTTTCCCAGATGTCAAAAAGCAATCCATTCCTTTCTCTAGAAATTCAACAATATCAATAAAAATATGCTTTATCTCTTGTATCAAGTTTATATTACTTTAAAAATTAAGAATATGTAATTTGGGTATTGCAATCAACTACAAAAATTAAAATTCATGTACGTAGGCAAGTAATCTGGATATACCAGACAGTGTCATGGGATCTGCTTTTGAAGGTAATTTTTAAATTGATCTCTGTCTGTCTCTTCTATATTCTTTTATATTTTTAAATTGAAGTGCTTTAGAAATTCAGACTTGTAATTAAGATAATGTTTACTATTCAAATCTTATCTGCTAGGAAAGAGACTGCCAAGGAAATGGAAAAGGTATGAGCAACATGGATTGAGAAGATGTGGCCTCTTTAAATTGTAACAGCCTTTCTATGAGATTGTGAAAAAGGCAAATGACCCCTGAAGAACCCAACTGCAGGGGAGAAACCACTGAGTACCACCAAGCCAAAGAAGCAGAGATAATCAGAAACAAAATAGGGGCTCCCAAAAGATCCTAATTTTATCACCCTGGGCTCCACTGATGAAATGTAAGCTTTTGTTATAAACTAAGTTGTCCCCAGGGCTGAATTGTTGGGAGACAGGCAGCAAGCTTTTTTTTTCAATTTGTGGGGTAAAAAAGATAATGTAATGCATTCTGTTAAATAGCTCCAATTTAAATATGTAATTATCCTCAAAGACCTATAGAACTTTTATTTACCATATAAATTTTAAATGTTCAATTTCCTTTTTTTGATGTTTTCAATTATTATTGAATATCTAAGTCATACAAAAAGGCATATTTACAATTGAGTGCTAAGTCCACTTCCATTTTTTCCTCTGATTAAACTGACATTTCAATATTTCTCAAAATGGGCTTTATTCTACTTTAGAATTTCTTCAAAAGTCTGAATGCCACAGAAATGGAATTAGATTATCAGAGAATAGTGTCCCTATTATTAAACAGGCCCAGGAACCAGGAAGAACATCATGCAATTAATTGACACTATATCGCAAGTTCTCCTTTCCCTAGAAAATAAACAAACAAAAAACATGCAACAACTATGGGATGTGAAATATTTCTTAGGTCATAAATCTTTTCACTAGATGACATCAGTCTTAACCCATAATACATTCCCCCCTAAAATGTTCTTGTGACACAGGGGACTGGAGTTTGTGAGATTCAAAGACAGGAGATAAGAGACCAACTCATAATCTGAAACACAAAAAGACACAATACCACCCCAGAAGTAGAGCACATGAGGTTAAGGACAGAGTAGAGAAGTGGCAAATAGGCCCCCGGGTGAATGTGATAACTAGGGCTTATGTAAAAACCAGCTAATTATTCACATATAATTTAAACTAACAAAATTGGTCAAAAAGATCAGAATTTTTGCCTCACTATTGTGTGAGTTTACTGCTTCCTATAAAGAACTTCTTTTTTTCCCACCTTGCTTAGAAAATGAAAAGCCAGCTCCCTAAAGTCTATCAGTTGTCTGTAAAGGACAATATTGACAGAACCAAGTCTGGAAGACTTTTCCCACCTAGTTTCCTCCCTCCTGTGTCTCCCAAAGTCCCATGGGCAGGAAGTGACTGAACTGCAGTAACCATGCAGCCTGCATATCTATTTGAAATTATATTGCAGCCCTTCCCATTACCAGCAGTCTCCAAAAAAGTGGTATCTACATACTAGAGCTAGCTTACAAAACTAACTCCAATTTCAGTCACTCCATTCAGCGCCTTAGAATTTAAAGGCAATTGGCCTTGACTGAGAAATACAAGACTTAAAACATTTCTTTTTAAAAGGCACCACCTGGCTCCGTTTCCACCAGCAGCTAAGTTCTACATCGAAGAGGAAGAGGAGGTGGGCGGGTTGCTTGCTGTTCCTAGATAGTTTTCTACCACAGGAAGTTTAAGAGCCCTCGGCACATGGAAAGGCTGTTCAGGGAAACTCTCTAGAATGCCAGCAGACTTAATCAAAGCCTCCTTCCATATGTAAAACACTCCTGCTGCCCTGCAGAGAGCAAGAAAAAACGGCCCAAAGCGACCACAGAAAAGGGAAGGGAGAAGTTAAAATGGAGATAGACCCTTCTAGAAACGAGAAAAGCAATAAACACATTGGGACGAGGAAGAAGCATAAGAAGGAAGAAAATATCCAAAAAGAAAAAAATGCCAAAAGATGAAGGGAAAGAAATTTACAGTAATAAAGCTAGAATATAAAAAAGCAACTGGGATCAAAACTCTGAAGACTAAAGGTAGAGAGAAGGGGGGAGGGGGGACTTGATTGTGCAGGGAAAAAAGAAGATACAAACGCAAAGAGTGGGGGAGGGGAGAGACAAACCAGATAAAGAAGATTGGAGAGGAGGAGAAACAAAGGGCTGGGACAGAGGTGATCCAAACCTCTATCAATTCTGGAAGACCAGAGCTGAGAGCTATGGTCACTCTAATTAAAATGGTAAGTGGCGGTCCCAGTCATAAACTACTAATCTTTGCGGAAAAATGAAACACTGCTAGCGCCCGTCTATCACGATTCTGAAATTTCATTGAAATCTTAACAAGACTTTAAAGACTGTTGGAGGTTGACAGCCGATCTAATTGAGATCCCTGAAGTGGGGAGGAAAGGGACTTTTTTTTAGCCTGTGTAACCAAAACAGATAAAATCTGGAAAAACACCCCAAATTTTACCTAAGCCTTTTAGAAATATGAACTAATCTTCAAACAATTCCTATTTACCTACCTATCTATGTAACCCTCTGTGTTGTAGTTATAAATTCCTTAAATGCCCTAAATAACTCTTGCCCAAAATGGTTAACAAGCGCTTTTTCCAGATATGTGGAAATATATATATGCATTCCGATGGAAGACAAGGTTTTTATTTTATTGTATTTTATCTCCTGGAAAGGGAGGAGGACGGATAAGCACATTTTGGTTCAGGTCTCACTTGGAGGTGGCAGCCCTTTAGCGCCGCCCTTCAACCCAACCCCGAGCAGCAGCGCGCAGCGCACCCCGCCGACGCTAGGTTTTGCATTCAATCTTTTCCTTGCTTGAGGTCTTGAAGCACTTTTCAAACCTTTCTTCATAAATTGATCATCACTATAATGTATTATGCAGTTCGTTTTGTGCCCGAAGGTGGAACATGCGAGGAGGGGGAAGAGGCACTAGTGTGACCGAAACAAGATGGTTAATTGAGAGAAGGGCAAGTTGGGGGCAGGGAAAGACTCGTACAGTTAAAGCATTCTCTCTCCTCATGATGACACACTGATTTTTATTGGTTTGGAAGTGCCCGATCTGGGCTCCCCGTTATGTGGAAGTTACTGGGACCGGCCAGTAACTTCCTGACCACTTTTCGTAGAGACAGATTCACGCAGCCCTAGGAGAAGCAGAATGTGGTTCTGAAAAGGAGGGAGGAGGGGAAGAGAAGAGAGGGAGAAAGGAAAAGAGGAAGACAGACAGAAAGAGCAAGAGGGAAAGGCAGGCAGAGAGATCTAGCCCTGTGTCTTCCCCGACACGTGAAGTGGCGGCGACCCTGCCACCGGCTCCGGCCGGGAGCGGCCCCTCACGTGCGGCACGGCGGGTCCCCGGCACCCCGCTCTACGCTCCACCACCGCCCGCCAGCCCGGGGATCCCGCCCGATTGGGACTGATGCGACCGCGACGCCAGCGTGTTCGGAGGCCGGTTGCACTCACGAGAGTTGTTTTACAAGCCACTGGACGCAACACTAATTTTGTCCCCGGGTCCATGTAACTCCAGGTCAGCCCCTGGCAAGACTCGCTCACGCCCTCCACTCCTAAAGTTTCGTCCCCGAAATCTGCTCCCCCAAACGCCTAAGGAGACAGGCGCCAAAATGCTTTCCCAACGTGCCGTCTATCTAAACCTGCGAAGGGGGGTAGTAAAAAAAAGTTTGTGGGGACGTCTGCTCACTGGATAGCCAGGCGCCCCACGGGCAACTCGCCCAAACTCTCCCCTCTCCTCACCCGCGAACTCCCGACTGGGACTCACCTAAGAGGTGAGACGAACGCCGACGCAGTGAACGTCCCCAGGCCACATTAGCCCTCCTCCAATCGGGTTTCAACGAAATCCGGGGTCGATCGGGCTCCCCCAACCTAAAGTAGCGGCTGGCTCGCCGGGGGGAGTCGGCCGCGTCCTCCAGCCGGGGGCCGGGTCATTGTCTTTCACACAACAAAAGCGCCGGGGGCGACCCAGGGTGGAGGGTCGCCGCAGGGAGCGGGCGCACCCCTGCGGCCCCGGGAAGACCCGCGGACCGCGAACCCCGGCCCAAGTCCAGGCGGAGCCCAGCGCCGCCCCTCGCACCCCCTTGCGGCCTTCGCGGGAGGAATCCCGCACCCCTGCCCCTTGCCACTTCCCAACTCACCTCAGGCCGGTTCAGGCTGCAAGGGCAGCTCACATCCCCCTACCCCTTCACTCTCCACCTCCCGCTCCAAGCCAGCACCAGCCCTCGGGCAAACTTCCTAACTCGCGCAAGTCCCCACAACTTCTGAGCCCGGGGCCAAAGCAGGCACGAGGGGAGCGGGTGGCCCTGGGAGGACACATACCGGCTCCCTGCACGGTCAGGGCCCAAGCCCCCGGGGTGGGCGGCTGCTTCCCAAAGGTCCGCAGAGGAGAGGCAGGTAGAGTTGCATGACTGGGACCGGCAGGGGCGCGTCCCGGGGGGCAGACCCGAGAGCAGAAGGACCAGAGGCTGCGCGCACAAAGCGGCGCCGGAATGAACTGCGCTGCCACTCCCCGCCAGGTCAGCCCCCCGGAGCAGCAGTGTCCCTGGGACAGACCTCAGGGAGTGAAGCTGGGGCTTTGCCTTTTCTGGACCCTGCACCGCTGAGCGATAGGCAAAACGCGAGCTGGATTTCCCCAAACTGGAGCTGGACTCCCACTCTCGACCCCCCCACCACCACCATCACCAACAACACCACTTCGCCCCCCACACTCTTAATATCTTTTTTTTTTTTTTCAATTTGAGGTCAAAGGTATTGAAGAGGGAGGGAGAGAGGTGTCAATATTTTCTGGCCTTATCTATTTTTTCCAAGGGGTTTTCAGACCAAGATAATGTGGGGTGTCTCTAAATTGAATGTTTATACATATATAAATGGGGTGCTAGATCGGAGGTAATACCATGAGCAGTATATGGGTCTGGAGCAACGGAAAAATCACCCTCAGCACCAGAGACAGAACCAGATGAAGTTTGTATTCCCTTGACTCAGCCCTCAGTGTCTACAAAGGTCATCACAATGTGGGTTTTTTTCTCTTTTCTTTTTTTTTTTTAGTTACTTGGCCCTGGATCTAACCAATGATGGTTTTCACTTTATGGATGAAGAACTAAAAGCTAAGGAAAAAGTCAGTTTTCACTTTAGGAGAAATAACTAGTGTCATTTAGCCAAAAATTAAGAATGACGGGGGTATCTGAACTTTTCCCTTAAACATGTGGTATTTGTCGCTTCCAGTAGTCAGTCATAGCACTTACAGGGAATAGAGATCTTTAATGAAGTCACAGATAGTCAGGAAAACGCTGTTCATGGAGCTATTATTCCTCCCAAGTCAAACTTCAACTGAAGGGAAAGATTCATCCTATCATTGCCTTCCACACCATTCTATCCCTATTCAAACATAGTTTTTATTCTTTGTCATGTATTTACTTAAATGAGCATAATCAGATTGTTCCTTTGAGAACAATGTCTAAATTTTTAACCTTTCTCACAGATTGATTCATTCATATTTATTCTTTGACAAAAACCAAATTTATTCTTGAGGTAGAATTCAGGCATAGAGATGAATAAAATTTGCAGTCCAGGTTGGTAAGCAGAAACAATCATTGCACTGCAGTTTTTTCAGTGCTACAGTTAAATAAGTAATGTGTTAGGAAGAAGTCAGAAATGTGGCACTGCAAATAAATCTTACCTGCAAAAACTGACTCTTCTTAGTCAATATTTCCAAAACCTGTTAATACCTTCAGAAACAATCTTCTAGGGCCTATATGAAAACATTGTTTGGAGAGTTTGTCTTGATTTTCATAAAGAATGAAAAGAGAAAGACTGTCATAAAACTGCAATATCCTGGTTTTTGTTAATTAATTGCAATGGTTAAATTTTTTAAGTATTGAAATAGGAAAATCACTGACCTAGAAAATCCATGGTAAATATTCTATTTTTTAAAGAAGATTTATTTATTAATGCATACAAAAACTGGGGTACAAGCCAGGAGTGTGGGGGGGTGGTGAGAGGGTTCACCAGAGACAGAGTGGGGAATAGACAGGCAGATTGACTGAAATATAATGCTGAGGGGAGCAGTGGGCAAGACAAAAGAGGTTTGCTGCACCAGGTGGATCACCTCCCTGGCCTGGGGATCTGAATTCTGTGCTAGAGTGGCTGTGGTGCTTCATAGTGCGGTGTTTAAGCCCTGCACCATCAGGGAGGCCCATGGTAAATATTCTCTTATAAATGTTAGTCCATACTAAGTGCCAAGCACAGGTGTAAGCTGTGGAATGGCTGTGAGTACACAAAATCTCTGCCCTATGGAACTTGAATTTGACCAAGGATGGGGAGGAGGGTAAAAAAATAAGTGAGCAAGTAAGGTAAGTAGGCAGAATATGTATAGTGTCATGAGAAGGCTGAAAATTTAAATATAGCAATCAAAAAAGAATTTACTGGTTTGATCTGAGGGAGGAAGCTGGGGGGAAATTTTATGCATAGGAAGAGCGAGTGCAAAGGCCTTAAAAGTGAGATCATGTTTGCAGCAAAACAACTATTTAACAGTCAAAAATTTGAAGCTGTCTAAATACCCTTAAAAAAAGATGGATTGTCCTTACTAGCCAACTATGGGACAATTTAGAGTTTGGAAAAAGAGGTCTAACTTCCCTGGTGGTGGAGGGGTTAAGTCTCAGCACTATCAAGCAATCACCAGCCACTAAAGCTTGAGTTTGAACCCTGATCAGGGAGCTGACCCACGTGGCACAGCAGACCTCTCCTGTCTCACCTGCTGTTGCTCTCAGCAGTGTATTTCAGTAGCTCTGCCTGTTTTGCTCCCCACTCTGTCTCTGGTGAATCCTCTCACACCTCCCACCAACCCACACCTTTGGCCTAAACCTCAGTTCTTATTTGCATAAATAAATAAAATTTTAAAAAAAGAGGTCTAACTTGGAAAAACAAAACTTGGAGTCATCAACATGCACTAGATGCTATTTAAAATAGTGTCTTAGAAGTCAGAAGGAGGAATATAAGGGAACCAAATAAGGATCAATAAGAACAATAATAATAATAACAATAAAGACACAAAAACCAAAAATGAAAAGACAAGGACAAATTGGGGACACTTGTTGGGGAGGGAAGAGGGGGAGGGTTGAGGGAAATGGGAGCATGGGGGACTGAGGTGATGGTGCACTGGTGATATGGTGATGGGAATACATGGGGATCACAATTGATGTCAAATATATATAAATTAAAGGGAAAAAATAGAATAAAAAAAGAATAAACCTCTTTTCTCTACAGTTAGAAAAAAAATAAAATAAAATAGTGCCTTAGGAAAATATTATATATGCATTTCATTTATACCCACAGTTTCTTTCCTAAAGAATATAATCTCCATTTGCAAAAAAAAAACTTAAATTTTGGTAATACTAAGTGTTGATAAGGAACTCTTACATATTCCTGGTAATATACATTACTGGTACAACAGCCAGAGAAGACAAATTGATTATTCTTCATAAAGATATCATGGACCCATAATAGACAGACAGAAGATAAATGGATAGACAGATAGATAGACAGACAACTAGATAATATAATAGTAAGTAGGAAAGAGTTAATTATCCTTTTGTGATCTGGGAACAGCACAATCTGCCAGATCCTGGGAGACAGCAGGGGAGGTTGGGCAAGATAAAACCAGTAATAGCTTAGCATTAGAAAAGATCTAATGCTATCAATTCTGTGAGGAGTCCAAAAAGAAGAAGAAAACCCCAGGGAATTACCAGAGAATTTGCACTGAGCAGAATTTCACGAATTGGCACTTATAAACAGACAACAACCTAAATCATTTCCTCGTGCCTTTCCTCATGCCTTTCTAAACTGAATCAGTCTGGGGTGGGGGTGGAGTCCATAAAACCTGTATTTGTGGACTTTGGCCAGGACATCCTCCCCCAGCCCTCCTCTGCACAACCCCCACCACCACCACCAGGGGAGTAGTTGTTCTCACAATGGATTCGCCCCCGCAAGACCACCTTCTTCACCCAGGTCAGGGAGTTCCAGCTGAATCCCAAGATTATGGGCATCCTCCATGGTCACCCAATGAGCAGCGTCTGTGAGGATGATCAATTCCTGTTGGATGATGAGAAATGGGGCAAGTGGGGCTACCCTGCTTAAACAGCACAGCCACAGGCCTGGTTCACAGTAGCTCTGGCCTTCCTCACAAAGGAAGAATTTGAGAGGCTGTCTCTGCACATGGAAATTTTATCCTGCCAGCTGAAGCTGCCTGATGTGATGTACATATTACTCTCCTTCCCCTATACTACCCTCATTCTGGTCAACCTGGCAGACTCATCCTCATCCTTCAAAACCCAGCTCAGAGACTTCTTTGTCTCCATCCAAACAGATTTTAGGAGTTATGTGGCTCTGAACAGCGCTTCTACAGCACCGCCAGCACCTCACAGGCACTCTATTTCGTCACTAAAAATGTATGCACCTCAAGGGCTTAACTTTCTTTTTTTAAGATCTATTTTATTTATTTATGTATACAAGAACTGGGGTGTAGGCCAAAGGTACAGGGGATGAGGAGTGAGAGGATTCACCAGAGACAGAGTGGGGAATAGAACAGGCAGATTGACTGAAACACACTACGGAGAGGAGCAGCAGAGGAGACAGGAGAGGTCTGCTGTGGCATGTGGGTCACTTCCTTGGCCGGGGATCGAACTCTTGCTGCAGTGGCTGTGGATAGTGCTGAGACTTAAACCCTATGCCACAGGGAAGCCCTTAACTTTCATTTCTATATTCATTTTATTTTACTTTTTATGTTCTTTTTGTCTAGAGGGCTTGGCACCTAGTAAAGGGTCAATATTTAAGTGAAAATTCCTTAAATGCCTCTCAAGACTGTAATTATGTAATTCTATATGCTTGCACAAATGAAGCTAATCTCTTGGCAAACTTCACAATGTCACAATACCTCACACATGCCATAGAAAATATAGGGGGCCTTCTACAGGCTCTCACAAGGTAAGAGCTATGTGAGTTTCTTTTCTATCACCCCTTAAATATAAGAAGTATTTAAAAAATAACTGTCATTGCCTTGAATGTTTCTAAGCCTTTGCCAATCCTATTAAAATCTACAGACAACTCATTCCTCCAGGAAACTGTTCTTGAATTACCCCACCAAATATATATAACCAATTTGAGCAATCACCTCTTCAGCATTCATGAAATATTGAACTTTATTAACTCGTACTCACTAATATGCAATTTTAACATATTGTTCATCAGAATTACATGTCAGTGTTTAATTTCCCCAACTACCTGAAAGCTTCAGGATGAGACTTGTATTTTCTATTTCTTTTGTGTCTTATCTCACTATAGGCCTTAATATTATAATACCCTCAATAAATATTGCAGACAAGTCAAATATTGACTGACAGAAGCAACTCAGTAATAACTCCAAAAAAATTTTTTTAAAGATTTATTTATTTATGCATACAAGAACAGGCCAGAGTCCAATGAGGTGAGAGGATGCACCAGAGACAGAGTGGGGAGCAGAACAGGCAGACTGACTGAAACACACTGCTGAGGGGAGCAGCAGGCAAGGCAGGAGAGGTCTGCTGTGTGATGTGGTTTGTCTCCCTGACCAGGAGAAGAACTCATACAGATAGCTTGATAATGCTGAGACTTCAACCCCCATGCCACCAGGAAGGCCCTGTTTTCATTCCTTATGTGAGTGAAATCATTCAGTATTTGTCTTTCTCCTTCTGACTTATTTCACTCAGCATAATCCCCTCCAGTTGCATCCATGTTACAAATGTAAGTGCCAAGACAATCGTCTACTCATATGCACTATTTGCCTCTATTCCATTATCCAAATCAAGGGTAGAAAGATCTTTTTGAAGCATACACCTGACATGTCATCCACAGCTTAACATTTTGGCTTCATTTGGTTTTCAAGATAATGATGAGACTCCTTCCTAAAGTGTCTGTAAGATTGCCAGAGGCTATAAGACTTGACGTATTTCTCTCTCAATTCCCATCATAAAACTCCTAGTTCTTCTCATTCTTGCAACAGTGACCCTCTTTACTTGCAAACCGGCTTTTCTGTTCTTATAAACCAGTAATTTCATTTGCAAGCGAGTTTCCCTTGAGGCAGGGCAAATGCTTCTACAGTGTAGTTCTCCAGTCCAGCAGCTCCCTCTATTGTCTTATACCTTTGTCCTGTCAGATCCCTGGAAGGTATGTGACTTCTCAGACTTTGAAGGACAGAGTGTGCAATGCATTTGCAGTTTTGACCAGACTTTGAAGACACCCAGTTCTTCCACCATGGACTCTTGTTTCCTTTTCCTGGAATTCTTTTTCTTTCTCTTTTCCCCATTTAAGCCCTAGTCATCCTTCACCACTAGGTTCAAATATTTCTTTTTTTTTTTTTAAGATTTATTTATTTATGAATACAAGAACTGGGGTATAGGCCAGAGGTGTGTGGGGGGGTGGGGGGTGAGAGGATTCACCAGCGACAGAGCCTGGTTCAGAACCGGCAGAGGGGAGCAACGGTTGAGGCAGGAGAGGTATGCTGCTCCATGTGGATCACTTCCTTGGACGGCAGCAGGGATTGAACTCCTGCTGCAGTGACTACGGTGTGCTTCATAGTGCATTGCTTAACGCACTGTGCTACTAGGAAGGCCCTGGGTTCAAATATTTCTTAAGAAAAGCTTTAAACTTCTTGTTTAGGTCAAATTCCTATTTTATGGCCTTAGAGTATCCTATGCTAAGCCTTTACTCATAGGAACTTATCACAGTTTAAATTTTACATGAAAAAATAAATAAATATTACATGAATTTCTGTGATTGATTCAATTATTACTATAGAGCAGAAATTCCGTAGAGGACAGGCCCAAATTTTTTTTACAAGAAATATCTTGAACAAATGAATATCAATATATTGCACAAATGAAAGGATATCTTGGGGACCTCCCTGGTGGCACAGTGGGTTAAGCAACGCACTATGAAGCAAACCGCAACCACTGCAGCACGAGTTCAATCCCTGCTGCCAGCCAGGGAGGGGACCCACATGGCGCTGCAGACCTCTCCTGCTGTGCCTGCTGCTCCCCTCAGCAGTGTACTTCTGTTGTTCTGCCTGTTCTGCTCCTTGCTCTCTGTGGTGAATCCTCTCACCCCCCCGCCACACACACACCTCTGGCCTGTACCCCATTGCTTGTATGCATAAATAAATAAATCTTTAAAAATAAATAAATAAAAATAAAAAAAATGAAAGGATATCTTGGGTTATATTTTCTATAAGTTTTTTAGTTAATTGGTGTTTTAATTTTAACTACACTGAGATGATACAGATGCTCTCTGTAATAGCCATTGTCCTACAACTGCCTGGAAAACTCTTACTTACTTTTCAAAGCTTGGTTCAAGTTTCTAGCTTTTGGTGTAGAGCAGAAACAAGTTTTTAGCTTTCCTAAGTCCTACTCCCCCCCTAGTTTTTAACACTCCTTACTTACCCTTATAATATGGTATATTTGTTGCTGTTTTTTAAAGATTTATTTATTTATGCATACAAGAACTGGGGTATAGATCAGAGGTGCAGGGGGTAGGAGTGGGATGAGAGGATTTACCAGAGATCGAGTGGGGAACAGAATAGGCAGATAGACTGAAATACACTGCTGAGGGGAGCAGCAGGCGATACAGGAGAGGCCTTTGGCTCCATGTGCATTGGCTCCCTGGCCCGGGATCAAACTTGTGCTGCAGTGGCTGCTGAAAGCTTCATAGTGCTGTAAGGGAGGCTCTCTTTAGTAAGTCCTTAAGAGCATTTAGTTACTAAATAAAGAAGCAGATATTTAGGGCCTCCCTGGTGGCCAGAGGTTAAAGTCTCAGCACTATCAAGCTATCACCAGCCTCTGAGACATGAGTTCGATTCCCAGTCAGGGAGCTATCCCACATATGCATAAATAAATGAAAAAAATCTTAAAAAAAAAAATTCCACTGTGATGCCAAAGATGTTGTGGGTGACCTTGGCATGGAAGGCCAAGCAGTTGGTGTTGCAGGAGGCATTGCTGATGATTTTGAAGGACTTTTCATACTATTCATGGTTCATAACCATTACAATCACAAAGCCATCATCAAATGGGTAGTGATGATGACTCCTTTGTTGTCACCCTTGAAGTGAGCTCCAGCCTTCTCCAATGTAGCAAAGACACCAGTAAGACCACAAAATATTCTGTACCAGCATCACTCCATTGGAAGTTGGCAGGATCTCACTGCTGGAAGATGGAGATGGGCTTCCCACTGATGACAAGCTTCCTGTTCACAGTTTTTGGTTTTAAAAATTTATTTATTTATGCATACAAGAACTGGGGTACAGGCCAGAGGTGTGGGAGGTGAGAGGAGTCACCAGAGACAGAGTGGGGAACAGAACAGGCAGACTGACTGAAACACACTGCTGAGGAGTGCAGCGGGCACAGCAGTAGAGGTCTGCTGTGCCATGTGGGTCACCCCACTGGCTGGGGGCAGGGATCGAACTCCTGCTGCAGTTTGCTTCATAGTGCATTGCTTAACCCACTGTGCCACCAGGGAGGCCCCCTGTTCACAGTCTTAACTGTGTCACTGAATTTGTCATGGTGCAGTCATATTAGAACATGTAGACCACATGTAGTTGAGGTCAATGAAGGGGTCACTGATGGCAACAATATCCACTTTGCCAGGGTTAAAAATAGTCATTTTAACAGGTCTCTTAAAAGCAATTCTGGGTAACCAGATACTAATTCAGCCAAATCCACTCACTCTGAATTTCACCATGATATCTCAGAGACATCATGGCTGGCATTGCACAAAAAGAGACATCTGTCTATCAAGGCAGTAGAAACAGAGAGCCCATGCAACATTTGGATGAGTATCCAAATGCTTCACCGTGGGAGAAGGCAATGTGGACCCCCCAAGCAGATACAACAGATCTGCATATCCCTCTCAGGGAAGGCTGAGGTGCTCGTGGGCAAATAGATAATGATGAATAAGGCCATCCAAAAGCTTATGTAGGGCTCCCTCATGGTGCAAGGGGTAGTCTCAGGACTATGAAGCTGATGGCAGCCACTGCAGCACAAGTTTGATACCTGGCCAAGGAGCCAACCTACATTGCAAGTAGACCTCCCTGACTCCCCCACTATTTCCCCTCAGCAGTGTATTTCAGTAGATCTGCCTGCTCTGCTCCTCACTCTGTCTCTGGTGAATCCTCTCACCACCATCCCCTCTCTCCTCCCTCCTCCCCCGTCCAGCACCTCTAGCCTATATCCCAGCTCTTGTATGCATAACTAAATAAATCTTTAAAAAAAAAAAAAAGCACATGGAAAACAGTCCAACTCTGGAGAAATCATTACCTCCTATTTGGGAGCATTGCTTCCTATCAGGGAAGTCTCCTTGTGAATACAGGATATGAGATCAGGGATATATTTCTGGCCAATAAAGTACGAGCTGTTGACCATGCTGGTACAGTTGTTCCATGTGAAGTCACTGTGCTGTCCATTGGTCTGAAGCGCAAGATGGTCTCCTTCTTCTAGTCTTTAGGCATCATCACAAAAATCTGCAGGGCAACAGGGAAATCCTGAGTGCTATGTAGCTGGTTAAGACTGGAGACAAGGGCCTCCCTGGTGGCGCAGTGGGTTAAGCAATGCACTATGAAGCAAACAGCAGCCACTGCAGCACGAGTTCGATCCCTGCTGCCAGCCAGGGAGGGGACCCACATGGCGCAGCAGACCTCTCCTGCTGTGCCCGCTGCTCCCTTCAGTTGATCTGCCTGTTCTGTTCCCCACTCTGTGGTGAATCCTCTCACCCCTCCACACCTCTGGCCTGTACCCCAGTGCTTGTGTGCATAAATAAAATAAATCTTTAAAAAAAAAAAAAAGACTGGAGATAAAATAGTTCCCTGAGGCCTCCCTGGTGGTGCAGTGGGTTAAGCAAAACACTATAAAGCAAACCGCAGCCACTGCAGCAGGAGTTCAATCCCTGCCCCCGGCCAGGGAGGTGACCCACATGGCCTAGCAGACCTCTTCTGCCCTCACCATGTGTTTCAGTCAGTCTGCCTGTTCTGCTCCCCACTCTGTCTCTGGTGGATCCTGTTACCCTCACATCTCTGGCCTGTACCCCAGTTCTTATATGCATAAATAAATTTAAAAAAAAATAGGTCCCAGCATAGACATCCTACTGAACATGCTGACCATCTCCCCCTTTACCTTTGGGGTGATCAACCAGCAGGTATTTTTTTTTAAGACTTATTTTATTTATTTATGCATATAAGGACTGGAGTGTAAGCCAGAGGGGCAGGGTTGGGTGTGTGTGAGAGGATTCACCAGAGACAAAGTGGGGAACAGAACAAGCAGATTGACTGAAATACTCTGCTCCGGAGAGCAGCACGTGAGACAAGAGAGGTCTGCTGCACCATGTGGTTCAGCTCCCTAGCTGGGGAACAGACTTGTGCTACAGTGGTTGAGGATATTTTCATAGTGCTGAGGCTATCCCCTGTGGCACCTGGGAGGCCCCAAAAAGCAGGTATTTGAGCCTGGTGATTATTCATAATGTCCCTAGCATAGGTCTGGAGATTGGTTAACTAAGGGTTGCGTGAGGGCTCCATTCTACCATCAGTGGGTAGGAGCAGGTACTGATTTTGTAAGTGGAGACTGAGTGCCCCTTCTCACTTGCTGAAAAAGTCCTGACCCATCTGCACTGTGGCTGCTGTCACCACTGCTGGTCCAAATCAAAGTGAAAACAAGCCCAAATCAAAGTGAAAACAAAGGAAGAGTCAGATGAGGATATGGGATTTGGCCTCTGACTAATCACCAAAAAGCAACCAGTTAAGCCAGTTTTATTTGTGAAACAAAGAAAGCCTTACTTCTCTTAGAAACTAGAGCACAAATAGCTTACTTTTCCTATAATTTCTATAAAGTCATGGATAAATTTTGTATTCAGGAGGCTAGTTTCCCATATTCACATGTTGGGAAGGTCTGTTCTTTCTGCTGCTGTGTGAGAGCAGAGTTTCAAGTTTGACTCACTGCCTGACTCATGTCAGGACAGGTATTTAAAAAGTTTCTTCTGGGTCATATGGTAGCTCCATTTTTAGCAGACTGAGGAACCTCCATACAGCTTTCCATAGAGGTTGAACCAATTCACATTCCCACCAGCAGTGTAGGAGAGTTCCTTTTTAACCACATCCTTGCCAACATTTGTAGTTGCTAGTTTTTTTAATATGTACTGTTCTTACTGGCATCAGGTGTTATCTTATGGTGGTTTTAACTTGCATTTCCCTGATTATGAGGGATGTTCAACATTTTTTCATATGTCTTTTGGCCATTTGCATTTCCTCTTTGGAGAAGTGTCTTTTAAGTTCTGCCCATTTTTTGACTGGGTTGTTTACTTTGTTTTTGTTAAGTCCTGTGAGTTCTTTGTAGATCTTTGTGGTCAGTCCCTATCAGGTGCATGGAGTGCAAAAATTTTTCTCAGTCAGTGTGGTGTCTCTTTGTTTTGGATAATGTCTCTTTTCGGTACACAGAAGCTCTTTAATTTGATGTAGTCCCAGCTATTTACTTTTTCTTTCATTTTCTTTGCTTCAGGGGATGTGAGTACTCTTTTTTTTTTTTTTTAAAGATTTATTTATTTATGCATACAAGCACTGGGGCACAGGCCAGAGGTGTGGGGGGGTGAGAGGATTCACCACAGAGAGC